>WBMY01014847.1:525150-547862 GCA_013397315.1 Donacobius atricapilla | reverse complement strand
AAAAAATACTCTATAAACCTGGTGTTCCTACTATCAACTTCCTACTTCCTTACTTACAGGAAGAGAGAAAATCTTCTGTAGTATCAGGAGAAGTTTTGTGACACAAATCATAGTCTGTGTGAGCCTACAGGGGAAGATTTCAAATAGTAACTGTCTTTTCTATCAGACAGCTAAACTCAACACGTAGAGTTGAAATGAAGTGCACTTGTTTACACTGAAGGTACCTGTTGCGAGATAAAACTCATGTGTTAGATTTTCCATAATCTGGAATCTTTAAATCAAGATTTGATTTTTGTCTAGAAAATACATTTGAAAATAAAGTCATCATGTAAGGTAACCCAGCTTTCTTGAAAATACATTTCATAAAAGGAATGGGGGAAGGAAGACCCCAGAAGGGTAAGAGGGGCATCAAAAATAAAATTAATATCTCTTCGGTTTCATATTTCTTCAGACTGTATCTAATAATTCCAAGGACACTCATAATTAACCAAGGATAGAGCATTTCCTTTCAAAGTACTGTACACACAGTGACTAACCACCTAGAAATACTTTTAATTTGTTAGAGTTTCAGCATCAACTTCATTTTTAAAGGTTTAAATATGGTTTATTATTAGACTGAAGTATCCTGTGTGATATTTCCAAAAAAATTCTTTTTGTATCCTTTAAACATTCTCTGTTACAGACAACAGTATGAAATATTAATCTGTAGTAATTTACTTTGGATTATGTTGATTTTATTTTGTCAGATACATGGTAATATTTACAGCAATAAATGATAATAACAATTTAGATAATTTCGTCAGGGAAAAAATATACAAAGAAAATATAAAATGCAATATTTTTTGAGACAGCAGGTTCCATGATAAATAGCTAGTAGGAAGCAAATTGGAGAGAAGCAAAGGAGCCAAGACAAAAATTATCAAATTACTTAGATGCATGGTGCAACCATTTTCTTCCTGAATATGGGCTTGACCGTAACTGAAAATAAGGTTTTGGTCCATATCAGTGACCTTGAATTTAAAGCTTCATAAGATTATTTTTATCTATAATCATCTCAGTATTACAGCACAGATGAAAATAATTTTTACAAATGTGAATGCATAAAGAAAGTTCCCTTTCAATCTTCACATTGTGGCAATTCCAGCTGAAACCAGCATTGCTTTCTGTGACTGAATTCCACAGAGCTTTTAAAACTCCCTTTCCCAATGATGTTCAAAAATATAACCTGTTCACTTATCCTCCTATCTGAACAAAGAAAGAAATGGCATTTTCTTAAGACATCAATTTTTACCTCTTTCGTGATGATTTATAAGATTGCAGTTTCCCCTTTATTCTGTCAAACAGACATCTGTATTCTCATTGCAGCTGACCTCTGAATGCACCGTGGGAAGCAGAAAAGTTTGATGCCATCACTGCAGGGTAACCTCTCGTTACAGAAGCAATGACTGCTCGAGCAGCAGGAGACTCCATGAGAAACTTCTTAATTCCAATCATTGAAAAGATGACTTCTTCATCAAAATGATCCTGGGGTCCCTGATCTGATTCTTGAAAATGAAAATATTAAAGAAGCGGTGCTTAGTCAAAGGAGGATTTTTTTAGAGCAGATGCAGTAAGTAGGGCCTTATTTTACTGGGATGCCTCCAAGAAATGAATCTGCAATTCTTTGTAAATTGACCACACTGCTCTTACCTCCAAACTATTATTTTAACCCAGGTTAGACTTACTCTGTCTGTGCTCCCTAGTGCATTCCTACCAGTTATTAAATAGCAAGGAATAACCTTGGAGTGGTGTCATTAAAGTTATTGCTTTCCACAATATGTTTGGAAGTTGGCTGATGGGAAGGTACACAACAATGAAACCCTACAACGAAAGCAACATTTTCAGAAAGCTTTGCTTATCTAGTGTATTTAAACAACTAATATTTTAAATTAAGAGCTATCGGGTTTCTCTTAAGGGTTCTTCCAAGAAAATTGTGCCCAGGCATTTGGTTTGTTTTGAGGGGGAGTCCCGGTAAGGTGGTTTAGTTTTTTTTTGTTTTTAATAGGGAAGCAGAGGCAAGAGCACTCTGTGGCCATTGCAGGGAAGTACAGCGATGACATCACAGCAATGCTACTTTCAGCAAAGTTGCAGATCAATCCCAAAATGGTCTTAGCTCTAGCAGTCACTTGGGAAATAAAAATATCAGCTTGACTTATAACTGCAAATGCTAAAGGCTACGGAAAAAAGAGGAAACTGTAGGGTCAGCTGCAAATATCTGAAGCTGCTGGGCAAAGAAAAGCATCATGTCAGTCTAAAGATAAACGTAGCTATGGAAAAGAAAATATAAGATAAAAATAGTACTGCAGGAAAACAACAGAATAGATACCACATCACAGACACATCTGAGATGGAATGATGTTAGCAACAAGACACATAACTAGGAAATGTCCAGCATGAGAGAAATACAATATGAAACACAATAGATGTGGCTGACAAATGGAGGAAAAGGAGAAGCAAAGATACTCCGAATGAAAAAAAATTCCCCGTGAGATTTTAGTAGCAGCTCTGAGCATCTGTAGCTTAACCTTTCAAAACTGAACTTCTGAATTTTCCTAAGAGATTGTAAAAATCATCACTGTTGACTGACGTTTCTATTTGCCATAGATGCTTGGTATCTACGCCATAGGGATATGCAGAGAAGTTTTTCAAAAATAAACACCTAATTCAAGACATAACACAAAAAAGCTGAATTTAAGTTGTTCAGAAACAACATTTATAGTCAAAAACTTCTGACGCTGGGTCTTTCACTATTCTGAGGTGCAGAATAATCTTCTTTTCAAAATTCTAATACTGAGATACCGCATTTTTACACCATTTTTGAAGTCAAGGCTTCTGTTTATCTAAATAGTCTAACTAACTAAAGTTCTAAGGAGTGTGAATTTGAGATTTACAGATCAGTTCAACAAATATTTAAGGAAATATTATGTCCACAACTCTGAGAACAGTACCAGAATCTAGCATACCATATCATACTTACAGAGAAATTCCCCACGATGAGTCACCTAGCTACTTCTGATCTCCAAGCTGAAGACGTACTGAGCACGTTGCTAAAGAAAGTAGAAATTGTTAGTCATAAACTGCCAGGGACAAGTAGGCATCTTAAATCTAATTCTCAAACAACGTGTAAAGAAGTCTATCTGGTTTTGGCCAATCAGATGTCTTTAGCAGCTATTCTAAAGAAAGGCCATTCATGTTGCCCTACCATAAAACATGGAAAATTGCATTTACTTTTGTTATCAATTCTCTGGGAATCAAAATGTCTCTATGAAGCTGCAATCGTTGTAGACTCATTCTGGAGAAACCCGCATTTTTTGCTTAGCAGATCCTCTAGCCCAAAACTGTCTAAAGACACAGTTCTGAGGGATACTCTCGAGAATCATAAACTTCTCTCTTCTAAAAATGTAGCTCAACTCTTAATTTTTCCCCACACCTTGTAACAAAAACAAACAAACACACAAAAAACAAACCAAACAAACAAAAAAACGCACCCAAAAGCCCCTTCATAACTACAATAGAAGAGGATTAAGACATCAGCAGTAGTACCTCTCTTTACTGGAAGAGTGGAATATTGAAAGACACAAAGTTCTCCAATTAGCTCTGGAAAGAAAAGAGAGAAACAAAAATGTTTTCCTGCTCATCCGTTATAGCTTTAACTGTGGTGAACTTTTAATTTAGAATTATTCAGAAACAATTTAACTTATGAAGACCTTCCAATTCAACATCTCAAAGCCAAATGCCATTTAAATTTGAAGACCTATTAATTCAAATATGGTAAGATTTCTTTCCTCAGAACCTCTTTGCAGGTTCTGTGCTCTACCTGAGGGCTGGCCGAACTCACTGATAGTCTAGCTGACCATTTCCAATGGAATTTTCACAATCTAAAATATGACCAAAGCACTACTTTGACAACAAAAATCATGTAAAAGTACAAGCACTCTCTTAGTTATGGTCACTGATCTTCTGTATAGCCTTACAAAACAGGGACATGGCCTTATACACCCTTATCTGATCAAGGTCTGATGCCTTATGTAAAAAAAATTGTACATCTCTTTGCAAGGGAGCTGTCTTGGTTTGAAAGACAGCTTTCTGCTAGGGAGGACAAGACCTCCCTTTGGAATGGAGAATTCAAACCCCCTCCCTCCGAATTATTAAAACTTTGATATTAAGTCGGCTCTCAGGCAAGGANTATTGTTTAGGTTAAGCACCCATAAGTACCCAGCCATTAGTCTCCTGGCGACTTTGTGGGAAAAAATTCTATAGGAAAAAAAAAAAGAAAACCAAATCTAACCCCCAACAGGAGCAGAGCATTTCTCAGTCTGAGATCTCCAAACAAACAAAACAGTACCTCTACATTAATACTCCATTTTACCAGTCCTTGTATGTCTTGTCTCCATTTATTCTATATCTCACTAAACCACAAAGTATGCATCTCACTCTGCTGGTGTCATACGGGAGCTT
This sequence comes from Donacobius atricapilla, assembly GCA_013397315.1. Taxonomy (NCBI): domain Eukaryota; kingdom Metazoa; phylum Chordata; class Aves; order Passeriformes; family Mimidae; genus Donacobius; species Donacobius atricapilla. Next base: position 543,365 of record WBMY01014847.1, on the reverse strand, counting down.
AGTTTGCCATAAATTTTCTCTTTGTCAACATCAAAATGCATGAAAAAGACCTAAGTAGCTAGAGTACCTGACTTCACTAAAAATGCAAGTCCTGCTTCCTAAAAGGTTATGCACCTTCAGGCTGGCACACAGCTGGACAGAGCTGCGCCTGCAAAGAGACAGAATGCAGGGACAGGTCCCAGTCCAAGGAGAAGTTGGCATTCAGGACAGAGAAGCCATGGATTTGAAACATTACGGAGATCTTTGGGGTTTTTTTTTTTATTTGTATTCATAAATCAGTGACTCTGTTACTTTCAGACCACCATTCTTCCCCACAAGGTAAGAAAACATTTGGTTAAATTACTGCATAAGGACTTCAGCCTTCTTTGCCACTCTTTACCTAAATGGCTGGGTATTGTGTGAGAGTCTACAAGGCACTTAGAGGGGTTTTCTTAACACAAAAATGTTAAATGAACAAAGCCTGTGGAGACTGTATGACCCTGCTTCAGCAGCTGCACTATTTGATTAGCTGGAGTTGAATCATAAATTGTCAGATCCAACTGAATGTTCACAGGCAGAGTGAGCTAAAGTTTGTAGCTGCAAGTTGGAAACCAAACGAGCACTTCTTCAGCTTATTTTTACTCTTGTGTTTGGCAGGAAATCTCACATGTAAAGGGATATGAGGCAGGGACTTAACATCCAGGAGGGTCAGCAGTGGAACTTGGGTGCATGGGGGATTGCACTGCATCTTCAAAGCACTGTACTAATTTTTCAAACTAAAACCAGAAATCTACATCCCTAAAAAGTGAAAGGGTTACCTAAAGCTTCAGCTTTTAAATCACCAGTTGGCAAGAGAGCATATATATGCAGAACATTTAAAAATATTACCATTTCTATGGCAAATTAACACTGAAAAGCATTAAGAGACCATGTTTATCTGTTTTCCATCTTTTATCTGTTACTTCAGCAAGATATAGCCACTTTTCAGTATGATATCACCAGAACACATCACTGAAATCAGGACCTCCCAGAATAAGTCTTCGGAGATTCAAGTTAGAAGTCAAGCAGTGCTTCCAAATCAGTAAATTTCTTTTTAAAAGCTACTTGGATTAATAAAAGAACAATTACTTTCACTCTCAATCTTCTTCTAAATTGTTGTAATCTTGGATAAATAGAGCGTAATGAGATCACCTTATGCTAAATTGATTTTTCTATTCTACAGAGCAAAGTGCTTTTCAGTTCAGAATTCAGTAATACATGCAGTGAAGTTATCATGATCAAAATACTCCTTTCAGTATGGGAAATGTGAGACAGGCACAGTATATTGCTTTGCTGTGAAATTCTAATATAAATGTGGGTCACTTCTATATTCAGATTTCTAAAATGAATGTTTCGTTCCTTGCAATAAATTACTGGGGTTTTCCCCCTTTCCACAGCAGGATTTTTCAAAACCAGATACATTGCTTTTGGAAATCACATATATCCTCATGAGACAGATAAAGTCATCTTATGTTGAATGGAAGTCGGGACCTACGAAATCTAATACATCTTTTGAATCAAATATATGATCTACTAAATCTTAATGGTATTATGTATATTGAAAGCTAAACTGATGAATCACTGGATAAATTAGCTAGCAAATGCGTGACAATATAGTATTTATTAAAATGGATCAGCAATTTTTTTCTGCCCTTGCAACCTCATATATCAACTCTTGGATAATTCTTTAAAAATGCAGTTATTTTAGAGAAAGGCAAGAGACACAGGTAAAAAATAGACCAGTAACGGGCAATCTGTGTGTGATGGTACCGTGTGCTGCTGTTTTGCCAGTAGGGTGGCATCATTAGGACTTTCAAAGAAATGCAGCATCACTATTAGTCAGATGTAGGCGTTTAGCTGGGATTTTACAATTAACAGGTAAAAACAAAAAGGCAAAAAACTCCCCAAAAATGACTTAATATTTGAGGGGAAAAAACCTTAATGAAAGGTTCAGTAAAGTAGATAGATTCACTCAAGAAAGTAGGAATAAGATACATAATGCACACATTTTTGATTTCAATCTCTGTAAATATTATTTAGACATGGTTTTCAACAAAGTAATGACATTGCTAAAAATCACTCCAAAAAATTCTTACAGTGAATTCTAACTAAAACCACATGTTTCAAAAACACTGTTGTCACTCTACTTCCAGAATACCTGTCCTGAAATTTCCAGAAAATATCTAAGAACCCAGGTTCACTTAACCTCCTCTATTTTCCTGGGAAAACTGAAATCCATGATTACACTGGAATGTTAGTTTCCTTAACACCACTCAATTCGCACCGTTGTGAGGATTCAGGTATTATCTGAATTATCTGTCAGAATAAGTGGTCCATAATCGATTCCAATTTGCACACCTGTTTTGGGGGTTTTTTTGAGTTGTTTTTTTGGTTTTTTTTTTTACTTTTAATAAAGAAGACAGGCAGATCACAGAATCACAGAATGGCTCAGGTTGGAGGGGTCTGTGGTGGGTCACCTGGTCCAACCTCTCTGCTCTCTCCCAGAGCACATGGCATAGGATTGCATCCAGACAGTTCTGGAATATCTCCAGCAAGGGAGACTCCACACCCTCTCTGGCCAATCTGCTCCAGTGTACGGTCACTGCACAGTAAAGATATTCCTCGTGTTCAGGTGCAACTTCTTGTGCACCAGTTTCTGCCATTGCCTTTTCCCCTATTGCTTTTTACCACTGAGAAGAGCCTGGTAACCTCCTCTGACACCTCTCTGCAGGCACTGAGATGAGGGCCCCTCATTTATCTCCTCTCAAGGCTGAACAGGGACAGCTCCCTCAACCTTAACTCATAAGAGAGATTCTTCAGACCTTTAATCATCTTTCTTGTCACCTGCTGGACCCACTTCAGGAGCTCCAGGTCTCTCCTGTCCTGAGGAGCCCAGAACTGGACACAGCACTCCAGATGTTCCTCGCCAGGGCTGAGTAGAGGGGTAGGATCACCTCCCTCAGTCTGCTGGCAATGCACTTCCTAATGTCCCCCAGGATACCACTGGCATTCTTGGGCACAAGGGCTCACTCCTGGCTCATGGACAGCCTGTTGTCCACCAGGACCCCCAGGTCCTTCTCCCAGAGCTGCTTTCCCAGCATGTTCGTGCCCAGCCCGTGCTGATGCATGGGATTACTCCTCCCCAGGTGCAGGACTCTGGATTTGAATGTCAGACAGTTCTTCTCCACCCATCTGTCCAATCTATCAAGATCCTTCTGATCACCAAATCCATCCATTAACCAAGCCCCACCATGTTCACTACTAAACCAAATCCCCAGGTGCCACATAAATAATGCAAGACAAAAGCAAAAGGGGAGCTTAAGAGCAGTGTCACTTAAAACATTTGCAAATGAGATAATAGAAAAGCGATATACCATGAGACAATATTCAAAGCCGTAGATGTTTCACTTTACCATTACATTTAGCTGCCTTAATACAAACTTCCATTTGGAAAGATTTGCCGGATGTATCTATGACTTAAGAAATTTTTTTTTTTTCAACTCATTTGAATTTTTGGGTTATAATAGCCATATATTCATATATACATTTATGTGTGTACATATATATATTTATTTATTTATTTATACATACATACATACATTTATGTACACATATTTATATATATAATACAGGTACGTATTACAATGTATGAAATTCGATATCCCTCCCTGCTAGGAATAAATTTACTTGTGCCTTTCTCACTCAAAGTCCGTAACAGTTGCTTACACATTTACTTAATTTAATGCTCCAATAACATCTCTAAGTCTTTGCAAAATGTTAGTCCTTTTAAACGTTTTTTGTTTTATGGCTTCTACTCTCCTATTCTATGATTTATTAATAATATTCACTGTTTTGGCTTATTCTGTTTTTTAATGTGGCAGGTATTTGAAATACATTCTGATTTCTGATAACCAGGGAAAAAATTATATTTGCTTTGTAAAGATTTTGAACCCCTACCTCAAAATAGGCAGTGTATAATGTGTTTCATGATTCCACTCTCAGTATAATGTTGGGATGTATCAGTCTATCACCCTAAAGAGCTTGTAGTTTTCATGGTCATCTGTGGCTAGAGCTTTTTCTGCGTCTATGTCATATTTTCAAAATCCAGCCATGAGTATTCGAGCCTAATTCTATTTGCTTTCAATGGATGTTAGGCTTCTTTATGCCCTTTAAAATTAGGACACTGAATACCTCTGAAAATTTTATTTCATGATCATTCTTGTTATTTATACTGCCTAACAATCAAGGCAATTAGATTTTTTTTCCTACTGTGACATTGATATGCATTTGACATACTCAGCTGATTATTGGATACTGGACTGCTTTACATTTCTGAGTTAACACCACGTCATCTAAAGTAGAATGTTTCTGATGATGGCTAACACAAGATTTGAGGTAGAGGAAACTGATAACGCAGGTCCTGGTCACAGCATGGTAAAATTCATAATGCTCCATGGACAATGTAGCCACAAACTTGTGAGAGTGTCAGGACAGTTGTCCATGTATTATGAAATTTTTACTTTCTATTACACTAAGTTACAGGATTGGGCTTTTTAAGATGAGGCTGTAAAAATATTTGCATAGGAAATAGCAGCCATAACTCAAGGTAAATCTTATTGTCATCATAATTTATGTTGTTAGATTTCCTTTGTAGGTAATCTCCGAGGACCACCTTTCTAGAGCTCTATTTCTTTAAAAATCCTGTAATGCAGATAAAGTAAAACATATGCAGTAATGATTTCGCTGAGATGCTACACTCTGTCTACGATGGAGTCCTTCTCTGACCTTGCCAAGTTTACAGACTGTGCCAATAACAGATCTGGGATTTGAAAACTGACTGATTAAAATTTTGCTCACTAGGATAAAACACTTGAAATGAATCATCTAATTTTCCAGCATGTCCTCAGGTTGCTGCAGGCACAATAAATTACATTCATATAATAGCAGACAACTATAAAAATTAGAGTAATACATTTCATATATATTGTTGTACTGTGTCCTCTTTTTTAAAAACTCTCAATTTCCTTAAATTTTGATGTCCACAATGAATGAAATAGATGGCCACTATTTTTTGGGGTGAAATTTCAGAACCATCAGATCCAAAATACATTGAACTCCAATGAAGTCTTTCTCCTGACTCAGTAGACCCCAGAAAAAACTCATATCAGCACATTTCTGATTAACATCAAATGCTGTGCCTTATATCTCCACAAAGAACAGACTTGCAGAGATGCTGAATTCTCTGTGTGTAACCTTGCACTCCTGTGAAATGAGCAGAATATAAATAGAAAACATCAACAAGCAGTTGCAATGTAAAATAATCACCAGAGGTAGTAATGGATTTAATGGCTGCCAATGCCTTGCACACCATGACAAAAATGCCATATATCATAAGGCAGCCTTGCAAAGGGTGCCAAAGGGCTGAGGTTCCCCTAAGGAGGCAAAACTTGGGATTTTCTCTCTAGTGGAGAGATGTAGACTCCTCCTCCAGAGGGACATCAAGAGCATCCTCTTCCTGTTTCCTTCTCAAGGAACTATGTAATTAGCAGTATGGTTTAGGTAGACTTTTAAAACTTAAATTAAATTCTTTCACATTACTAAAAATATTTTTTATGGTTCCATCTATTTGTACAGCATCTATTACTGTAGTTCCCAAAATTTCAGAGTGAAATACCATGGATGCTCTATAAAGACATCCAAAAACCTCACAGTTTCGCCTCACATTTGTCTTCTTTTTCTGTTCATTTAATGCCGTGAGTAACTCCCACAATATCTGAAAGGTACAGGAGTTACATTTTGCACTCTGTGCATTAATTGGATTTGAAAGCACTTGAACACATATATATGTCAGAATGCCAGCTATCAGGCAAATTGGGGAAATGCCAAACCTAAAAGAAAACTGTAAAAATTAGATCATTGCAACGGTTCTCGGCATGCTCAAAATTTATAATAGGCTTTTGAACCGGATTTGAAAGCATATGGACACTCTTAAAAGGAGCATCATAATTTTTTAACTCCTGAAAGGCAACCTGCACTCTTCAGAATATCGTACTGTTCTGCTGCACTGGGAACCTGGTGCCTATGAGGTAAGGCAGATTTTGGTACCATGAAATACTGATACTGATTTTTTTTTTTAATTGCAAATTGCCTTACCATATCAAGGATTAAATACATTCCCAAAATAATGCAAAAGTGTTAGCAAGTTAAAACTTTCATGCTGCTGGACTACAGCTGAAAATATTTCATTTTTCACACTACAAATAATTGTCTTCAATTTTAAAAAATGACAGCCATTGTTATCGACAGACAAACAACAAGGTAGTCCTAAACAGCCATTTTTCTCAGTAGTAATAAGGTAAAAATAGATTGCCTTTAAAAAATGAATTTAAAAATATCAAAAAACAATGCTCCTTCATTGACTTTGCTATATATAACCTTTAATGTTTCATAAATGACAGCACAGGTGACAAATGAAAGCAGTTTCTCCAAAAAATAATCAAAGGTAGACCATAATCTCCTGAAAAAAACCTCTAATATTCATGTAAGTTAATAAATTTATAGGTCAATGATTGGATGCTACTACATTTTAAAAAAGATTTCTTTATTCTTTGTAGCCCTGAATCAGAGGTAACGGTAATATAATATCCTACAACTAGAGAAAAAATATGCAATTAAAAAAGGAATATAATCCATGTGATCCATTTTTTTTTCTAAACTAAAAGAAAAATATATTAATCAAAGCTCAGATTTTGGTACTGAACACGTTGAACAATTACATGGAAAAAGACGTTTCCTTTTCACATAGGATTCATTCACTTTAAGTTTACTTCTTCAGGAAATCACTTAAGCACATGCTTGACTTCAAACACATGCTTTGGGCCCAGCAAAGCAAATGGAATTAAATCACATTCCAAATAATGATGGATATAAAGCCAAAAGATATTAACATGAATGGTTTTTGGATTCAGGCTCAGCATTTTTCAAGTCTTAAATATACACATACAGACATGTACATACACATATACATACACCCACACACAGACACATACACAGAAAGATCTGTCTCCAAACTAAGCCAAACCATGCAAAAACCAGAATTCAAAAGATGATTTTCTAAGATATCAGAGTTAAATTGAAAACAGAGATTTTAAAATACAGGATACTTTATCTCACTGATTCCTTAAACCACAAGTAATTTACTCTAAAGTCTGAGCATCTTCTAGCTGGAATCTTCCTTCCACACTCTCGTGATCCAGGTTTTGATCTCACAGAAAAGAAATGGTTTGGCTCTAACAAAAAATCCAGTTTACATAGAGGTTTTTTTATCATGCTTTGATTCCAGGAACAAGAATCAATTCCTCTTCTAAAGAGATGAGTCTCCTGATAAGAGATTCATGTTGGCAAAAGCACAGACTTTACATCACAGATCACTTTTTCAAATGAGATACAGAATTAAAAATAAGTTATCCAATCTTTGTAATTAGATTACTATAATAATTAATTACTCAATCACTTATTGGGTTAATCATTATTTTGCTGATAAATCAAACGGAGATTTCTTCTTGCTTTATCTCCCAAATGAAGAAAAGAAGCATTTTCAGAAGGAATTGCTAAAACAGGGGAAGCCTGATAACGTGAAGTGTAAGACTTCCCCCCTAAAACACAGCACTTGGACAAATCTGCCCAGTAGTAAGACTATCCATATGTTTGAGGAGGCTTTTCCTGTAGACTGAAGATAATGACCTGATTATCACTTGATGAAGAACTACAGATGTGTGGAGAGAGGCAGCCAAACAGTCAGAAAAGTCAGGGGAACAGCAAGAGAAATACTTGCCATCTGACTATCATATCATCTCTGCTATTTGGAAATCAGAATGAAACATAGAAAATAAACAGCCATCTCTTTCATTCCTGTTGTGCTTGAGGAAACAGTTTATTACTTCTTCGGCCAATAAGCAAAGTGGTGTCTAAGAAATACTGCTTAATACTACTGATTTCTCCCCAAAACAAGAAACAAAAATAGCCTGACAAAAAAAAAAAAAAAACCAAAACCCCCCAAAAGAAAACAAAACAAAAAGAAGAAAAGCAAAAAAATAACCCACTCAACTAAACAAACCCCTCTTCAAACCAAATACTTTCTAATTGTTAAAAAACCTCACAGTAGAATAGAAGAACTTGCTTTTACAAAATACTTATAAAAATAACTGGAGAATTGTTCTATGCCTTTAGAATATGTGACACACCGGTTTCATGGTTTCCTAACACAACTGAATCAGGATATAAATCTCCACAGCCATGAGGAGCCCACTTCAGCCAAAGCCTATCATGGTGGGATATGGAAGCTCCATGTAGAGGAACACCTACACTGAGACTACAGGGTCTTGGGGTGGGACTCAGCACATGTAAAATGACTGCAACCAAACCAGCACTACACACAAGGGACTTTTCTTCTTACCTGTGGCAGAAGACCTCCATGTCCAAGACCTCCATGTCCAAGACTCAGGATTCTGTCTAAAATCCCTTTCTACACTGTTGCTTGCAAGAGGGAGCAGCAGGGTGCCAGTTTTGTTCTAACAGCCTGAGAATGAAATGTATCAAAAGGAATGCAATAAAGTCTGTCTGATTTCCTTCCCTTGTTTCCACAGAACCAAAAGATGAACTTGTGCCACTAATCTCCCTCTATCTGGAGCACAGATGAAAAGCTGATCCTGGAACCCATTCTAATTTCAGTAAGCTCTGCAACAGGATGACTTACATTTCCAACATCATACAAACTGAAGTGAATCATTCCTCATATTTGCAAAGCTGCTAACTTCCAAGGGTGGCTTAGAAAAGATGTAAGGAAAACATAGCTGAAAGGCATCCAAAGCACACTCTACACACGCATGGAAAAGATACCAAGATGTCCAAGTTGGTAAATTCATTTCTCACACAAACAACAATAATTTCCAACCTTGGATAAAGAAGCTGTGAAATTCTCAGTGCTGGAAAACAGCTATGCATCTCTAAGGACTGAGGTGAAGATGGTTTCTGGGGATATGAGAGACTTTTCTGCTTGCTTTTAATGTTTGTTAACTCCTAATACACAAGTGTTATAAAACTTAAAATTGTAATGGGTATGCTGTTAAAATCAGCATTATAAATCCTTCTTTTGGCAGAAAGAAAGGGTTGGACTTGAGAAAGGCCCAAGATGAAAGACAACATTTCAGATACAAATTTAAAATCTGTCTACACAGCTATATGAACACTCATATCAATGACTAGAATTTTGGGATCCATAACAAAATGATGTTGGAATTTTAGTTAATGTTTGGATCACTGATTTTTCCATTTCTATTAGATATTGCATCTGATTTGCTGTTTGATTTGATAATCATTTTGCTTTATTCTTTACGTTACCGTGACCAAAAAACAGTAAGTTTTTAAAATAATTTTCATGAATGTGTTCGTATTATTCAATAACGCTAGCTATTATGCCAACATTTAATTTTATTGATAAAATTTTTATTAACTTAAGCACTTAGAATAATCTAAGTGTCTTTTTTTTTCATATAAACGTGTGATCTGCTATCTTCCATTTGTCACTTGTATCTCAAATATCACATATATGGATGAGCAGAGAAGCTGGACACACTGCCCACAGCCAGCTTAGATACTCAAACTGACGAGCTAAAGGAAGGTTTCCACCTGGAGAAGCAGTTATCACTTGTCTCTTTCCCTGAGAGAAAAAATTATTTACTCCCAAGCATAGCATTTTACAACTTGTCCAACTAAAAACCATACTATTCTCCTTTATTTCAGATTGCTTTTTATCCCAGATTACTTTACGAAGGATTACTACATGAATTCAAAATATTTTACTGAAATGTATCTAAATATGATTCAAAGAGTTTCAGTCTTACTAAAATAAAATATTTCCATGAATCTTTTCAATATTCCCGGAACAAAAGTTTCTGCAATCTTTTTTATTAAGTCTCTAGGTTTTATTTTGATTCATGATCACTAGAGAGAAAATTTTTATTTGAATTTTTGACTAGCTTAAAAATAGCTAAATAATGTTTCTTATCATTAAATATTACCATCACAATTTCATATCTTTAGAGATTCCAGGAAGAAAGTACTCAGAAATGTATAAATACTATTTTATTTTTCATTATTACAAATTCCACACCTACTGACGAAAACCTCAGCTTATCAAGATCATTTTTTTCCCTCAAAGGTTTTTCAGCTGTCTTGCATTTTAAGTTTGAATTTAACCTCAAAACAGTAAGGTCCAAGGAAAGTATTTACAAAGGCTCATAAGCTATCCATAACCAGGATTGCTAATATTTTGCAGTGGTTTATGACATTTCATTTACATTGTTTTCATTTCAGCTCCAGTACTCTCAGTGCACACTTCAGACATGAACAGGCACTACTTACCCAAGCAATGGCTGCACTAAAACAAAATAAATAAATAAATAAATAAAAAATACCACATCAAGATCTTTTATTTCTGATAACACCCATACAAAAGAAGATTTTCTTTGCTTTCCATGCAGATTTATTGAGATGTCATAGTAGTTATCCTTGGCTGGTGACCTTGACTAAAATTTCACTAGTATTGCCTCCCCTCTTTCTCTCAGCCAGTTTGGAAATAACAGACTGCAGTGGCCTTTTCAACTCTTTTAGCTGTATTTTTGTAACAGCAAAGAACATGGAATATTTGAGCTCTGTTAGGATGAAAAGTGGAACATATTGTACATGCCTTGAAAATTGGATACCCAGTGTCTACTAGTTGAGCTGTTGTGAAGATAATCAGGGAACTTGCACCCAGAATCTCTTAATTACATGGATATCTCTTCTTTTAGGCACAGCAGATTACTGGGAGAGAGAGAAATGGAAAGTGCTCATACTGCTGGGAAAGAAAATAATTCAGCAACAGCATTTTATTTAACTCAATGTCCCTAAAGTGCTTTAAATGAAGCCAGTCATTAAGGTCTTATATTTAAAACCTTGCACAATTATAAAATAATTAGAGCCTGATCTTGTAACATTTTCTCTCTGGAGAGCACACACATCAGATTCCCTTGGAATACTTGTATGCTAAGCACAGTTGCTTCTGGGATGGATGTATCTGAGTGCTGTGCAGAAGTAACACAGCAAAGCTCAGAAAATACTGCCTTTTTAATTACTTTTAGCTCTATTCAAACACCTTTTTGTAGTCCACACTGCACTCTGTCTCTGCAGCTACTCTGCCAGCACAAGCAGGAATAGACCATTTCAAACTTCTGCCTAGTTCTGTATCACTCTGATGAGTAAATGCTATAGTAATAATTCTAAGCCTCTAATTTTCCCAACTGCCTAAGGATGCCAGATACCAGCTCCCATGCTATTAAAAAAACAAAAGTATTTTAATAAGAAGACCTATGTCCAACTAATCCTTAGGGCTTTACTTACAAAAGCCAAGTCAGAATTAAGAAAGTGTAATTGAATTACACTTGCCAGCAGCTTTTCTTAGCTACTGTGCTGGGTTTGGCTGGGCTAGAGTTAATTCTCCTCACGCTAGTCAGTACAGGGAAGCAATTTGGGTTTTTTGCTGGAAATGGTGTTTATAACTCAGGGATGTTTTTGTTATTGCTGACAAGGCTTACACAGAGCCAAAGCCTTTTCTGCCTCTCACCTCACCCCAGCAGTGAGGGAGCTGGGGGTGCACAAGGAGCTGGGAGGGGACACAGCCAGGACAGGTGATTCCAGCTGACCCAAGGGATATTGCATAATATATGGAGTCATGCAGATCATGTAAAACTGGGGGAAGAAGAAGGAAGGTAGGGGAATATTTGGAGCGATGGTGTTTGTCTTCCCAAGTCACTGTTACCCTTGATGGGGCCCTGCTCTCCTGGGAGTGGCTGGACACCTGCCTGTCCATGAGGAGTGGTGACTTAATTTCTTGTTTTCCTTTGCCTGTGAGTGTGGCTTTAGCTTAACATAATGACCTTTCTTAGCCTCAGCCCACAGGTTTTCTCACTGTTACTCCTTAGGTGGTTTCCCTCCTCCTGTTGTGGGGAGTGAGGAGCACCTGCATGGTGTTGGAGTTAAACGCAGCAGGGGAGCCCCTGAAGGGGTGATGGGCTCACCACTCTGCAGCAGATACACCCTGGAGCATTTGTGGCTCTGCCTGAGGTCCTGTTGGGCCATCTCGAAGCCTTTGTCATGAATTAGCCTGTGGCAGAGCAGGCACTCCCCTGCAGCCATGGGAAGGCCTTGCCGACAGGGGTGTCTGTGAGACTGTGGCTCATAGATAAGGCTCTGCTTGGAGCAGCTACGACTCTAAGGTGCTGTAATCTGTTGATAAATCCCAGCCCAAGCAGGGGCAAGAGGAAGAGCTCATTGCAATGTTAAACCTTATCTGGTCCAAAGGGATCAGGGTGGAGATTGTTGTGGAAATACCTTAAAATTCTGATACCCGTAATTTCAAAATTCCCATACAGGAGATCCTTGCTTCTAGTCAGAGTCAGAGCAAGAGGAAGAGTTCACTGCAATGTCAAAGCCTATAATTTAGCCCAGCAGGACCATGGGTGGAGATTGTAATGGATTTATGTTTAAACTGCTGTAAACCATGATCTGAGTTGCATGTTACAGGGTTTACTGCAGCAGGAACCACTCTGGAGTGGAGAACCACAGTGGAGGACAAGTGATACAAGAAGCAGTGCAGGTGCAGCAGTGACATGACCTGAGGTGGCTTTAGTGCCCAATAACTCAGCACACCATCTCTCCTGTCCTGAGTGACCACCACATACAATTTTACACTTCCGATTCTCTCATTCATTCTCTTGGATGGCTGGGGTTAAACCACAGCAGCTACAGTGAATGTCAAGATAGGTGTTTTCACCTCCATTTCTCCAGGATTCTAACAGATTTTCTTTGAAGAAAAACGAATTTTTTAAAAAAATCAATGTCTATCTACATCTAGCTGGATGTCAGGTATCATTTTAAAAGCTTCACTGGGCATTCAAAGCATAATCATACTTCAAATGATGACCTTATTTTACACCACAGGAATGGCTGCAAGAAAATGTAGTAATAGCCTGCGAAATGAAACTCATGGTCCCCTGAAATGCATTGGGAATCATCATTCTTGCATATAGGTTTCACACGATGTTAGACTGCGGCTCTATAAGTGAAAACTAAAACATTAGAAAATACAGGTTAACCTCTGAAAATCCTTTCAGAAATTATTAAAGATGTCTTATGTTAGCAACAAAGTTTTGAAAATGCACCATACTGCAAAGAGCAAATTACTGTTCTGAACCAGCCTGTGTGTAATACTGACACTCAAACATACCCCTCCCCAGAAGGGACTACCTAACCAGGAATTCAGGCAACTCAAAATATATGCCAAACAAAACTAGTTTTCACTGCTTAAACTTCTCCCCAAGACGAGAACAACATTTTCCATAACTGTGGAAATGACTGAATCAAGTTTGGTAATAAAATAGTCAGAGCTACTTTTTATATATGAGTCCACATTTCATTTCTCTACTGAAAAATATGAGTTGCATTAATTACATAAAAATAAAGCTCATATTTATTATTCAGTGAAATGATTAACAGACAAAAACCCCACAATATTTTAAAACACTAGGGACTATTTAACTCAATGTTTAAAGCATAAAATTTGCTTATTTTAACCTACTTTTCATCCAGGAAAACTATTTATATTATTACAGTTTAATATTACAGAATTTCAATTACATATAAAATATATTGAACACAATTTGTATTAAGTGTTGCTAATTATACAGCAGATAATTTGTAATTGAAATAGCTTAGATCTAATTTTCATAAAGTTCTGTGCATAGACCAGTTCAACAACCACCAATGAGTTCAGGAAGAGAATACTTCTTCATGTTCTTCTCCCAGCAAGGACCATGGAGGCAACATCTCGTATGTGGTGCCCAGCCTTCCACTGAGATTTCACTGAGATTCTCAAATCTCTGCTTTGCTTTCTGATTTTTCTGGCCATAAACAGCTCTACTGATGTTGGCTACTCTGTTGTCCCACCAGAATAAAGCTCTTACAGGAAGTGAAAGCTATGCATGAAGGCAGCAGAGAGGCAGATTTTCAGTACATTTTCAGTTAACAGGAATTAATATTGCAAAAGGCCTGACATTATGAAACTCAGCTCCTGAATTTGACCCAGTGGATTCAGAGAAAGGGCAATGAGATTAAATGTGGGAGAAGGAAATACATGTGACCTCACTCCGATAAGTAACAGCTATGTTCAGTAAGGATGAGTGAGATAAAAGAGGGGGTGAGCTGGGTAAGGGGACGATCATCATGGAGGAGGAACCTTGAGGAATACAAAGGAGAGGATCATGAAGCAGAATCCTGAGGAGAGAAAATCCCTGCTGTGAGGTCAGTCTGGGTCAGCAGGTAGAGCCTGGTGCTGGAACCTGCACTCACAGTCTAGCTGGGCAACAGCCTGCAGTCAGAGTGTGCAAACTGATCCCTGCAGTCATGGTTTAGCAGGAAATAACCAGCAGTCAGAGGCTGCCAGGGAAACCTCCAGTAGGAGCTTGCTGCAGCCAGAGTCAGTGAGTGGTTGGAGTTAAGACGACTAAAGTGTGAAGAGGAATAAATTAGGACCCTTTTCATGCTGTGTTTAACAAGAAGTCTGTGCCTCAGCTCATTTCTACCCTCTAATAAGAGGGCTGCTGCAACAGTTAAATATTGGTGGACTTCATTGCTGAGAAAAAGACCTGAGCCTTCATGGCTAGCTCATCTTGTCAGTTTATATATGTATCATTTGATTTCTGTATCTGACACGTAGATGTCCATAGTAAAGCCTACAGGTAACACCTGCTTGAATCTCATACTAAAATCCAACAGTCCAGGAGAAAACAACCTCTGGCTGTCAGCTGCTAATTGTTGACATTAGATTAGTACCTTCACTTTCTGCACAGGAAAGGTAAAGGTCAGGACATGAGCCCTGAGTGTCAACAAGATGACATGGGGCCCTATCACACTGCAAGTCTGTGTAAGTTTTGCTTCTGACTGCCTTTCCTCCTGAGCCCTAGAAAACAAGGACAACCTGAGATCTATAGAATTGGAGGTACGCAGGTGATGGCCCACACTGAGACAGGGGAATAAAGTGAGTTAAATTAAGCATTTATTCCTCACAGTAAATAAGGTGACTTGAAAGGATAGAGACGTGTTAAAGGAACTTTACAAGATATTAAAGGCAAGTAATTAGTCTTGCTTTTTTTTCTTTATTTGGCTATTTATACAATTGTGTTTACTTAGAAGTGCATCCTTCTGGGAAGATGACGAGCTAATATTGGCTGTAATTAAACTGCGCTCCTTTTCCTGATGTAACACCACTGGAGTCAATAAGAAACTTTAAAGCCTCATTTCTGGATCTGTTTGACAGCTTCATTTTCCATCCTGAACCATTTACTTATTCATCTACTCCTTCTCCATCCATTCTTTAACTGAAGTTTAATAGGAGGAACTCATGTAATTAGCTACTTTCTTTTGAATTTCATGTCTTTTTAAAAAGACATTTATTTTATGCTCTGAATGTAAAATAAACTCCATAGCAAGGTTATGTCACAGTTTATTCAGAATAAAACTAATGAGTTTTCGCATTCAAGTTTTACTGTTTGCAGTAAATTCTGCTCACAAAGCACTTAAGTACTAATACAGGCATAATTTTAATTTATTTTAAAAAGTGGTCACTATCAAGATAGAAATATCAACAGCAGCACTCTTCTAGTATAGCTTTCTCCATGAAATATGGAACAGCTAAAGTATTCAAGCAATTCCTCAAATTTATGTGCTGAAAGCTATTCAAATATAAAACAAGCACTAACAAACGAGCAACCTTGTCAGTTGCAATGCTAATAAATCAAATTCACCAAGGTAAGTTAGCTACATTTTCAGTGCAAGTGGATATATCATAAGAGCCTGATAATGATACAACTACCAGGAAAATAAATGGGCATTCTCTGACCTTGACAATAATTCACTAGCAGCTTGCCTCACAATTTTCCTAACATTGAGCCACTCTTCACAGGCCAAGTATTTATATATCTGTGGATGGAGAGTTTCATCTGTGTCATCACTTGTCTATTAGGGATTTTAGTGCCCTGCTAGAATTAATTATGGAAAACAATAAAATTCAGGATAATAATCTATGAAGGCACCCAGGGGAATTTGGGGGATAGGGATCAGAGGAACACTAGAGGGTTTTGTTATGTTGTTCTTCTTTTTTCTTTCAGAATACTGATCTAATGCCCTTCACAGCACTTCACACGGCTCTAAAACATCTGAAGCTGGATTTCTTTTACGAATTTTTGTTCCCTAAAACAGGTAATGAAAGGCATGGCTGTTGGGCTAACAAGGTAGAAGCACCTGTCCAGTGTTGGATCCTTCATAAATCTTACCAACTTGTAAGAACAGCAACTTCAATAAGGGAAGACCAAAAGAATGTATTTTATTTTAGATCAGTGAAATGATGGGATATGCACTGTTATTACTTTATATGGTAAATTACAGACAGGACAGATATCTATTTAAGCTAGAGGATAGCCATGAGTAAACTTCAGGTTCAAAACCAGAAATAGAAGAATACAGATCTTGACAAGGAAGCTAAGCAGTTAGAAGATGGAATTTGATAACTTAATTGAAAGAATTACATGACTCGGTTCCAGTAGAGGCAAGAAACTGAACCTGGAGATCTTCACACCTCCTTCTCTTGTCTCCCTCCACCCACAAACTCTGAGCATTGTCCACAAAAAAAAAAAAAAAAAAAAAAAAAAAAAAAAAAAAAAGATATAAAAAGAAAAAAATCTCAAAAAAAAAAAAAAAAGGCTATCAAGGGATAATGATCTTAAATATCAAGACTGTTACCTCATCCAGATGTACCTACTTTAAAGATATGTTATTAAAAAATAACATGTAACCATTAGTAACTTATATTGATTACAATTGCTTTGAAAAAGCTAGAAAAAACTTTGAGAAAATGTATTCCTATTGCTTTTTGAAGAGGACTTGCATAGAAAAAATACCTTTATTTTAACTTATAAAATTCACTTCCTATAGAAATAAACTTTAAAGGCCAGTGTTCCTGTCCCAACTGGAAATATATCAACACATGCAACGAGCTTTGAGGATACAGAAGGCAACTACATAGAGGGCTTGACTCACTTCATATGATTTTTTTCCCCATTGTCTAGAAATCTAAAGCAATGGGAGAGAGAGGGAAGAAAGTGAACTTATCTAATTATAAGATTAAAAAAAAAAAAAAAGAGTCAAGGAACGCTGCTTTTCAAGGGAAGGTTAGATTTTTTTACTTTCCAGCAAACATGTTTTTCTCTTGCAAAGTGCAGTATGTGTGGGAGTCTGCTCACGTAGAAAGTGGTTCCCTGATCAAAACAGATGGCATGCTGGCAGGGTAAGTTTTAAATGGCAGAGTGTTGATGTTGAAAGATTTCAACAGCAGCTTCCATGACAGGGACAGAGACATAAATGACAAATACAAAATACAAAGACATTTCAATAACTCACCATCATACCACTTTGTAAGTTAATACCACTCTCCCTCAGTTCTTAAAATGTTAGAGGAAGACTTCCTAGTTGTGGGCATGAAACTGTATTCTAGCTCAATAAATCTCAAAACACTAATGAGGATTCTATTTTTAGGACAATGAAGCATGAAAACTAAGGCTTTTACTGGCATGGGGAAGGAATAAGCTGGCTATTGGAAAGGTTTGTAGCAAAACTCTCAGAGAAACAGAGTGGCCAAGTAATTCCTCTCCTGACATAACCAAACTCATCAAGTTATTCTGAAAGAAGGCTTATATTAGACATTGAGCTTTTGTCACATGCATTTTAGTTAGCCATCCACTAATCTCTGAGGCACGGTATATCAGTGTGGTCAAACTGGGGAATCTGTGAGGGTTTTTTATCAGTGTGAATATGATTTTAATATTTTCCTAATGTTTGAAAACATTTAACCAGAGAAATCATTTTAGATATCCAAATTTGTATAGCTCCTGTCCTTGCTCTTTTCTCTTCACTTCTCATTCCTTTTATACATATCTGTAAGTCAATATTGCTTTTTGGATATTAAGTCATATTTAGACAAGTTCTTGATATTTGTTATTCTCCAAACTTTCCTCATCTCCTGTTTTCACTGTCTTCTTTTTTTTTTT
>WBMY01014847.1:483911-525098 GCA_013397315.1 Donacobius atricapilla | reverse complement strand
TTTTTTTTTTTTTTTGAGGCTGAGGGTAGTCCATCTTTTTTCTGACTTTCTTACCAGTATCCTAAACTTTTTTTCCTCCCATCAATACAGATTCAGGCCTGCATCGAGCTGTCCCTGAAGCATTTACTTCCAATAAGATAAGGCACACAGTTTTGTCAGTTTTTTGAGGCAAAAACAGAGCGATTGAGCCTTCATTCAACTCCATACTGCAGAGGGGGATGCTCAAGATGGAATGTCAGCTCTGTGAAGCAACAAATCACCAAAAGGAGATCAATGATTCTTTTTTATGCAATGAGAAAGGTGTGTAGGTATCAGCTTGTACAGGAGGTCCTTCCTGATCAAAAGAAGTGATATGGAGACGAGGCAAGTTTAAAGTATTTTACAAAAAATATCTTTCACATAAAATAATTTTGGAAGGAACTTATGCAGAATCCTGACATAGACAGCAGCATTAGTAACTTCTTTGTAGCTTGGTCAAAGAAATAATGGCAGGGGAAGATGGGGAGCACATGACAGCTGTTAATTTGTGGTTAATTTTTGTGTCTGATAATGATTGTAATAAAAAAAAAAAATGAACACTGAAGATTCTGTAGAGTCTCCAAGGCATTGGCTTTGTAACTTTGATAGATTATAGATGATGGGGCATTTTTTCAGTCTATGTTTGCTATGAACTAGATAAACACCAAACACTGAGCAACACATAGTAAATAATAGTATTGCATGGTATATACTAAAGAACATAATGGTCCCAATTTAAAATTGCTCTGAAAGACGTGTGTACACCACATATAAAAATTAAATTACTAATGAAGGCTGGATCCCTCTTCATATGATAAAATATACTGCCCATTCAGGGAACTACATCCCAGAAACTGAGCTGTGCCTCACCACAGTAACAGCACCTCACGAAGAAACTTGAATTATTTTGTTAATAAGATTCTAATTGACACTAAGAAAGAAAGGCTAAGGAAGAGGAAAGTCATGAAACTTTCAATAAACTTCTTTTAACTTTCAGTTCCAAAATAATTTGCTTAGTTCTAACAAAAACATACAGCTACAAGCAGCCTCTGTGTTTCTTTCCAGAGCAACTGTGAGCAGCTCTTAAATTCAGATGTGCAATCACATAAATATAAGGTTTTGCCTTTATATGTTTATGCACAATAGGGTTGACTAGAGTTGAAATATCTTGCCAAGTGCCTGCCCAGGTAGGAGTTAGAACTGCTAACTACTTTAGACAAATTTGGCTAGAATGAATCAGCTAAGTGCAACAAAATATTTAACTTCACAGTTTTCATGCCTAACCAGAAATTCATACACTTGTTTTTAACAGGCAGATTTGAATATTTAGACCAGTGTTTCCACTTTTTCACATAATTCCACTATTTCGTTCTGACTTAAAAAACCAGGCCACCTTTTCTACAATGACCTGAACCCACAATAATGTCACCCACACACTCAGTGGCTAAAATCAGTATAGTTTTCTTTGTATATGTTAAGTTTAAAAAGAAGACCTTGCAGAAAATCTAGAATGAAATTCAATGAGAATCTTTACAATACAGTTTTATTCATTTATAGGCCGTATTTCATGCCAAATAGGAGGGTTTTTTTATTTAAGCAAAAGGGGAATTAGTGATTGTGCTCTCAGTTTACAACTGCTAAGTGTCCTAAGGAAAAGCAAAGCACCTTCTGAGTAGACTCTAGAGGCATAAAGGAGGAAATCAGGGGCAAAATAAAGTGTGTTTGCCACAAGTCACTGCAATTTATAGTCACAGCAATATTGTTTGGCAGGGTATCAGTATGCCATGAATACTCCTTGAAAACATGTCTGTGTCAACTAATGTTCCACTATCCTTTTCAGGATTGTGTTCACTGTCTGCAGACCTTCCTCTGCTAGGAAAAACTAAGTGATTCACACCATTGAGCTCCCTAGTTTGTCCTATCTACTGCAAAGCAGCTAACCGCTGAGAAGTGACTGACAGTATTGTGTCTGTCTATCTCAAGTACTCAGAATTGTGAGTCACAGTCCAATGTCTGTAGCTTTAGAGAACAATCTGAGGGATCCTCTTATTTGCCTTCTGGTCTTTGAGACTTAAACAGCAGTTTAAGGCTTCTCTCTGCACAACCATAGAAGCTTGAATAGTAAATAAATAAAACAGAAAACTAAGTTGTGGATGTATGCACTTTGCTTTAATAAAAACCACAAAATATCTATAGACTGTAAGATATCATGGTCTGGCTGTTATGCTAAACTGTTCAACTTCAGGAAGCAGCAAGTTTTCTAAAAGAAGAGCTGTGCAGCAACCTGGGCATTGCATCCTTCACACTTCTCTGTGGAAGAATGAGCTTCTAGTAAAACAAAAGCAGCTGGCAGCTAAAACAACCACTGTGGGACAAGCAGAGAAAAGAAAGAANCAAAAAAACCAAAACCCTAATATTTATTCCTAAAATTTGCATCTGGATGTGGCAAAGTCTGACCAAAGAATAACCACAAAATAACACTGGGAGACCTTGAAGTGCAGGATACTAACTGAATGTACCCAGTTCATTTAGGGCCAGTGTAAGGAAAAGCTTACCTTGCAACTCCTGGTAACATAATGGTTACTTCTGCTTCTGCTTTTGTAGAATAGATTAGTGGCTATTTCATTTGGTTGGAATAACTTTTTACTTCAGATGGCCCCAAGATCAGAAATCATACCTGTTGAGATGGAAGGGCATTTGAAGGTACTTCACTTCCAACCACAGCCGCCCAAATTGGACAAAGTTGCGACCACTGAGCCTCTGACCCACAGTCATCACAAACCTCTCAGCAAAATGAGTCCTTGCACTTGCCACGGTGGCATAAACTTTGTTGTACTGTTACCCAAACACCACATCTGCTCAACCCCAAAATTTTACCTGAGAAAACCCTACAGGTTTTGAAAGAAAATAACATAAAAATGGGACAGGGGAATGGAAGATACACAGAATCAGACTCCTGGTTAGCAGAGCTATCGTCACCAAGCAGATGTTTAGTCAAGCTAGCCAGCAATGAACCGGGTGATGGCACCTGCTGAAAATTTCATCATTTGCCATTCTCCTGACAGTTTAATATGATGACATCCTGATAATGAACAAATCATCCAGAAAAAAAAAAAATTTAAAAAGGAGAGAGAAAATAAATAGTATTAGTTAAAGTGAAGGGAAGGGTGGGGGAAATGAGGCAAGACTACACAAGGGGAATCCCAGTTAACATCTGGAGCAGAGTAACACAGACAGACAGCCTGTTGACCTGGTGCCTGGAAATAGAATACATGAATACAGGAATGCTTGCAAATCAGCACATGGAAACAATGAAACACACTTAGAAACATACTCCCTTATAGCATTTCCACCTCTAAAACAGATTGATAAATTCCTTGAGTGTTACAAAGGTAGTTCCAGACTGAGATCCCAGCACTCTACAGTCTGATTTGATCCCTAGCTTAACAACATCATATGGGAGACAACCCACAGAGAAAATACACCTATCCCTCATTAAAGAAGATAGCTTACATGTGCCAGTGGGATTAAAAAAATTCCCAAGCAAACCAAATTTCATGTTTCATGTTGAATTGAATGAAATAAATGTGATAGTTGCTGTCGAGCCAACATGAAGAAAGCCATGATTCACTGTTTCAAAGTAAAAGTGTGTTAAGAGATAAGGACATCATAATTTAAAAACTGTATGTTGTACCTGTGACTTAGCTGACCAGAAAGCAGAAAAAAATATTCTTCTTCACCCTTTAACTCAGAAAAAGAACTGAAATCACGAAAGAACTTTAAGCTAACACTGAACTGTAGGTCATTAAATTATCCCCAAAAATAATTTCCATGTTCAATGCCGCAGTTGAAAAGAAGAAAAGTACCCAGTTTGTACCATATTAAAAACACGTTATTTCTATACTAGAATACAACCAGGGTTGTTTCGTATAACAGAGAAGCTGCAACCCCTACTTCATAAAGAGATATTATCATTATTGTTCCAACACTATTGCAGCAAGAAGTGCACCACTGGCTCTAACTGGAAATGGACATATTTAGCACCATGACAACTGACTCTCCTAACAGCCAAGCCTTGTACCTTTAGCTTTCATGGGTGAGCATACACCAATAATCTGAAAAATTTAAGACTATCGCTATAAAATACCCACTCCTCTTTGTCTACCATAATAACACCTGCAAAATGACAGGCATCATGAAGAGATTAATCTACGACAAAATTTTCATTCAGAAGTAATTTGATGTTCCAGGAATCTTCAAGAAATCCTTCACATTCTGCAATCCATCTTTTAAGAATGCTAATTTTATAACCTAAAAGCGGAATCCTTTTGCTGTGTGCAGCATACAATACACATTGACTACCAGACAAGTAGGCTATTACAAAGAAGCGTTGTTCGTGGCTTATAGTACATAATAAGTACTTACAATGACACAATATATTGCTCTGATAAGATTATAAACACAATATCAGAAGAAAATCCATAAAAATCTAATTATGCACACAAAAGTTGCAGCATAAAAAGCTATCTGAGGTGCTTGGACAAAAGGTTTGAAGTTAGTATTCATTTTAAACATAACACTACTGATGGACTTAATTCCTACAAAAATTTAATTTTAAAGTTTTACTACTAGATGATGATCAGAATAGCTTCAAGGCCAGCAGACTTTTAGTATTTCTTTTAAATTAATACAGGTATTTTATACAAACCCAGCTCAGGTTTCCTGGAAATAGGGAGATCAGATGTCTAAGAGCTCACTGATTGTAAGTTATCTATAACAAATTCTGTAAGTCAGTCTAAGGCGTTGCAATGTGGAAGAGGCATTTTAACTATCACCTTTGAAAAGCTGGGAGCAGGGAAGTACAAAAAGCAGTGTACAATCCAAACCGTAGAAAAGAATAACAGAATGAACTCATCCCGTGTGCTGACATAACCACAAAACCCAAGTACTCTATCCAGATTGCCACAATCACCTGCTTGGACTTGATGCATAAATTTTTTCTCAGTCATGCCAGTAATGTAATATAGGACTTCCACTTCTCTGTCATGACAATGGCCTTACATGACTAATGATAAAGTGTCTGGGTGGCAAGTAAAGATAAAGCAGGGCACAGATCATTAAATAAACTTTTCAACAGGCAGATAATCCCTATATGTCTTCATCTGTTCAGCTGCTGCAGGAGTAAACTAGAGAACAGTACTATAACCTAGAATCCTATAGGAATGATATGAAAAATATTTTTGGATACTCTTCCCCTTCCCATCAGCAACAAGCATATATAAAGGAAAATAAATACCTTGCCAAGAGACAAGTTTGTCAAGTTTTTAAGTTCTATAGAGTCAAACCTCTTAAAGTTAGTGACAAGATTTTCATTGACAAGATGATTGAGTGCTAAATTCTCAACAGGACACAAGTGGAAGGAATCCAATTCTTTGTTCTATGTGGTAAACATCAAGACATCCGAAATATATAAATACAGATATGAATTTATATGCCTATTTTTATACACAGAAACAGGAGATATGTATATATGCACACGTAACCTGATAATAAGAAAAAATGTCAAGAAATGAAATCTCAATAGAGAATGAAAAAACTGAGCAGAAAATGGAAACAACACAAAAGGTGAAGCTTAGTTCTCTGCCAAGGCTGAAAGCTCATAGTGTAATGCTGAACGAGATTTCAAACAAAAAAAAGATTCAGTGAAAGGGACAGATTATACATACAAAATCTTGCTACAGTATTTCTAAATTTTAAGAAGATTTTTGAGGAAGACTATTAAAACCAGGAATAAACAAGTTAGAACAAGCAATGAACATGCTACAGTAAATCTGTGAGAGCTATCAGGAAGTAGGTAAAAAGCTGAGGTAGTAGCTGTCACACAAACATGAAGTCAGATTTTCCTTTCAATTTCCTCACTGTGGACCTGTGCTGTTGCAAAAATGAAACTGGTGAAAAATGTATTCTGTGGTTTCTGATACCCAAGGCTGAAAGTCTGCAGAGAGAGAAAATAAAGCAGGAGAAGGCTGAAAAGAAAAAGTGAACTCTGCTTATTTTTCTTTTGACAGGAAGAAGGAAAACAAATGGAAAAATAAATGGGAGAAAAAGAAAAGGAGAAAGGGAGGAGAAAACAGGAAAAAAAAAAAGAAAAGAGGAAAAAAAGAAAGAAAATATGGAAAAACTCTTCCTCAAGAGACTGTGCGGGGTTGTCACAATTGCCTGTTATAGCTGGCTCCCAATTAGGAAGTTCTTTTCAAACCAATAGAAGTTAAATTACTGTTTGTGTCTGTAAGAGGAAGGTTATGTTCTACATACATATGCCCTTAAGCCCACGTTCACCAGCAATCTACCTCTGCCATAAATGCCAGGGCTTTGTGGTTTCAAGATGCTGCATGGAAAATCAGACAAATACCACACTTCCCCGGAAGAAGAGCATAAGCTCTGTTTACTCTCGTGTTATTCCCATAAAAATCCATGTTGAGGAGGCTTAGGCTGAACTCCAGAGCAAATGTGCAAGGGAGTCCCTTCCATGTTCTCAGCACACATTTGGTATTGACAAGTCTTGCATCAAAAAGGCCAAACATATCACAGTCCAGAGTAGTGCCAGTAATATCAAACACAGATCTTCCTGCCTACTGAGGATATAAGAGCCAATGGTTTGAGCAAAACCACATCCCACCTAGCTTCCTGTTGGATCAGTAGATCACCACTTAGCCTTCATTAGGGAGATATTAACTTCAAGACAAAAGAAAAAAAATTAATATGGGCAAAAAGTCTATTTGCCACACACTTGTGACTTTAATAACTGTGTTCATCAGTAATAAATGCACAGGGTGTTTAGATGGTAACCTTAATTAACAATTAACACACTGTTTAACTCAGTGGTCTGCTCATCAAGAGAGACAGTATAAGGCCTATTTTGCCTTCAATTTTTTTATTACTGTTTTCTTGCTACAATACTACTTTGTGCAAAGAAAAAAAAAAGGCAGAATGTATATCAATATTTACTTTAATTCATCTTTTCTACTCATTTCCTTCGTCAATGCTGCCACCTTCTGATGCTCAGCAGCTTTGCCAAGAACCTCAAACCCAGGGCTTAGGTTACAGCACTGTGGACAAATCTCTCACTACAAGTCTTCGTGGCCCTCAGGCTTGGGAGCCCTCCCTCCCCTCCCTTCCCTTCCCCTGCTGCACCTGCTTTGGTGGATTTTTACATATGGATGGAAGCAAGGATTTGAAGGATAGACATTTGTAACACAGCAGGTTTTTGTGAAACTTAACCTGTGATGCTGGAGTTGACTTTTGTTCATTGATGTGGTTCTAAATTGCCCACACTCCCAGGTCACTGAAGCCGCTGAGGACTTCTGGAAGACCCTGGATATTGTGCTTTCTGTCTTTTTGCCCTCTCTCCTGGGGAACTTACCGTGGAAACTTGCTGGGCTTGTTAGTTTTAGCCCCTCTTTATACGGTTTCTCTGCCATAATATAGTTTCCTTTTCTAAGCTCCTAGGCATCTCTGTAGTCTTATTGAGCATTTTTGGTTTAGCCAACAGTTTATCTGTTCTATCTCTCAAGGCGACCTAGGGAAAGACAATAGCTCATACAGATGGAATCATTCTCTTGGAGGATATTAAATACTGACCTATAGCCTTGAACTGAACTTGCCTCACTAGCTGCCAGTTTAATATGGGCTCATACTCTTAAAGAGCTTCAGCAGAACTCACTTCATTTAATAAAATCACAGGCACTGACATCTGTAAGGGGGAAAAATTGAAATTTAAAAAAAAAGTCGACTCACAATTCAATATAACTCTAGAAATTGGTTTCATGGAACATTTATCCTGCTCAACATAAACAGGTACAATTATTGAATTGCAAATAGAATAGTAGTATTTGATTAGAAATTAAGAAAAAAATCTAGGTATTATTATTATTGTTTGTGTTAAAAGTAATGTCTACACCCAAAGCATGAAAGCAAAATTCATAGCCAACGTATGTCACAGCATCTAATGCAAGAACAGGCCAAGTTCATGCACAAGAATAAATTTCAAGCTTAGGAGAGAGCACAGACAAAGAAATGGATGCTGTGGATGGTTTTACCTTAAACCCTTTCACTGGAATAAGAACCCTTTCACTGGAATAAGAACTTTCTTTCTTATACTGCAGTTTAATGTCCCAGCCTCCTGTCTACTGAAATAGAATCAGTCGTTCTCTCCCTCTTTTTCACTCAGGGGCCTAATAAATATTTAATGCAAAGTGGAACTGCTCTGATCTGACTCCAGAGCAGACAGATATTTTAAAGCACAGATTCTCATCCCCCAGGCAGATGGACTGATCACTAAACCATTGGTTAAACAGGATGCCCATGTGCTCCACTATGTTGAGGGTCAGCATCAGTGAGTGTTGGCCTCCAAGGGAAAAAGGCAGAGGAACTCTTACTTGCCACTGAATTGTGGCAAGATTCAAGTAACAAAATCCCCAGTCTTTTTCAGAATTTGACATTTCTAGGCATAGCTATAAGTAAAACTGTACTTGGCATGTGGACTATATTGACAGAAATCTAGGCAGTCCTGGGATTAGCCAGTTTATTCTTACAGCTAGGTTTAAGGTTCCAAATTGAACAGTAGCAAAGCTATCATGCCTATAACAAGGCAGTGCTATGCAGAGAAAGCTGAAAGGAATTCCTTTTAGCCTAGTTCTTTTCATTTTGTTCCATTTTTTCGTGGAGATTATGTTCACCGTGGGCTCAGCAGTTTAATGTGGCCCACACGTCTGTAGGTTTGCATATGCAGCTATGATGCACAACATGATTGCCTGTAGCTGGTTGAACATCTGCTATTTTGGTGAATTATTTTAACAAGCCAATAGAACAGTGCACTCCACTGGCTTTTAAATGCTTTACAAGACATCTAGAAAAAGAGGTTACTCTCACAGTTGATTATTCACCAGAGCCAAAATTCCTAGGTTGTATGTCATTAAAATAAAATCTCAAAGTTTAGCAAGTTGAAAATACCAGATAAGCTTTTAATACCATATACTGAAAAAGGTTTGAGACACAGAAATCTCTTAGTTGAGTTCATCTCAATACACAGGGATTATTTTTACAGGAAATCTTCTGGAAGAGCCACAACTCCACATGAACAGCCTGTCAGTTGTGCCAGCTGGCTCATCATATTGAGAAATTGAAAATAAAAGATCTATAGATTCTTTTGGTCATTTTAAGATAAAGTGTAACAGCAAACCTATGTTTGCTGCATAGCCAAAATTTCTCTGATAGAAAATGCAGGTGCAGAGTCAGCTGCTAGAAATGTTTACACTGTAATAAATTTCCAAGATTAGTAATATTCCTTTTAGAAACTTCCAAGTATTTTAAAGAAAAGTTTTCACAGAAGTGTTCTGAAGTGTCTGAACAATAGCCAATAGCATGACTTAACTCTGGAGACTTAAATTACTCCTCAAACTCTTTTTCCCCACATTCTAAGGTTATTTACAAAGGGTAGATTCCACCCTTGAGTAAATACTTTCACTTTAAAGAGGTTCAGAGAAAAAAGTGGAATACTCCTAAATAAAGGTATTCAGTCACTTCAAGAATACAACAGAACAGAACAGAACAGAACAGAATAGAATAGAATAGAATAGAATAGAATAGAATAGAATAGAATAGAATAGAATAGAATAGAATAGAATAGAATCGTTCCAGAGCAATGAAAGCAAAAAGGAAATCTCTCATCTTATGAGGCCAGTAGTGTTTTAAAAAAAAGCAAGGCATGTACAGTATGCTCATTGAATGCTGTGGAAAGCAAAAAAAAGCCTGATCCACAGATGTCAATGACTACTGAATTAAGTCTAAAATATGTCAAGTGAAAGAAAGCCAAAAGCTGCAACTTTCATTCTTGAGCACAAACTCCTCACATTTTCTTAACAAAAGGCTTTTAATATTACGTCAGTATTTTTGAAACTTTCACTTCCATTAATCTTTGAAAGTAGATGCTTTTAATTATCAAATATAATAACTACAGTAGAACTGTATGGTAATACACAAAAATAATGAGCTGTAATGCTATATGAAGTTACACAACCCAATGGAAAATATGTGCTTTTGTTTCTTTAATAATATTTAAATTATGAAATTGTTATTTTGTGTCCTCTAAGAATTTACTTTTTTTTTTTTTTTGAGGACACATTTCTTCAGGGGTTTTTTTTTTTTGCTTTTAATAAAAGATAGCGATTTCTGAAAGAACTACAGGAGACTGAAATAGCTTTAGGAGAGGGATGCATAAATCTGACAGCTAGGTAGTGAACCTAAATATTGTTTCTTTAGCAAAGGGGTTAGAGTTTTCCAAGCCTTACACATTTGATTTATCTTTTCATGCCTAACAATATGAAAAGAGAAAAATGATTGTACAGAAATGGGATTTTCTACGTGAGAGGAAAAAAATAGGTGTGCAATTCAAAAAACTGTAAGAGGAGGAAACTAACATACACAGAGATGGAAATGATTGAAAATCCATACTGTATCACAACAATGGCGATATCAGATCTTGAGCGCAGGTTATGAGCTCTCCCTATGATGGTCAGTGGCATCTCATGTTAAGGAAACTTGAAGAGTATCTTTGTAAATATTTGCACATGGTAATCACAAGGCAGCACCAAAAAGAGGTTATCTCAAAAAGCCTGCTGTACTGCGAAATGTATTCATACCTATCTCCTTATGCTGCATTTCCCTTCCAGAAAGATATTTTGGGAGATCTCCATTAGAAATTCTGTATGGAACCAAAGAGGAAGTTGAACAACCTGTTGTTGCATTGTAAGGTAAAGCTGCAACATGTTAGTGAAAATGTCAATAAAACAAAGGTTAAAATGTTTGAAGTAATTCTAATCTATATAATATCATATATACTGTAATCTCTATTGGTACCACCAGCAACCAAGAGCCAGGCTGTCTTCTCTAGGAAAACTCATACGTGTAAACTTGTGTATTTACCTGTACAATTTATGGCAAAGCCATGAAAGGGAAACCTTTTTGCTCTAAATTCATTGATAATTTGTCTCTGTGACCTGATCTATGGGGAGACTTCGGCAATGTACATTTGCCACATGGATGGAAAGGAAACACAGGGAAAATTTGAGCTGAGCAGTCCAACGCATCTTCCTCACCTGTAAAACAGAACTCAAACCAGCACTTCTAAAGGAAGAAGTCTCCAAGACAGCACCATTTCTGTGTTCTCAGATCAAGAGGGGGCCTCTAATCTTCCTTGTTCTCACATGAGCAAAATTTGCCATCTATTTCTGCAACTTTGGCGATTATGAAGAAAAATTATTATTTAGTGTTAATGATATAGTGTCCTCTATCTGAAACTGCAGGTAGCAAGGCACCAGGCACACTGAATCAGTAACCCAGGTGTGTCGAGTGGCCTTGTTGTCTCAATGAAATTGTCACTTTTGAAACCAGTACCACCTTTACTTCATATGAGGTATAACAAAAGAAACTCCTTCTGAAGAGCAAATAAAGAGTAAAAAATCTAGTGGAAGATAGACATGAAAATCTGACCCAGGAGGAGTGATTGGAAGGTGACTGATTTGGTGAAGACTTGCACCAAAAGTTTTCTAAAAACATTTTTGGATCACCGGGTGTAGAAGAGTTGTATTGACACTAGATGTACAAGCCCAGAAAAAAAAAAAAAATACTCCCAGAGCTCAAATAAGTCTACTGTTATTTCGCCTTTGCCTCTCCTCTCAGCCCTTCTGTTGTGTTGGCTTTTGCTGTATCTAAGTAACAATCTCTGATCTCACTCTTTGACTGTTTTTTCCTCAACAGCTATTTGTTCTTTTCAAACCTTATGCTGCTCCCCAAATTGGTTGCTTCAGCTGTTTGCTAAACCTCTGGAAAAAGAAAAGCAACAGTTCCCGTTACCAGGCAACATCCCATTTCTTTCTTTTGAGGCTGTGACGAGGTACAGCCCTGCTGCTCTGGCTCCATGGACTTCACTTCACAGCACCTGGAGCTGGCAGGCAGCAGCTAGTCTCTTTACTCTGAGAGCTATTTTATAATTAAATCGTGTAAAATCAACTTTCTGCAGCTTGATTTCTATGCAAAATTCGCAGCAGCAACAGGCCAGCAAAAGAAGTAAAGTGCAGTTTTAGTAAGGTTATTAGATTAACCAGGACTGCATGAATAAAATAATTTATTTAAATAAAATCTCATCCTTCAACATGCAAGGTGATTGCTTTTGGCATCACAAATACATCACCTTTTTTTTTTCTTTTTTTTTCTCCCCTTTTTAAATCAAGTGCTTTGTTCACTTCTTGTTCAACACAGCTCAGCAGAGAAGGCTGGAACCTGCAGCCTACGCAGATGGGGACTTCTTGGTGGGTTTCCCCATGAACAGTGCACAGCCAGCCCAGCCCCAGAAATTCTTACAGCACTGCCTGAAAAAGTGAAATTCAGCCCATATTCCATTCTTCTAGGTGGACATAATTTAATGTTTAATTTTTTTTTGTGAAATCATAAGACATAGAGTACAGAGCACCAGTAACAGAAGACTTCTAGCTTCCTTTAAAACACTTTTCCAGTCCCTATGGGCTTAGCAACATGAAAGGAATGTCTGCTATGATATGATGGCACAAGATGTAAGTACATCTAAGCCAACTGTAAGCTACCAACACCACAGTAGCAGTTTGGGCGCTGCAGTCTCAAGCTCCAGCACAGCCTTATTTACCCAGTTTTTTGAGCTCTGAAGTGAAGTCAAAGCCTAACTGTATTAGAAGGGAATACAGGTGACCTCACCCCTGATGAGTGACAGCTATAGCCAGTAGGGATGAGATAAAAGAGGAAGTTGGCTGGTAAAGGTCGGGGATTGTCATGGAGGAAAAACCTTGAGGGGCATGGGGAGAGAGGATCCCTGCTGTGAGGTAAGTCTGGGTCTGCAGGTAGAGCCTGGTGTTGGAACCTGCAGTCACAGTCTAACTGGGTAAAAGCCTGCATTCAGAGTCTGCAAACTGATCCCTGCAGTCATGGTTTAGCAGGAAATAACCAGCAAGCAGAGGCTGCAAGGGAAACCTACAGTAGGAGCTTGCTACTGGCAGAATCAGTGAATGGTTGGAGTGACTAAGGTGTGAAAAGGAATAAATTAGGACCCTTTTCATGCTGTGTTTAACAAGAAGTCTGTGCCTCAGCTCATTTCTACTCTCTAATAAGAGGGCTTCTGAACAACTAACAATCCCAAATGACATGGTAGAGCCTAAATCCCTGCATGCAAATCTCCATACAGCCTGAAAATATCTCACTGCTCATGGAGATGATGACATATCTTGCAGCACAGAAACAAGGCTTTACACTTTAGCTAAATCTCTCCTTTCCTCCATATCCCTTTATATGAATCACACCAGGCAGATTCAGCCTGTTCCTGAATGTAGGTTGCAAGCACTAATCAGATCTCCAAAGAGGCCTTTGGGATGATTGACGGGGAAGCCCTTAATAAAGGCTTTCTGATTTTGGCAGGGGAGCAAGCAAGAAAAGGAAGCAGCTTGAGTTACTTGAAATGCTGAGGTGGAGGCGTTTGATAAACTGTGATGGGAGAGATGTTTGATGAACCCTGAGCAGAGAGCAGCTGTAGAAATTCTGATGGGCTGGCTGAAATGGTCGTGGAGGTAGTGGTTAAGTCTTGATTTTTCCATTTGTGTCACTGGCAGAGAGGGTGTATATAGAGTACAGTTAGCAAAATACAGATTAGCAGAACCACCCTAGATTTTCAGTGAAACATGGAGCCTGGAGACCTCCCTGCATTTCACAGGTCATATCTGAAATCCTTGTAATGTCAAGGTCTTGGGGATGTACACTCTTTTCAGAGCTCTCTCTGAATTCTGTGGTAGATTTCTAAAGACGTGAGAGGAAGAGAATTTTTAAGTTCTTATCCCAGTGCTGTTAAAAGTGGAAAGGCTCGTGAAAATACTAGAGCATCTCAAGTGACAGAACAATAGAAAACAGCCTCAAGTTGCACTAGGGGTGGTTAAAGTTGGATATTAGGAAGAATTTCTTTCCCAATGGGGTTATCAAGTACTGGAATAGGCTCCCCAGGGAAGTGGTTGTGTCTCTATCCTTGGAGGTATTTGCAAGACATGTAGATGTGGCACCTGAGGTCATGGTGCAGTGATGGACTTGGCAGTGCTGGATTAATGGTTGGACGCAACGATCTTAGAGGTCTTCTGCCACCAAAAATCTCTGTGACTCTCTAACAGTCTCAAGGCGATAAGGCACTGAAAAGTTGCTGAAGAAATTGTCCAGGAAGAAGCAAAAAACACTCAGACCACCAGGGTACTTAAAGAGGGCCTGAGGAGTCGCATTACAGTCAGTTTACTTTGAGCAACACCAATGCACAAGACTGCGTAACTAGCCCACAGGCGGAAATAAGTGATGTTTAACCAGTGAAGGTTTATTCAGACTTCCTTTGCCAAAAGCAGAAGCAATTTGATTTTCTCACAATTATGTGCTGAGGAAAACTAAATTGACGCTATGGAAGTGGAAAGGTACAACAACCAAATAACACACCTAACAGCTCCAAGGCTGAAACATTAAAATATGACTTCATGTACAAAATCACCAGAAATGGAACATTATAGTAAATCATAGAATGATTACACCTAATTATATAATGAGAATAAGTCATTGCAGCTATATAACCCTGTTTTGTGTACTCCTGACTTGGTTCAAGTCTGCAAGACAAAAATGGCAATGTATACATGACACAACATTCATATCCCATGTAAAAGGCCTGAGACTGAGTGTATGTTATTAGTAATTGGTCCAGTTTTTCCTCAAGCTGAACTGCCAATATTATCTCAATAATGCATCTTCTAAGCTTTATACCTGGCTTCTTTGTGTCCATTCATACAGCAATTACAGATTATGTTCTCTGACTTAGCCTAGCAAGGGTTTTACTTCCTTCCTTTCAAACATGGGAAACAGAGAAAAAACAGAAAAAAGTAACAGCATTGGGCATAGTTCAATCTCAAACTATTCTGTTCAGCCTATAATTTAATTCCCAGGACAGATCCATATTCAGTGACCCAAAAAGTCTAGCCTCTATCCTACGGAATTTTGCTGTTAACTTCACAGTGGCTCCACCTGAAAGAAATAAGTTATTTCACCAGATTGAAAAGCTGAGGTACAGAGGGCAAAAATACTCATTGAAAATTCAACAGATGCATCGCTTTTAGAAACAATCAAATTCACCCTGGTAACCTCAGTTTGTCCTCCTTTATGACCTAGTTTAATGAAATCCTGAGTAAATTTTCGCATCAAAATGTCACAGAAATAACACAGGTGTATTCAATGTTTGAGACTAAAATGGAGAGGATGGGTTGTTAGCTTACAAGATATATCTTACTGGTATATAAGATGAATATTTTCTTATTTTGAACTTGTTATTAAGATCTGCTTAGAGATAGAAAGTTTTAGCTGGTGTCTCAAGTTGCTGAAGTAGTATTTATATTTTTGCAATAGTGTACAATGGAATCACTATTAAAAAATTAGTCCCATCTTGGAATCCTTTTATATATTTTGATTGACATTTCTAAGTGCTGACCTCTCTAGCTCATAAGGGAAGTAAAAGAAATTATTAAGAAGTGAACACTAACTTTATGAAGATAGGTTTCTTCTTGAATTATCAATTAGTAGCTAGGATTTGCCAAGCACCATGGATCATGACAGCAAGAAATTCTGAAATATGGCCAATATTCTTGAAAAAAACTCAATCAAATTCTCAAACTTTTTGTTAATCCAATTTGTTCTGTGTGCCTGGAAATTTTTCAGCTAGAAATTATTCTTCTCTAAGACCATTTTCTCCTTTGTTAAAAAAAAAAAATCCAAGTCCCCCAAAAA
Organism: Donacobius atricapilla; assembly: GCA_013397315.1. Taxonomy (NCBI): domain Eukaryota; kingdom Metazoa; phylum Chordata; class Aves; order Passeriformes; family Mimidae; genus Donacobius; species Donacobius atricapilla. The sequence goes on along the minus strand of WBMY01014847.1, from coordinate 509,201 downwards.
ACATCAAATGGAAAAAAACCTTGTCTGTATTTTAGTATTAGTCATCTAATCCTATTCCCAATCCTCTGCCAAAATTTTCACAGTTCATAACCCACAATTCAAATAAGAATATGGTTCAATATCATTAAATTTGTTACCTCATATAATATTCTTATACAGTTTAATAATATGCTGTATCCCTAGTCCAGCTACCTGATTTGTTTGAAAGAGTACCAAATCAAAGAAGGTGGAATTAGGAAAACGGGGACAGTAATTTTATATAACTGGGGGAGAGGGGAGCAAAGGACGGGGCAATATGGAACTTCTTTTCAATAAACTAACGTATTACCAGTGATCTCAAGTTATATTAATTTTTTATCCTTTGTATTTTCAAAAGTTTACTTTAGAAATAAACTCCATGGGGTTCCTGGCAGAGCTGCTCTGCCACAACAGTTTATACCGACCATCTGCGGTGTGCCAGAAGCTTCCCGAATGTTCTGCCACCTGACTCAAAATCCTGAAGCTTTTCACATTTTTCTGCCAATTTTCATCCATACTATGTCTGTTTCCAACACTGAAAATCTAAAAAAGTAAAATATATATCTAAAAGATGCACAGGATAGTAAATTCAGCCACAATATCATGGTCAAAAGAAAAGACCAAAGACTATAGTGATCTGGGTCTGTGAGCTGCAATCACTGGGGACAGTTGCATACTCTGAAAATAGAATTGTTAAAGAGCAAGAGGGCTCCTGCATTTTCTAGGAACACAGCACACACAAAATTTGGTGTCATTTTCTTTCAGCACATAATAATGTCAGGCCAGATGTAAGGCTGATTTCTATACCCACAGGTGACCAAAACCTTCTTCTTATCACCACAGACAACATTTCTTCTGCCAGTGTTTCACTTTCTTGTATGTAAAGCACAGAAAATATAAGTATGCTTTGACAACGTTTGGCCAATCTGCAATAAATGAAAACTCTTTTCTGGAAAACACAGCAGATGAAAAAGTCCAAGAGAAAAAGGGTTCTAAAATAATTGAACCACTCTGCTCACCAACAACAGGATAGGCCATGATTCAGGAGAAGCTTAAAATTTTTTTGCTGCGTGGAAAAGAACCACCAAAAAACTATGAAAGCCTAGGGTGATCTATTACTAAAAGCTCATGTAGAAGAGCAGCAGTGTAATAGTCATAAGCCATGTGAGCAACTCTAAAATAATTTCTTTTTCAAGATCTAATAATAAAAACTCTATCAAAATTTGGTCCAGCCATTCCTGTACAATTCTAGTAATGTTAGACAGGTCCTGAAGCATCTAGATTCAGGTTATTTTTTTTCTGCTTAAGCTATATTTAAAGCAGATTATAAAAATGCTGTCTGCTAAGAAAACATTGATGCCACAAAATAGATATCTATAATTGATCGATATCTTATCAATCCATCTGACACTTGAATAATAATATCCAACTTGCTCTTACGAATAGCTGCCCATTGCTGTTTGTAAACCAAGATGCTGGCAAATACCTCTCTTTGGCCACTTCCAGCACAGAGAGCTTCTTTTACATCCCCAAATGACTCTTTATTGCGGTTGTTCCAACCCCAACCTGTTGTTTGCAATCTTCCAGCTGGGCACCAAGAACAGTCAGATTTTGCAGAGCACCAGGGTCAGCCTTTCTAATAGACCCTCACTATTCTTGAGCAACACTAGCAACATGATTTAAAGAGAGGTGTCATTTCCAAGCTCTTCATGGAATGAGCCTCCTCTGTGATCAGAAAGGGCTGCATTCCATGTTCGTTTTGCTGTGGTATAACCCAAATCTGTCTACTCCTAACCAGGATGTCGAGATCCCACAGTTTAAATGCTTATCTTGGGCTAGGGTCTGCAGAAACTTTCCAAAAATGCTTTTCAACAAACATGTTTAAAGAATATCAAAGAAAAGCAAATATATATGTCAAGCACCCACTGGTAGTGGAGTTTTAGGAATTTTAGGGGGTGGTGTTGATGGTGGGTTGGTTTGGGAGTTTCCTTTGCTTATTCTATCCCAGCTAAAGGATTTTGTCGACTTGCTTGGAATTCATACCTTCTGTAAGCCCAGTTTGTAAGAGTCATTTGGTTGAAATATTCTCAGCATGCATTCTTAAACAAGTTTTTATAACTCCTGGAGCTCCTGTGAAAGAGCTGAGTATTCAAAAGCCAAAGACTTTTTGTAACTTTTCTCACATACCCTTTGAACTTTTTAAATGGGTAATGAATTTTCACAGCTACGCGCTTCAGCTGGTTTCCTTGGATTGGATACTGATATTAAGAAAGCCACCAGCTGTCACTTCCTTTACCAGACTCTAGACAATGACTCAGAAGTGTGTTGGCCTTTGCATGTATTATCCAGCTTTTCCAGCACAGTGGTCTCAAACCTGCATTGACAATTCCCATGTTACTGGATTAAGTATGTCTTAAAATAATGCACAGACGAGCTTCCATACTGAGCCTTTGACCCTATATTCTCTCTCCTGCTATTATTGTCTCTCTTTACCATTACTTTTGTAAATTTTATCACAGCCTTTTAGATTACTCCAGGAGTTTGCAAGTTGTTGGACAAGTGCCTATGAGAAGCGGCATGTCGACAAAACCAAAATATACTGGTTTCAAAACAGCATTCACTGCATGTTCCACAATAGTAAAAATATTTCCAAAAGATAAACACTTTCTCCTGCTATTAGCAACATTTTGTTCCCTGTGACTATACTGGGTTACCTTTCTCTCATACACAGCTGTCTGACTGACCTCTGCCATAAGCTGCCTCTAGTAACAGCTTACTTCATCCATGTCAAAAGCTGCTACTGATCCTTTTCTCCACATAAAAATAGTTCTCTCTCCTTTTGGCCCACATGCATCTTTCTCACTGACAGTCTTCCTTTTATTTTTCTTTTTTTTTCACTGCCTCCCCTCACAAGAGAGACTCCAAATGTTTACATTTCTTAATTGAATTTCTGTAGAAAGGAAGTCCAAGTGAACTTTGGCTTGTGTTCAACAGTAATTCAGATAAGGAGTAGAAGGAAGTTTGATTTTAAAGGAGAGAAATTAGAAACTCAAGACACCAAATGTTATTCAGTGGCATGTCAAATTGCTTATCAAGATATCTTTTATCACATATTTAATTGTTTCTTGTAATTTGAGTAATATGAAAGATCAGTAATAAAGAATGTTTCATTGTGTTACTTTTTGAAGTGCTGTCTGAAACCCTGAAACATTTAAAAAGGGTGCTATAATTAGACTTGGCTGGAAACTTTTGATTAAACACTTTTCATTTGAAAAATGCTGATTTGTTAGAAGCACAACTTTTTGCAGAAATGTATGTGGTTCAATGAAACTGTAGAGTGAAAAGCTTTTTAAGTCAAAACAGGAGAGAGACAGAGATGAAGCATGGCAACACTGAGCTCACAAAGGCAAGACCTTATTATGCTGTGTCCTGAGACAGTGACCTAAGAGGCTCTTTCACTCTGGCATCCCTGTAAATGATAAAGGATAAATTGCTCCAGTATTAGACATTTATGGCAGCTTATCTTTTCTTCCACATCTGATCATGTCACCTACTTTCTCCATAGCCATCTAAGCACTTACTTGTAGTGGAAACTGCCGTTTCAGCCTTATTACGTAGTCCTGACTTACTGCATTCTCCTTGGCTATCTCAGTTCACTAGAATCTAAATTTTGAGTACTTCTGAATGCATAACACTTCATTCCATTAGGTCACCCTCCACAATGTACCCAAATTCAGGGGAGCCTCTTTAGTTGGGCAGCTTCCTTTAACTGGTCTTTGTTTGAACCAGTTCAAGATGACGTTTTTTTCATGTCACTGAATCATACCAAAGATAAACTCCTCAAACTCTGCACAACTTTGAGAGTTCACAGAGCTATCTTTAAAGCTTCATATGCAATAAAAAATACAAGTAAACCAGTCAGTCATCCAGCCAGTCAATTAAGACTGAAAAACCACTGTGACCTTTTCCATCTACTTTAGAAATTCATAAAGGGTTGCTTTCCAGAATGAGTAGGATTGCTTGATATAGTGTAATAGACTGAAGCCAAAACTAACAAGATCTTTGAAGGTCTTGACTAGTCTGCTTCCAGTGAAGTCTAGAGTCTCCCAGACTTGTTACCTGGCACATGAGCTATACCATCAGTTCTCATGAACAGATTGTGAAATTTGCAATTTCCTAGGAAAAATTTTTGTGCTGCAATCTACCCTGATTTTTTTCTGTTGTCAGGCTGCTCACTTCTCATGCCAGCTGCTCCACCCACCTGTTCCCCTGTGTATAACTTAATAATCTCCATTTGATATAAACTGGAGCAGACCGAGGAAGTGTAAACTTTCAGTGTAGGATGATAGCACGGGGCAATTCTGGGGGAGTAGAATGTCTGGCAGTATACATTCAGCAGGCACAAGATTTTGATCAGCAGTAATGAATAGATTGCATCAGGAATAGTCTTCATTAAGTTGGTTGGTGCTGCGGGAATTGATTCTACAAGGTGCTGTTCATCTTGTAGCCACACGAACATTTTTTGAGCAAATGAAATGTTCTTCTCCACTTTCTCATCTTCTAGCATTCCTCAGAAGTCACAGCAAGGATTCTGTATCCAAGCAGGAATTCTAACTCCTACAGTCAGAGGATGAACAAACTGATTGACACATTTTTCCAGTCTTTGATCAAAAACCACCCTTCCCACGCCACAAAAGCACCCGACTCCCACACCACTTTCAATCTCCTACGGTGCTTCCCAAAGTCTCGGATTGAAAGGATGGTGAGGATTTCCTAGAGCTTTAATAACTCACTGTTTCAATCCAATGGTATGAGTTCTTTGGTGAAAAGTGATTTACTGTATTAGAAAATGGTGGTCTTTCTTCAAATGTCAGCTGCTGAAAAGCTAAACATCAAAGTAGCAGGCAAGCTGAACAGACTGCCCTCCATTCTGAAAGAGAACTCTCAATTTGTGGTTTGTCCCATCTTTCATAAGATGGTAAGAAAGACATTTTGGAGTCCTTTACTTCTTTCCATTGACTAATAAGTCAATCTAGATTAGCAGACTGAACTAAATGTCTAACTTTAGACAGATAAACTTTTAAGGTTGGAGTGTGATGTGAAGTCCAGCCTAGAAAGGTCCTTGCATCTATCACTGCATACATGTACAAATATCTGTATAACACTGCATAAGAAATGCTATTTACTTTCATATCAACATTATTTCAAATCTTTGAATATACACTTTAAGTGTATTAATTATCAAGATTATCTTTTAATACTTTATTAATTCAATGAGAAAGATTTCACAGTTTTCTCAGTCTAGTGAGAAATGTTTTCCCTTTAAAACCAAGAAATACAGCCCAAATAAGTTTTCTAATTTTAGATTTGTCTATCTTGGTTCTGATTCCACATTTGTTTAATTGCCTTTATAAGGAATGGTAAGGGGTTTAGATAATGAACAAAGGTCATTAGCTCAGTAACTTAAACAACTTGTTTGTTTTACAGAATCACAGAATGGGTAACACTGGGAGAGACTACAGTGGATCGTCTGGTTCAATCTCTCTGCTCAAGCAGAGTCACCCCAGAGTGCATGGCACAGGATTGTGTCCTGACAGTTCAGGAGTATCTCCACTGAGATATCTCTACAACTCTCTGAGCAATTTGTTCCAGGGTGTTCCCTGCGCAGTAAAGAAGTTCTTCCTCCAGTTCAGATGGAACTTCTTTTGCATCAGTTTCTGCCCATTCCTCTTGTCCTGTTGCCCAGCACCACCAAGCAGAGCCTGATCCATCCTCCTGGCATGATGATACTTCAGATACTGACAGACACAAATGAGGTGCCCTCTCAGTCATCTCCTTTCAAGGCTGAACAGGCCCCACTCCTTCAGCCTTTCCTTGTAAGAAAAGTGCCCCTTCATCATCTCTGTTGCCGTTGGCTGGACATGCTCCAGGATCTCCATGTCTCTCTTGTGTTGGGGAGCCCAGATTTGGACACAGGACCCCAGATGTGGCTTCACCAGGGCTGAGCAGAGGGGCAGGATCACTCCCTTGACCTGCTTTGTAGTGGATCCAAACACTTCTCCCTATTTAGTCCAGAAGTGCCACAGCTTTTACTAGGTAACTTAGGCAAGTAAAATGAGCAGAAGTTATCTGCCATGACTCTTAATTAGAGGGATAACTCACCACTGAAATCTATGGGGAGTCAGAAGTTTAAATCTGGCTAATTAAATACCTACATGCAACTGGGCTTCCATGTTCTTAGTATGCTGAATTTACTCTTCTACTGATCTCAGTGCCAAGGTAACTAGGCATCTCCCATTTCTCTGCCTGGATAAAAACGCCATTAAAGGCTGGCAGCAGCTCTAAGGATTAACAGTTGGGAACACAGCTAAATAAAGAGGTGTGGAGTCCATTTGGACTACAACAGTGAAAGCAGGAAATGTATCTTGTGGCAGGAAAATAGATCCAGCTGATATCACCTGGAGTACTCTGGAAACAAGATATAAAGAGCAGATCAGTGGAAGCTCACTGCTGAAGGATGGAATTAGAAATTACGAATTAAAGTCTATGCCACACAGGAAAAAGAAGGAGCATTTATGACAGGCAAAACATAACTAACTCTTAATCACCACAGGCTTAAGAGAAATAGCCCAGAGAGAAGTAGGAAAAAAATAAACTAATGTTGCCAATTAACTTAGAGATAAAGGATAGGATCTCCTTATGCTTTTTCAGAGTCAATGAGAGTTTTCTAGTTCCCCTCATTTAAGATCAGGACTGTGATCTGTTAGCACTATCTGTATTTCATTTATTACCTCCCTGTGTAGAAATATTTCAGTTTGGGCTCCATAATTATTACATTTTCACAATGTGTGTGCAGGTCCTTCTCTCCCAAAGAACTTTTCTAGCTCTCAGCTGAGTATTTTTCCAAGGGAGTCCATACCTCAGTGACCTGAAGATACAGCACTTATTTCTAAAATCTGACAACCACTGCTACTAGTTTTCCTCTAAATATCCAATTCTGTACTTTAGATGTTGTCACACAAGGTGGCAGACAGGAGCTCCTGTAACAAACCTGGAAGAATTCTTATTTCTGTAACATGAAAAGATGCAGTCCTAAAACCCCACACTTTAACCACACCCAAACATACAAACAGCATATTCCAGCTTATTTTGCAACGCACCACATGATGATTGTTTCCAAAAACCTTCACCTGGGGTGTACATCCACATATATTGACATGGATACATGGATAACAATTCTAAAATATTAACAGCTGTTCTGTGTGGGCCTGATAAATACTCCTTACATGTATGACACAATTTGTTAAATTATTTCACTCTTACACTTAGGAAAGAACAAATCCTACCAAACATTTATGTATGTGCTTGGCTTTACCAGCCTGACTACTCCTGGCATCAAGTACAATTTTCATAAGATCAAGGCCTAAGATATCATATGCAATAACTTGGAATAGAAATGCTTTCTAAAAAAATAACACTTGCCCTAGTTGAAAGCTACTGAAATTTCATCATGATTATCATCAGCAGCCTGGTGAATAAACATGAGACACTCAGGCATTTACTCTGGTCAGGCATCAGGGAAGAGAACAACATGAAACAAAGGAGGGAGAAATGAGGCAGAAGGGTAGAAATGGTTCTTTACAGATTCCAAGTGCTGTAACTTATTCAGAAATGTCTGGTTATTATTAGTGAAAAGTCAAGCAGGCCTAGAAAAGGCTAAACGTGTTTGTTGGGATGGGATTTAGAGCTAGACAGATTTTGAAAGTAAAACTGGAATCAGAGTAGCTTTGCTTCTGACTACCACACCTGATTACTGCAGAATTGTTTAATGTATCTAACAGGAAAAACAGATCCGTGTCTAAAGGTTTCCTCTTTCTTGTTATTTTAAAGGAAGAGAGTATATGATAGGATATAGGTGATTAATAAAGAATCTCATGCTGCCCCATGTCTGGTATGACCTAGATTTCCAAAATAATTTAACATCCCAAAAATTACAGGGAAGCCATGTCATAGTGTGGCTTGGAAATCAGTCCAGTTTATTCTATCGTTTCTTCAATGAAAATGAAAAGTTTTGTTGGTTTTTTTTTTTTAATAACTTTGCTGCTTTTCAGTGCCTGCTTCGGAGCTTTTTCACAGCTGCTACTTCTCATCATTGGACCTTCTCTTCTTAAACCACCTTCTCATTTTCTGTCAAATCCTTATTTCCATAAGGAATCCATACCTATACCCCTGCACTGAGAGGATATGCAGAAGGCATCCCCTAAACAACCTCAAGTTACTGGGAAAATTATATGGTGAGTCCTGGACGAGCTAAACTAGTGAGTTCTACAATTTCTACTGTAAAACTCAAGTTTTTGCATCTGCTAAAAAGGGCTCCAGACTGCCAAATTCCTTTTACATGCTTCTAGTAGCAACTTCTTTAAACTTTTTTCTCATATTAAATGTTTTCTATACCTTAACTGCACAATCTGGATGTCCTATGCAGCCATTTGGTCTCACTGCAGTCTCTGCATCTTGCCACCATCAAGACAAGTGTTCACAAATTTTCTGATTCCCCCTACCACTTTTTCCCATTCCTTACTTTCCATAGAAAGGAAAATAGACATGAAGGATGGGAGAGGGGTCTAATATGCTGTGGCCAAGTCTTCAAGCAAGATAATCAATGTGATCAGGTCCCAGTGTTTAGCTGTAGTCATTAGTCATTCAGTGTTTAGAGCAAAACAGTCATTACTCCTCACATAAAAAGAAGAGGTGTTGCAAGTAATCGGAGTCCAACTCCTTCCTTTAATGAGGGACAGTCATGGGAATATCATCCTGGAGGATCTCTGGTAACAGAATCTTTGAAAGGTGGATTATAGGCAGAGTAAATTAAGTCACTAGGACTTTTCCCATTGTTGAGGAAGTTATTCCTTATTGCTAATGTCTACATCAGCCACACTGGAATTGCCTTCTAATTTCCAGAAGGGTGTGGGTGAGAGGCATGGAAAAGGATTGAGAGACTTAGCATGAACGTGTAGCAAATGTTATCTGGTAGGCCAGCTTGGAAGGGCTGAAGCTACTGCAAGGAGCAGCTTGCTTAGCCATAGTCCCAGGTCTCAACAGACTTGTAAAGAAAAATTGATTCAACAATAAAGGGCATAATTTCTAGAAGATAAATGACATTTTCCACCAGATGTTGTAGGAGAAGGAATAAAGTGTACCATAATTGTCCACTATATGTGAAACTGTTGAACCACTTTGTGGTTTCTTTCTTTCTTTCTCTTTCTTTCTTTCTTTCTTTCTTTTTCTTTCTTTCTTTCTTTCTTTCTTTCTTTCTTTCTTTCTTTCTTTCTTTCTTTCTTTCTTTCTTTCTTTTTCTTTCTTTCTTTCTTTCTTTCTTTCTTTCCTTTCTTTCTTCCTTCCTTCCTTCCTTCCTTCCTTCCTTCCTTCCTTCCTTTCTTTCCTTTTTATCTCTTCATTACCATTCAAAGAGGTTTCTAAAAACTATACCACTGCTAGAGCTTATAACTTCCTGCTGTGATTTGTGGGCAACTAGGCTGTTGTGTTCCTCTGCTTGGCAGTGAAGAACAAAGGAAGAAATTGGAAGTTTCTTCCTGAGACACTACAAGAAGAGACAGAAGAGAATGAATTGGATTGTTACATTAGGTAGTAAAAGACTTCAAATTCTCTTCAAACATTTTTCTGAGACAAGCAAAGGCAGTAGGGTCACTGAATAAATTATCTTTTCCTTGAAAACTGTTAGGAGAGACAATCACAGAGAGAATATTAAAGTTCTTAAAGTGTTGATAAGATTATGGCATTACCTCTATGAAAAGATCTGGTTTGGAAGGAGATACGCTCCTGAAAATGAATATTATCAAACCAGCTGCTGAGCATAGCAAATGGAAGCCTGCTTCATCTGACCTTTCTGTCTCTATAAACAAAATTGCACACTATGCAGGGCTTGGAAGGCCTGAAACAAGGAGATAATTTTCCTGGTCTTTTTTCCCCTCTAGATAGTAGAAACAGATTGTGAGCAGGAATACAGGAAATTCAAACCTTATCCTAAGATATAAAAGCTGAGAGGCAAGTAGAGAACAAGTAATTGGAACTGACAAAAGTTGGTGAACTGCAGAGAATTATTTAGAGTTGCACCTAACATTTTCTAACCTCCTTTGCTTTCATACCAGTCATGGTACTCATTAGGTTCACAAGAAGCCTTCAAGAAAACCATTCTCATTTTGTTGTGCAAGACATACTTGGGTGACTTGATTTACCTCACTCTGTTCAGTAGATATTCCAAAATGATAAATGCTAGAAGCTGGAATGACAACCTGCTCTTACTTACCCTATTTGGCCAAGTTCAGTGAATGATGGCTCACTGAGCTATTCAGACTCTAGTCCCCAAGGAGAATTACTCCTCCAGTTCCTCTTGGTTTCTCTTAAGCTATTTCAGCTTCTGCGGACCAGCAGGCACCCCACAGTGGGGTATAACTCTCCCTTGCAGAGTACCTGGTGCAGTAGAAGATGGAGCAATTGAACGCAGAGTCTATCTTCAAAAATCTGACTCCTAAGTGAAGTTCCTGACTTATGCCAACACAACAGTGCACTGTCTTCTTCCTCTCTTGCCAGACTGTCTGCTCAGCCATCAGAAACAGCCTCATGGGAACACAGAAAGGTTGGATCCAAGGGGCAGCGTACAGTGTCACATGAGATTGAACAGACTCCACATCAAAAACCAAGAAAGCGCAGCTGAAACCCTGAAGAATTCTACCTCTGGAGAACTTTTTTTGGCAAAGAGGTTACCGAGGCAGACAGTTGGCAATCTTACTTTAATAAAAGCAGGCAAGTAAGTGTGAACAACTAAATTCACAACATGAAAAAACCACACAGAGCAGATTACAAATACTGATATAAAACTTGTAATTGAACTTAGAAACATGAGGAAAATGTGTCAAAGTTGTATCATTGGATTATCCTGACAAGGAAGACACAGCCTTTGTTGTTGAAATAAAATGGTTTCTTAAGATATTAAAGTCATGTTCTTGGGACAAGTCAAGAAACTCATGGCCATAAGACTAGACTCTGGTTTGCTGTGCATATCTGATATCAGAAAGTATCATTTGACCAGTCTGTTCTTAGTGCTTCTATCACATGAATGTCCATCATTTTGTCAGAGTCATTGAAATAGAAATTTCCAAACAGGTAAGGAAGGGTAAGGGCATCAGTGCTGTTCCATTCCCACACACACCATGATTCCTTCCCTTCCTGCCATTGTAGTAATGCCAAACTCAACCTTTAAAAAAATAATCATAAACTAGGCCTCTCTAAAGTAAAAATAATGACTTCATAGAAACAGAATTGAAAAAAATAACCAAACCAAACAGCACACTGCATAAGTAGGCAGGGAGTGCACAGGGCAGGGAGTTGTTCTTGTTATTCACCTTTGACAGTGCATTGTTCCAAGTTCTCTTAAGAAAGATTTCTCTAAGCATATTTTAAAATTAGTGGCAGATGATAATATCTATAATTAGTTAATTCATGGAAACGTTCAGAGGAGACATCACTTATCTTCAGACAGCTTCTTTATAGCATTGTGTTTCTGTAGCCAATACATATAATGTTCTTCTGTTCATGCTTTTCTCAGAATACCTTAAAATTCAAGATTCAACAGAAGCCAAACAACACAGAAGAGAAAAATTGGCCAGACATCTTTTCTAATTGAGTGTACTCAACAAACCAGCTAGAAACAGTTTCAAAATACACTTTCTACCCATGTATTTTGGTAATATGTACTTGGAAAAACATGCACTTTCAAAGTCATTGGTATTCAGATGTAAGATAAAATTAATGTCGAAGACAGGAAACAGACAAAAAGTTGCTAAAGTATCTGTGGTCCTTGTTTNAAAAAAAAAAAAAGGCAAGCAGGCAAGCAGTCATGTTATTAGTTCCACTCACATTTCATGCAAGATGACCTGCTCATCTTTTTATAAGCCTGACTGCCATTTGCAGTTAGAATTATTTTATCCAATGGCCTCTGCTCTGATAAAACAAGACTGTATTAGTATCCTAATTGAAAGGTATCAGGTATGTATGACACAAAAACCTACAATGAACACTATTCTAGTGTTCAGTTTTAAGATATACATACCAGAAATGACACTGAGCTTTGACTTCCCTTCAGCTGAAATAACAAAAAATTCTTCCCGCTGACTACAGCCTCATAAAATAACATTTAAATGTCAATAACATATTATTGATACAACAAGCAGGTTGGCCAGTAGTGTGAAAATCTCCAGGGACGCTCTCTTTGCAGATAGTTCTCCTCTTATTTTTGCAAGCCTTTCAGACTGTTCAACGGGAGCAAAATTCACTCTTTTCCATATGTAATTTAGAATCATTAATTTGCCAAATCAACAAGTCTCCTAAACCAGCATTGTTAGGAGAGTTATAACAAGAGACATATAGCTTAGCAACAGGGGGAAAAGTTCCCTTTATAATTGAAAAGAAGTGGTGCTACCTATTTTTCTTGTGTATGTACATTGTTGCCAGCTCATGGAGAAACTGGCTGTGAGATTTGAACCCTGCAGGAGATACAGATGGCTCCTTGATTACTTATTGGTGAAATAAGAAGGAATTCTGCCTGGGGACAGAAAAGTGGGCTTTGGTTTTTGTTTTCCATTTACTGAGGATGAAATCTCCCATATGAGGAGTGTAGCAATCCCTGCTGCATTCCTTGCTTGTGTAGCCATCAATGAGCTAGCATGCACATGATTGTCCAAACCTAGATTAAACATTGTAAATGACCACAGCATTTTCTTCCTGGAGCTAAAGCTATGATGTGATCTACAGCCATTTTCCCCTTATTTGGAGGCTGCAGGGTTCATACTCCGGGCACAGCAAAAACACAACACAGAGCTATCAAGCAAAAGTAATCCTCTTTATTTCAAAACAGATGACTAGCTATTTGCATGGTTAAAAATACCAGAGTTTTCCCTGGGTAATCCGCTAGCCAGTCTGATCTACTTTTTTCCCCCCATAATGCTAGGTCATTCTTGGATTAAAAACAAGAGACTCCACCCTTAGAGAAATTTTCTTTAATACCTTCACAACATAAAACAAATTTAAAAAAATAAAAAACACAATCATCTAGACCTTCACAAGTCATGAGTTTTCTTCCAGGTATATTTTTGTCTGATGTTGCAAACATTCAATCCCGTAAACTTCTTATGCATGGTAGTTCAACTTCTGCAATTATTAGGTTTTTAGGCTTCCTGTAAAAACAATTGAGGTTTCTGCAAGCATAAAAATGGTTTAAAACTCCTGTCTACCAAAGCAAGCAATCTCCTGAGGAGGTGGTGGTAGGCACAGCTTGCCTCCTTTGTTGCACACAGTGAGGATTTTGCAAAGGAGTCACAATTTCAGTGGTAATGAGTGAGGTCTAGTGAATATAACTAAATAGTTCAAGATCCTGGGTGTGACAGTGTTAGATATTCATTGTAAGAATAGATGGGTGGGAGGTGAAATAGCCCTCCCTGGCAATTTTACAAGTTTTGATGTTGTATGCTACAGCTACATGAAGCAGGAAGAAATTAAAGTGCTTGCTTAGAAGTCAGTATAATGACCCAGGCCATCAGATAGATGGTTTGAGATAAGAATTAATTCTTGGGTAAATGGCAAGTGTTGACAACAGTATTTTTTTTCCATCACTTATACATATAAACATTGATTTAATTTTCTTAATAAAATGATATGAAAAAAGTTGACCTAGAAAGGGAAAAAATTGCCAGAATCGACACGTTTCTGAAGTGAAACTAGAAAGATTTTTTTTTTAATAAATGGCTCACAGCTTAGATTTCTGAGAAATTTCATGCTTACTAGCAATATCACTCTTTTTTAAAGAAAATAAGTACATACAACCATCAAGCCCATTTTAAGGCATATCCCACACGAGAAATTACTGGCAAGGTATCTTTTATAACATTGCACTAATATAGATCTCTGGTAACAGCCTTACACAGGCTGTCACTGCTATTCTCTGATGTAGGAGGGAGACAAGTATGTGAGGCAGCACAGACTGGCAGAGCAGGCTACACACATTACACTTGCCAAGACTCCTGAGGGATGGAGCAAAACCACCATTCAGCCAGACTCTGAATTCCTGTGGAGCCTGTGCAAGTCTAGCAACGATAAACAGTGACACCTAAGGGAAGGAGTGAATATTTCCCAGGGGAAACAAACATTCATGCAAGGAAAGAAAAGACAGCTATGCAAGTCCACTTAAAGTTACCTTTGTGATTTCCAGAGTAAAAACAAAGAGGAGGGGGGAGGAAAGGCACTTTTAAAAGGGTGAGACATCTATCACACAACCTACCCAGAACAGAAAAACTGACAGAAAAAAAACCCCTTCAGTCAAAGCAGCTGTTTCCATTATCCCCCAGGGCAGCTTCAGCCAGCTTTGTCCTGTGCGTAGAGTTTAAAAAACCCCTGCTGTCCAAGAAAATTTTCACATCCAGGACATTAAAAGCACTATATTGCACTATAGTGCAATAGTGTCAATATTATGATTAATAATATATTAATTGCACAGCAAACAGTCTTCTCCAAAAAGGTCAAACAGTTATCCTCTCTGTAGAAGAAATTGTTTCCACATCTGGAAGAATGTGTTTGCAGGTTTGTATCACACAGAAACAGCAAAGCCTGCACATCCTCTAGACAATCTAGGCATTAGCAGGGGTAGGTGTAGTTTCTGCTCTGTTGTTCTATGACCTATAATACAGGAGCAGGTTTCTTACTAATTTTCTGCTCCCCAGCTCTGATTACCAGCAGGTGCCCATGTGTCCCATTCAGAAACCATAATGCTTAAAGATGTTGTCACCTATAACAGAAAAATCTACTGGCAACACAATTACGTCTGGAGACAAAAATCTCCCTTTCTTTCTGGCATTAACACTTTTGAACTTGATTTTAGCTCAAGTAATTCCCTGATGTTAGAAGTGAGATACCTAAACTGAGAACAAGGCCTCATTGAACAGGGATAAATTCAAGTGTAAGTCCCAGCCTCACCATTCTGACACATCTTCTGTATGTTATTGTGTCATGTTCTTGTTTGTCCATGTCCCACAATATAGCATCTGTGTGTTTCTCTCTCTTAATGTCACCAAATGCTAGTTTACACAGAAGGGCTTGCTTAGGTTCTAGTTAGTTATATACCGTACAAACACAAATTAACAGCTTACAGAAATTACTCTGCAATCTTGGACATCTCAGAACATAAAAATAGTCTATTTAGTCTCTCCAGAAATGGCAGCCTAACCGAGGCTTAGGGAAGAGTTCTGCACAAGGACAGAACAAACATACAGTGATGTATCCCAGTACTTCCCCAGCTTCCAATGGTCTGTGACTTGGGGAGATAACTTCCTCAGCTAGAAGTCTAATGATTGTGTTTAACAAACTTGGATGAAATCTTTCAGGATTTTGAACCTGCACAAAGATTTTAGCAATGCATAATATCCTTTGGCAGCAAATTCCACATGTCAGATACATACTATGCAAACACACTGGATTCTGTTTCTTTGTTTTGAGCATCCTGAGAGTTCATTTTGGTGCCTTTTTTCCACAGTCCAGAAAAGACAATGATCATTTGGAGCCTATCTCTCCTCTCACTGTTGCTCATCATTTAATAAATCCTATTTCAATCCCCATCAGCTGACTCCCAGAGACTTTAGGGTCATTAGCTCTGTAGTCACTTCTCATATGGAAGTCATCCGGTGACTTCAATCTTCCTTGTTCCTCTTTCTGCTATCAGCTTCTGAGATCAGAAAATGTAGGATATTTGTTTTGTTCTCCATGTTTATCACTCCCTACACCTATCTGCTTTTTTGCTTTCCTTTTTTTCTTTTTGTAATCATCACACATGAACTTACATTGTCGTTAAAATACTCATAACTGCACTCTCTTTCCTGCCTAGTAACAGCCAATTCAGAACTCTTCATCACATACATAAAGCTAAGAACCAGTTTCTTCATCTCTTTTGCTGTACCTTTCTCTACAGTGAATTTAATCTGCCACTTTATCACTCCATGTTGCAAGACCTTTCTTCATTGCAGAAATTTTTCTCTTTTACTGCTCTGCACAACTAAATGCCATCAGCAGATGTTGCCACCTTCCTCTCTGCTCTGTTTCCTAGACTGATTACATTGAATAACATGGGTCTTCATGCAGATCTCGGTGGAATTTGCCAGGTAAAAATCCTACACTGAGAAAACTTGAACATTTGTTCCTACCTTCTGTTTCCTGTCTTTTCAACTGTTACTAATATATGTGAAGACCTTTCCTTTTATCCTACGGCAGTTTGGCTTCTCTAAGTATTTTGGAGGGATTTTGAAGACCTCTAAAATCAACCTCAATTGGATCACCTTTGTCAAACACACAACAGTAATTCCTTCAGGGAACGACAACGGAATCACGAGACACGGCTGCTTCCTGCAGAAGGTACTCTAGCTCTTCCTGAGTACATTTGATTTATCTATGGCTTCCTCCTTCCCCTAGGGACATCGGACTCACCAGTCAGCAATTTTCAACATCTTATCCAAAGTCCTTCTGACAACTGGCAATGCATTTGCCACTGTCTCTGATACAGAGGCGTTGCTCTGCATGTATAGTTTGTATTACACAAGAAGTGATTCAACACTACCTAAACAAGAGTTCACTCATGCTTACCCGTGTTTTCCTCTTATATCAACTTTCTCAAAATGTTACAGTAACCTTTGCTTTGATCCCCTAAGGAACGCCTAGAATCTACATTAGCAACAATTTCTTATTGGGGACTTCTGTTTGTTTCACTCTTTTAATTCTTATATGAAGGGGTCCTCCTCCCACACCAAGAGGGCCAGCTGAACAAAGTTTTTATTCTGTACACAGCAGGTGCATTACAAACAAAAACATCAACCTTTTCGATGGTCATTGAAATTCTGACCACATCTTAATTGGGTTAGTTGAATAGGGTTAAATTTTGCTTAAATGGGCAGTTAAAGTCAATTTTAGAAGCATATCTGAGGTAATGTCTTCCACTCACAGGGCAAAAACACCCATGGAAGAACATTGATTTACACAATACATAAGTTATGGACTGGATTAAATTAAACTAGTTTGACTGAGAGTATAAAAACTGCATGCATTTACTTTAAATTACAGCATTGTTCACAAAAATTCAAATAGCAGTTGTATTAACCCAGACTATTTATACAATATTATAATTTGAAGGAATTTCCTGTAGGAATTTTAATGAATAGCTGTACAAAGAATTATAGAAAATTGTATCTTAGTTATTAGCAACCACATAAAATCTGTTTCTATAAATGGTATAGGAACTAGAATTAATTGTGCTATGGCATTGCTTTCACCTTGATTCAAATCAATTCGGTTTTTGCATTGCACAAATATTCAATATTTTTTATGATTCATGGATGATAATGAAGGTAAGTCACCACAGGGCACTACACAATTCAGACCAATCACTTAAAGGGTTTAGCATTTGACAGGTACCTTCCTAATTAACCGTTCCTTCAAAATTCAAGACCCAGTAAAGAAAAAGTAAGCTGACTTTTCACAGGGCAGAGATGTTAAACTACCTTCCTTTAAAATAGTAAATCGGTCCTGACAGCGTCCGATTCAATTGAGAGTTTTGTGAAATGGACCAAAAGAAAGCTTGGATTTAAACACATTTATTTATCTAGAGTCAAAAGAGAAACATTTCTTTTTGTCTTCTGCTAGTTTGTATAGAATTTATTTCATTCCTAAAGCACACAAGCAATTCATTACTTGAGGGAAAAAAATTATCACCCCTTTCAAGCTGCCATTGGTTGTCAGCTTCCTAAACTCTATATCCAAGAGGGTTTTTTTCCTTTTCCATTGAATACAATCTTCTCAGGAAGCAAAAGGGAAGACAGATGTCAAAACATGCCCATTCTGCTATCCACTCCCCCAAGCATTACAGCTTTCCAGGAGAGGCTTTCCTGAGTTTTTGGTTCATGTCTTTGGGATAGTTCCTCACTTTGCAGTTTCACAATAATTTAGCCCCTTCCACCACATTTTACATAATCCTAGCACTGATGAAAAATTTCAAGATTTCAATACATAATATTGATCATATTTCACCTATCATCACCCAGTCCTGACTTGTCTTACTTAGCACTGGCTGATACATTGCTAATGTTTGACCTGCTCAGTTTGAAAACTAAATTGAACAGCATAAACAAACCAAGATCTTCCAGCCAGTCATTACACTTTGCCTATAGAAAAAGAAATATATAATCCCTGCTTCCTTGATGGCAGCATTATGGATGAAATCTATGATAAACTAGCAGAGGCAAATTCAACAGGTTTCTGTTAGTAGAGGCTGAGCAATGGACACCCAATGATAAACAGCTCCTCTGTAAATTCAGTATAAGTCAGCCCACAACTCCCGCTAATTTTGTTAGGATCAGCTAGGGACAAGTTGTTTCCAGCTCCAATGGTTAGTATTGATAGTTCACCCAAAAGAATAGTAATTCTCCCCATAGGCAAGAGGTCTTGGTTTGAAGAGTGTCTATTAAACCCCAGGTGGAATTCAAACAGCTCTCCTAAGTTATAAAACACATGGAAGGACTGCAGTAGATTCTTGACCTTTTGTTTTCACCTGGGAGGAGCACTTGCAGGAGAGTAGCTGTCCATCTGTTCTGGTAACACCCTCCATGTTCCAGCAGCATAAAATATTAAAGCTACTCAGTATCACGCAGTGTGCAGCTCACCTAATTTAACACCTGGTGTGAAAAAAGCATCAAGCTGTCATTAGAAATGGCAAATACACTGGAAAGCATTTCAAGGAAAAAAGAATACAGAGCCATGACTAAGAGACCAGACAGTCCATTGCCAGACATCACAACCAGACAGTCAATTGCCACTATCTTTCTATTTCATTGGAGTTTTAACACAGACCAGAGCCTGTAGTAACCCCCATTTAGACTGACCAGAGTAACCCATTCTTAGACCGCTAAACATTCAGACTCCCATTTACCTGTCTAAAAATTGTCATTTCTCTAATTTCTCATTCAAGTTCAATGAAAATGAAATAGAATCTTTTGTGAAAACTTCTTTTGAAGCAGGGATGTTATCAGCTGTACAGAAAAAACAAACAAACAAACAAACAAAAAACCTGGAAAAAGAATACAAGGAGTAGGAAGCAACCAGGGACTAATAATCTAAGACTAAAAGAAAATTGGGTAGTGCTGGCAATAGAATACAAATACACTGAATGTGTTATTGCAGCAAAGAGAAGGGCAGCCAAAATGCAGAATGAATTAGAGCAGTCAAATCAGTTAAGAGAAAATTGGATGGGTTATAACAAATCATGAAAAGAATAAAACTGGAGACAACGAAGGACTTTTAATAAATGAGGAGGCTGCAGAAATTAATGAGGCACATCAAATGTTAGAGGTATTGCACTGCTTTATAAAAACGTGCCTTCTGTGAGGCAAGTAAAGCACAGAACTGGCAAGTCATCAAGTGGCAGAGGTATGTAATGCATTGCCCTGACTGAAGGTAAGAGAGCACTTTTAAACATGACCATATGTCCCTAAAAACTTCTGGACTTCAGAGGGAGGTATTCCTTTTTCAAGACATGCATGCTTTAAGAGATATGAAGCTATGGGAGAAAAGAAAGTCAAATCTAGTAACATTTTAACAAATACAAAAAAAAGTATTTGTGATTATTGTTGTAGAAGGGTATACAGCTGACCTTGCCCCTGATAAGTAAGAGCTGTGTTAATTATCCAATACAGCCTCACCCCTGATGAGTCACGGCTATATTCAGTAAAGATAAATGTGATAAAAGGGAGTGGGTTGGCTGGTGAGGCAAGGATCATGAAGGAGAAGGAACCTTGAGGAAGATGGAATGAGAGGACCATAAAGAAGAAGGATCCCGGAGAGAGAGAATCCCTGCTGTGAGGTCAGTCTGGGTCTGCAGGTAGAGCCTGGTGCTGGAACCTGCTGTCACAGTCTAGCTGGGTAACAACCTTCATTTAGAGTGTGCAAACTGATCCCTGCAGTCATGGTTTAGCAGGAAATAACCAGCAGTCAGGGGCTGCAAGGGAAACCTCCAGTAGGAGCTTGCTGCTGGCAGAATCAGGGAATGGATGGAGTTAAGATGACTAAAGTGTGAAGAGGAATAAATTAGGACCCTTTTCATGCTGTGTTTAACAAGAAGTCTGTGCCTTGGCTCATTTCTACCCTCTAACAAAAGGGCTACTGCAACAACTGTCAGTAAATTCAGCTCCAATTACAGGTCAAATAATGGAACAGAAATATTTCTTCTGCAGGAGGTAAGTGTTTCACCTTTTAAAAGTCAATAAATGAAAACAAATAAAGAATATTTATAAAGCTTATGTTTATAGAGGTGAGGAGGTGTATCAGTAAATGCAAACATTGCATCTACACTTAAATATTTTCCTAGTTATAGGAAGCATAAACCTGACTTATTCCTGACAAATGCGACATATTCTACATGTCTTGCCATTAATGACTTGCCAGGTAAGTAAAACAGCATAGCAATTAAAACTGCCAGAATAAAACAAATTAGAAAATATTGCAAATCCCAGAAAGAAAAAAATAAAAGCAGAAGACAAAGAGCTCAGAGGTAGGAGGAAAAAAAAAATCGAAAAATCCTAAAAGAAAATTTAAACTACTTTTTAAAACTCATCTATTTCATGGCCAAATCATGGCAAAAATGTTGCTAAGAAAACTAAAGAAGTGAGTAGCAGATATTAAAGATGTTTCTTCATAAATCCTTCTGTTATCTCTTGCCCTAACTGCTATTCCAAATCCCTCCTATCTGCCAGGATCCCTGTATTTCATACCTAGCCCCCATGTTCTGTGCCACTTGATATGCCTGCCCTGGCCTTGCTCTGCCAGTCTACTCTACAAGTCTGAAATAAAAGTTAGAAGGCAGAGGGTATAGCAATATTTCTCTCTTCTTGTCATTGACTGATATGATCTTAGTCAAGTTACATCCCGTGGATTTCTACACCTTGGCTACAGGACTGAAGGCTAGTAAAAGAAGAAGGCTTTCAGAGAGGGTTTGGAGAATTAATTGCTATGTGTAGAAGACTTAAGCCAAGTGTTACCAGTAAAAATCCCGGAGAACTGTAACCTTTTGCCCAGTCAGTACATGCAACTGTGCTTTCAGCATGGGGATTCTTGTTTGGACTTAGCTGCCTGCACAGCCACTGTCACTAACGTGCATTTTGAGTCTCCTTATTTATTCATGAGTGTTCAGGGAGAGGACTAAAGCCAGAACAGTTAGAATATGACCTTTTTATTTCAGTTCATATAAATGATGTCGTGGGATTGTATTTCTATCCTCTCTGATGTGAATAGTTGCATGAACTGGACAAAAATAGGAGCTTTCAGAACTCTTACAGTCACAAATACAGCATCTCCCCTAAGTGGCTGAAAAGCAAAATAGGCAATTCAAACCCTAAATAGCAAGAAAGTATGAATCTGACCTATTTACTTAATAGAAAGGATATTTGTAGTGTTTGCAACCCTCACTGATACTGACATGAAATGCAACATTTCTTTTATACTTCCTCCACATCTTCAGGAAAAGGAGAAAAAAATCATTTTACCCTAGTACTGAAGGGAACCACTCCTGTCTCAAGCTCTTATTCTACCCAGACAGATCAAAATACTTTGGGGGTATCTATGCAAGAATTATCTCTGCTTCACAGATGGAGTATGTGAAATAGATTCTGGTGGCTTGTTTAACAGCTTTACATCAAAGACATGTCGGAACTCTAATTCTGTCTGTATAATACTCTGCTGTATGATCTTGACAAAGTTGGATCCAACTTTGAAGCTAGTCCTGCTTTGAATGGGAGGTTGGACAAAATGACCTCCAGGCATCGTTTCCAATCTAATGGTTGCTCTATGATTCTTTGCATCTTTCAGCTTTGCAGCCTGGACAAACAAATCACTATGCAGACTTCAAAACCCTGATACAACATATTGGTAGGCTCTGCACAGAGCCTGTGCTTAATCAGAAGCCTAGCAGTACACAGAGTTTTAAATAGCAAATTCTACTCCTTGGCATTCAAGCATCATAGTATCTGTAGAATGACAATTGAGTATCCTTATGAGTTTTAATTAAGTGCTAGCACATAGCCCATCATCTTTCTCTGCAGCACTGAACACCCAGCTGTTCTCAATTAGAATGAAGCACCCAAATGTAAATAAGGGTATCTTATTTGTAAAGAACAAGGTATGTGCAGCACTTAAGATTACAAATCTAGTTTAAAAGACCAGTTTCATTAAAGAATGCTTAGTTTCTCCACTAGCACTGAAAGGATGAGATCTCGCTAGTGCTGCAGTTTTGTTTGAATGCCTGTCAGCATTCTGTCAAAACGGTTTGGTTTTTCTACTCTGGGAAAATTATTTGAGAGCATAGAAAATATTAGCTAAGAAGCAGGATAGAATGGATATATTTTAAGGCAAAGAGGCCAGTGACCTTGTAGTAGGGATCTGAAACAAAAGAGAAGAAAGAAGAGCTTAATATCTTGTTAGATGACCAGAAGCATTGTATAAACTCAAAAATAAAGTTATTTCTAATTCAACTAATACTTTGCAAATCAGGACACCAGGTGGCTGGTACCAGCATCTTTTTTTGATATCACACTGCTCTGAGTAAGTGGGTCTTACTCCAGTGCTACAAAATTATGACTTTTTTTCTTCACAATTATTTTGAGCAGTTACTTTGCAAGTCCTCTGGTTTTTGTTGATGTAGCTGTGTTTTTGTAATTCTCATTTTCCTTTTAGCAAGGATGACACCTCTTTTGATTTGCCTAATGCCTGGGGGTTTGCTGACCATGTTCAAGATTCAACATTCTTGTCTTGATCTGCTCTCTCTGCAATGTTTGTAAGAGATTCTTAAAACCTTGCCACTACAAGCTCTTAAAAATTTAGTCCGGTTATTTTAATTTTAACTTCCTTCCAAAATAATTTTTATGAAATTTAATGTAAGTTGTCATTTTTGCATGTCAACTACAGTACTGCTACCTAAGAAGCAGAGTGATTTCTTTAGTTCTTTTAGTTCTTCTCTTCTTTTTAACCCTCTATTTCAGTACTGCTTGTTTCTTCCAGTTTTGTTTTCTCTTAGAAGTCCAACAAACTATTTAACCACAACAGCAAACCATAAAACCCACTTTTGATGGGATTAATATGTAGTCTGGGATCTGTAAAGTATTTCCCCACTTACAGCCAAAAAAATCAATTACATGTCTTTTCATGTACAACTTTTTGAACTTGGATTCACTTGAATAAACAGTTACCATCACTTACTGTCTTCCCTTTTACAAAAAGCTTTTCCTCCTTAAAAATCAAGAAAAGCAAACCTGTAAAACTACTCCAATGACAGAGTTCAGAGTCTGCTGTAGTTGATTAATTCACCAGCAAACACAACACCATGGATAGTACCTCAGGTAGAGAGCAGAGGAAGCTGAAGAGCTGACAGGAAAACTAACTTTTTTCAGAAAAAAAAGACACCTGGGGAAAGGTGAGCTTTAAGCAGCAGAGGTAAAACTGAGAGAACCTGTCAGAACCTCTGTGTTTTTTTAATAATCAGGAACCAAACACAAGCTCTGTTTCCTTTGAGAAGAGGAACAAGCCACTCAGGGATATTTCTCCAGCAAATAGCTCTGGCTCCTTGGGAGAAGCAGCTACCTTGTGTCACAGCCTCTAGGGCCTCGCTCAAAAGAAACTATGAACATCCTTTGTGCAGGTTTTTTTTTTGTTTTGTTTTGTTTTTTTGTTTTGTTTTGTTTTGTTTTTTTTGAATACTTATTTTCCCTCTGTTTTCCATCAGAGAAAAAGTATCCGAAGGAGCAGTAGCCTGTAAAGGTGACTCTGCATGTTTGCTAGCTTCTGAGAAAGATCAAAAGATGTGAAGGGGTTTTTTCTTTAAACTGGACTTTGGAGCTGCTTTTTTACCCTTCACTCGTATTCTTTTCTTGTTGATCTGCTGCCATTGTAAACAATTCATATTACATAATGTCGCCCTGATTTTTTCAGCCTTCTCTTCTGTTTCACAGTTTTCATACTTTGGGTTATTTCTCACGCATGGGTGTGTAAACACTGGCAATGTTTTCACAAATTCAAGGAAAGTTTTCATTCCTTTTCTTAGAGATCTGGAGAGCTGATGAACATTTGTCTTGACCAATGGGATGGGGAGAGGGGTCAACCTTCTGCCCCAATCCCTGGCCTTGGTAGAAATACTGTAAAATGGAGTCAAATCTTCTTAATAAAATAGTTTGTGCCTTCTCACCAAAGTGTGTGTGTGTCTGTGTGATAAACAGCATCAATGTAAAGGTGTAATGATGAAAGGGGTCTGGGGAAAAGGAAATACAAGTTCAAGGTCTAGCAGTCTCCCCAGAATATTGCTGTACTAATTCCCTGGTTTAAAATGAAGATTAATTGTCCTTTCTTCTTCCCTTTTTCTTTCTGGCCTGCTTTAAAGGTAAAGTCTTTGGGTACTAGACATTATTTCTTGTATATATTTAAATATATATGTATGCATGTGTATACATACACACATTCAATCTCGTTGAAGATACCCCTGCTCATTGCAGAGGGGGTTGGATTGGGTGGCTGGATGACCTTTAAAGTCACCTTCCAACCCAAACTGCTCTATGATTTTATGATATGTCTGGATATCACTTCTTACAACTAGTAACTCTCAGCTAGAGCCTGCACACTTGTACAATAACAATAAGGCAACAAGAATTCACCCAGTGCCTTCCAAAAGTTATTTTTCTGAATTGCACAAGGGGATGGGTCTAGATTCATCAAGTTTAATGTGTTATGTTGATATCTACATCATCAAGTAGCCTTTTCCCATGCCTTTATTTTTTTTTACCATCAGAAATGCACACAACACAGCTCACCTGTTTATTTTCAGTACATAACAGCACATAGACTGAGATATGGCTAGCTAGACCCAATTTGGGAGCTATAAAATTCTATGGTTATGCATAAGCTCTTCTTGCAGCCTTTCCAAGCTCTGAGTAGAGAAATGTCCAATAATTTGATGTGAAAGAGCGGAACCCACCAGAGGACTGAAGAAGAGCAGGACAACAATAGGTCACACAGTACTCACCAGCAACAGAGATACAAAGGTACAGCAGTCAGATTGTAAAAGGAATATCTTCTGCTCTAACAGGAATATTTAAGGGAAAAGCAGGAGGTTGTTTCTTCATTCCGTTT
>WBMY01014847.1:472755-483874 GCA_013397315.1 Donacobius atricapilla | reverse complement strand
ATCTCCCTTTTTATGGGGGGGGGGGGGGAGTGTTTGTTGTTTTTTTTTCTAATAGACAAAGAACTGTACTCCAGAAAATATGATTTGTGTTTGCCTTCTTATTGCTGTTAAATGTCATAGGTCAAAAATGCATTCCTTAAGAAAAGAGATAAAAAAGGGAGAAATAACTAAGCTGCATCATAGAATACAAACACACAATTAGCTAAAAAAACCTGATGCTTTCAGAAATTATGTTCTTTTCACCTTAAATCGTCTCTTATAACAATACCAAAATTTTCTTCCTGCAAATATTAACCTAGAGAGATATAAAACTTGCATTTCTAAAATAAATAGGAAAAAAATCCTCCACATCCTCAAATTACCCACAAGATGGCAGAATAATCTGACCAAACATGATACCAGTACAGCCAGTCTTCCTGTGACTACAAACACAGCTCTCAGAATATGGGTTTTCCTCAGATCCTGACAAAACCACCACCATTCAGCAATTGGCTGAGCAGTATTTAACCCATGCATATCTACAAAGACATGTTGCCACCATTTTTCCCCACACTTAAAAATCTTCCAGAGGGGAGGAAGGATAAAATAAAAGCAATATCAAACCAAGTATGAAAAAAATAGAACAGATTTATGGTCTTTTACCTACTAAGGTTTTCATGTAAGAAATATTTCACGAAATAAATATTAATCATCCCTCTATTCTCCTTGTTTAATCCACAACATCTCCATGTAATAGATGTTCTCAGGCCAAAGAATACTGACCTACAATTTCAGAGGTCACTAATTCTCTGAGAATTACCTTCTCTAGAGTAAATGAGGGGCAGGGTGGCAGAAGTTCCACCATGCTCCCAGCAAAGTTGTTTTCTTGCCATTCAAAATAAAAGTGCCAGTGAGATACACAACTGCCAAATTAAAATAGAATTAAAATTAAAAAATCAAACTCAAAACATTTCCATAGTATGATAACAGCAGACTCTCATGACTAATTTGCCAGTGGAGGATCAGACAAGAGAACAGATGGAATATCTGCTGAAAAATGTAGCTTTGCACATCAATCAAGCCCAGCTGGTGTAAACCCAGCTCATACTGGACCACAAGCTTATATATTAATGGGTGAAACACTGAAATAGAACAGTTACTGCACTTGCATTTGGACTTCGAATGAACTACAGTCTTATACTCTTTTTTACCCCTGCACATATTGCTAAATTTGAATCCCTCTTATATAAGAATAGAACTGCAAACTGGCACAATTTAAACTACTTTGGCATATGTCCTTGTTAAGTAGATTAATAGCCTAATTCCTTGTTATCTGTTCTGGCTAACTACTGGTTTCCAGGTGTTACAGTTGCTGTTCTATAAAGTAGAACACACACTGACACTATATATGTGCATGTGTAGATTTAAAAATAAAACTTTCATTTTTTTAATGAAGACCTGTAAGAGCTATCATATTCCCTAAGAGATCTCTACTGGAAAAGAGTAGAAGTTCCTGGAAAGATTTTTCTCATAGATTTTTCTCACCTTTAGAATTCACAATAGCCTAGATGTAGTGACTTACATCACTGAGGGAAAAAGACACAGAACACCTCTGTGTTTGTAAGTGAGTAGCTGTGAATGGTTTTTGTTTTCCCTGTACTTCGGTTTTTCCATTTTTTTTCTGCATATGGCAGGAGAACGATATAGGAGTGACTAAAGAACTTTCTAATTCTGGAAAAAAAGTAAAAATAGAGCCCCAAATATTTAATGGAAAGGAAAAAAAGTGTCTTCCCGGGACACTTTATTGTCATTCTTATGTTTGTCAGCAGTATTTATGTTCCTGTTCTGCAAACATACGGGTCAGGTTTTTCAGCTGATGAATTACCATTTGCAGGCACACCCCCTCCAGACAAATTCTTGGGATTGTAACCTCTTTGGGTATAGCACTAAGTCCTTTCAGCGTACTTGTGGCATTTAATCCATTATCATTATGGAAAGAAACAAGGAAGAGCTAAACCTGAGTATTCTGGGAATGGTTTTCTTCTCCTTACTTCCACAGAACCAAAGGGTTATATTGCATTTAAAAATCTCACATCTCTGAGGTTTGAGGAAGTTCTTAACGAAAATACCTTAAATTCTCTGAGAAGGCTTCATTTCCAAATAAGCCATAGCATCTGATTTTCCTTCAAGGGAAGAAAAGTTCCAAAATTATTACTTTGGTTCCAAATTCAGGCTCAGCAAATACATTGAGGACTCTGGAACAGCCCAAGGTTACTTTGTGCCTGTAGCCATAGTTGTTCTTTCATCAGCAGTCAGCTTCTGTGCCCCTTCATCTGTGCCCCCCTCATCTCCTCTGCCTCTCAGCTAGACGTATAAGTAAGAATTATTCCTAATTGAGTCACAACTGACCTTGAAATTATTTTGCTTAAGGTTCTGCCTTCTCAAGAATAAGAGTTGGTTGCACTTGACAATCTCTATGCAAATGCTTTAATTCTATGTTATTTCCAGCTGTTTGTAAAGCAGCACAGACTATTACCCTGCCTGAAAGAAACATAACTGGGTTTTGTACAAATTATTCACTTTCAAGGACCTAAGAAACTTAGCAGTTTTCCTCCACTGACCTCTCATGGTTTCCTTATTTATTGAATGATCAGATTCTTTTCCTCTTTCCAGACCTGTCAGGATCAGCAGTCCTAAAGGAAATATTAAAATAAGAAGTCATAAGGCAGCAATTGTCTCAATCTATGTCATCCGAAGAAAATAAAGGTGATATCCACAAAATATCACTGCCAAAAATTAAGTGCCAAAGCAGCACTTAATTATTTTATTAAGGCGAAAAGTTCAATCTGGCAAAGCTCCCACATTATTTCGACCATGCTGGGCATAGTAGTTGAGAGACATCATTCTGCTCCTAATGCAAATGGCTTTGCTGGCAGCAAGAAGTCAGATGTATAGATTTCTTGTCAGAAATACAAAGAGTACAGAAACATGCCAACTAAAGTATGACTGATAGAGAAAGAACAGGAGAAGATTAAGGATTTTCACAAAACTGCATCTGATTTCCTTTTAAAACCTAAAGCAACACTCTCATCAAATGAAATCCAAGTGGCTGCTTTCTCCTTAATGTACAGGAGCTGACCTTATTGACTCAACTTCATTTGGTAGTGTGCCAGTGAACAGATAGAATTATTTTCCTGAAGTTAACTAAAACCTTTGCTGGTAATTAGGAACACAACAGCAGCATGCCATTCTCCAGTAAATCTGACAACACAAATGCAAATATTCACACCATAATTACTAAAGAAGTTATGCAAGCCTGGAAGGCCAAGATTGGGTTTGATTTCTCACCTCCAGAAAAACACTTTTCTTGTGATGCAAAAATTCTCTAAAACAAGGTACCAGAGCACTAAGCTGAAATCAGTCTCTAATGATGTGCACCGAGCATATATTAGCACATAAAGAGTGAAAACACTCTAAGGAGACACAACTCAGTGTCTCTCAGCTGGCTAGGTGACAGTTCTTTAAATAATGTTATAAAACTCTCATCAGCAATTTCTGCAACCCTTCCCAAGCGTCTCCACCCCTGTATTGGTGCTGTACAAAACCTGAAAAGGCTCTGACACTTTTTAAAGTCTGTTACTGAAAATATCACCATGGCCCAGCACTTCCACAGCCAACCAGCAACAAGGATAAGGCTGATATATCAGCTTTGAAAGAGAGATGTGCATCCACATCCATGCTCACCCTTAACACATCAACAGAGCAGAAATAATGGCTTGTTTATTTTTAAATAAATAAGATTCGATTATTTTTCAAAAGATTATATTACATTCAGCAACTGCTTATTTTGAAAGTCTTCCTGCACCATTTTTTAATTAAATATTGCACCTTATGTTCTTCAGATGAAGAAGAAATTGAAAGGCTGCATTTGCTGTTCTTGTGGTTTAGCCACTTCTGATCAACAGTTCATTACCTCCTTTCTTTTCTTTTCTTCTCTGTCCCAGCAGTGAGGTCTACTGCACTTTCTTATATACCCTTATATATTTTTTATTATATATACTTTACAATTTACTTCTACACATCATTCCACTTCTGCAATCTTCAAGGTATTTCTGTACAGCATCACCATTCTCTACTGCATTATACGTGGTTTTCAAAATTCTCAAGGGAGTTACAAGGTCCAGCCAGAAAGTAAACCTAAGGAATAAAATTCCTATTTCTTCCAGATGTTGGATATCACAGATCCAATGTAAAGTCAGGAGGTCTTTTTTACACCCAGTGTTTTTTTTAAGGCACTTTCTTGTTCTGCCTCTACCTCCCACAAGCAACAATCACCTATTTTACCCTCTGTATCACAAGGCTTCTAAATCTGCTGCTTTTCTCTTGCTAATATGCCACTCTGATCTCAACTTTGATTAACATAATTAGTTGCTCAAGTAATTTTTCTTAGAGCAACACTGCTTTTAAATTGTGCTAGTGTATTGCTACCCTTTTGGATATGAAAGAGGACCTTTTGTCTTTTTGCTGACAGCTGCACTAACTGCTATGACGCAATGTGGTACCTCACCTTTTCTTGCTTCTTGGTCATATTATCAGTAGATGTCTTTTGTACATTCTCCTCCTGTTTTGCAAAAAATCATTCCCTGGATGAAAAGGCCCCCGAAGCCAGTGAAGTCAACTGTGACACAGAAGAAAGCAAGGGGGAAAATTGTTACTCATTTAATTCTCTGCAGTTGTGCTATTATCTGCTGATGCTCTTGGTATAAAGCTACACTATACAGTGGGTTTGTTCTCAAAGCAACCTAAATATGCAGTCTTAACTTCCTGCTCTTTTTTGGAGGTGAGGGTTGTTATTCTACCAAGAACATTGCCCAGATTCAAATTTGCAAGTATCAGATTAAAATAAGGGCAGCAGCAGCCCTGGGTGGGTGCAAAAAAACCATCAAGGAATAGTGTAGATGAGAGAATTCTATGTAGTTGGATTTGTTTTAGTAGCCGTCACATTATAAAATTACATTTTTTAGAAATTCCTTTAGCAGCTAATTTCAGATTAGGTTTCATTGTTTCATTGTTATTTTCATCTCTGATTTCCATCATGTTTGGGGCATCAGTTTACTTTAGACATCTTTGCTGAAGTAGCTGTCTCACAAAGCACATAGATTTTTCATTTCTAATTATATTGGAAATTCACTATAACAAATAATTGTTGCCAGTGATCCTTGAAAGATTTACTGGAATCTTGTCCTTAGA
This sequence comes from Donacobius atricapilla, assembly GCA_013397315.1. NCBI lineage: Eukaryota > Metazoa > Chordata > Aves > Passeriformes > Mimidae > Donacobius > Donacobius atricapilla. Next base: position 478,645 of record WBMY01014847.1, on the reverse strand, counting down.
AGTTATTTAACATCTGAAATAACATAATTCTTCAGGTTATTTTCAAGTTCCTACATTTTTCCCTTTTTTATTATCGTATGAATAATGACTTTTAAGTAAGACAACACATTAAATGATCTGATTAATCCTGGGTTGTTCATCCAGAGTTATAGCAACTATCCAGGCAGCCATTTCTATTGAAAATATAGAATTTTGATGTCTTGTAATGAAACAGCAACAAATGGAATAAAAATTATTAATGACTATACAAAAATGATGACGGGGTTAGCAGCAAAAAAAGGTAACAGATATATTTTAAAAACCCTAATGATTTCTTTCTAAACATGCTAGAAAAATAGATGAGGAAAAGATTTCTTTGTCTGTAAATCATGCCTTTCTTCTCTTCAAATTGTCTAAATTTTAAACTATTTTTGTTCAATTACAGAAGAATTGGATAGATCAAATTTGCCATATGCAAAACCTAAATGAGTCATAGAAGCCAATATGACAGCCTTGAACTGTTGGGAAAAAAGGAAGCTCACAAATATCTTGCAATGTAGATTAATTAGCAAAGACATACAATTTATCGGTGTTCTATTGCCTCCTCCCTTTTAGGCTTTCAGCTGTGTATCCATTGAGCTCTGATTTGGAAACCTTTCTTTTCTAAACAATGCTGAATCACACCTGATGAGTTTCATGAGAAAGGAACCTGGAAACTTTTATGTAATCCACCAGTAAAGGCACAGAGTGTTAGGCATGTATTTATATCATAAAAAACCATACTCAATTTATTTAATGTGGCCATCTCAGATGAAGCTTGAGTGGGAGAGGATCGTTACCTCATGTCACTGAGCAACCAGCTATAACCAGCAGCTGAATTCTACTGGAGTGCAAAAGGTCTGAGATCTCAGTGGGCTTCAGAAGGAATCTGCTGAGAGGGTATGCTAGCTCTTCCAAGAGGTTTACTACAGCATAAAAACTAAGTTTGCATGACGTATTTACTTATCTTGAGAATATTTTACAACTTCATTCATGCTGCTCTGGGTGGAGGTAGCATCCCACTCCTCTCATGCATTCCTACATGAGGAGCAGGAAAATGGGACAGAATTTCTCTGTTGAATATTAGCAAAGTGCTAGAGATGCTCTGCAGAAAGATGCTAATCTGGAAGGAAAAAAAATACCGGTTATAGAGGCAAAAACACTCATCTGAGCAGCTACTGGCTGATATGAAATCCCAGCCATGAGTAAGCTTTATGGGTCCTTTCCCAGGACCTTGCTGGGGAGGATTTTGATACATTTGAGTCTTCTTTGGTACAGCAAATTGAAATAGAACATAATGCGAGGATTTTTCTTCTCTACATTTTTGTGTTTCAGGTTCAACATGGGGTTTATATGGCTTTTAGTCATACAGTTTTTTATTACCTTCAAAAATCTTAAATAGATGTTCAGAAATATTCTTAAAGACAAATTTAAAGACAAAGGTATCCTTTGGGAAGTGTACAAAGTCATTTAAAAAGTAACTGAACTTCTGTGTGGCATTTTCATCTAACCTATCAAAACTGGTGAATAAGTCTGAGGCCTTCTAAATACACACACAGACTTATCACAGATCCTGGACTCAGACATTTCCCCATGATACATTAAGTTGTATAGAGATAATTCAATATTCATCAACACTCAGACTCACATTTCCATTCATCAAGAAGTGTTAATGTAAGAGAGCTTCATAATTAGATTATGAAATCATAGAATTGTTTAGATTGGAATCAACCCTTAAGATCATCCTTCCAACTGCTGACCCAGCACTGCCAAGTCCATCATTAAACCATGTCCTCAAGTGCCACACTTACACGTCTTTCAAGTACCTCCAGAGATGGTGATTCTACCATTTCCCTGGGCAGCCTCTTCCAAAGTTTGACTACTCTTTCAGTGAAGAATTTTTTTCTTAATATCCAATCTAAACCTTTCCTGATACAAGTTGAGGCCATTTCCTGTTGTCCTATCCCTGGTTGCTTGGGAGGGAGGGACTGACCCTCACTTGGCTATAAACCCCTTTCAGGGGGTAGAGAGGTCTCTCCTGAGCCTCCGTTTCTCCAGGCTAAACACCTCTAGCTCCCTCAGCTGCCACACACAGGGCTTGTGCTCCAGACCTTTGCCCAGCTCTCATTTTCTTTCTCTGGACACACTACAGCACCTCAACATCTTTGTTGCAGTGAGGGGCTGAGAACTGGACACAGGATTTGGGGTGCAGCCTGAGCAGCCCTGAGTACAGGGGGACAATCACTGCCCTGCTCCTGCTGCCGCACTATTGCTGATCCAGGCCAGGATGTCACTGCTCTTCTTGGCCACCCGGGCACAGCTGGCTCACTAAGGATTAAAGATATCCCTTATTCCACCTACAATGATATATTTCTCTGCTACTTGGTCAAGTTTCTTAACATTCTGGTTTCCCATTTTATGCATCTATGAATTAAGGCACAGAATCTCACAGGGATGCTGAGAAATTTTATCATATGAATATTTTAAAAGCATTTCAATATTCTTGAGTTAAAAAAAAAATCATTGCCAATACTCATCTAATTGCTTAAATACTCAAATTTGGTATCCTTATTGCTACAAGTAAACATTTCCTTATTGAATTATTCAAATAATATTTTCCGTAAATAAAATCTGCAGTCAACAGACCCCAAGTTTATGGTGGTTTTTTTTCTTCTTTAGCAACTTCAGGTATTATTATTTTCAAAGTGAAATCAATGGACTAAATATAAAGGCCAGATGCATATTTTTTTTCTAAAACCACCCACTGTAAACTCTAATTCTGAACTGAATCTCACCTATCAATCCTATTAAATGTTCTAAGTAGCTTGAATGTCACTAATTACAACCAGGAAGATAAAGAGTTCAGGTAACAGAAGGAAAAAAGACATCGCATATGATGGTAAACTTGTTTAAGTTTCCTTTTAGAAATTTCTCACAGGGCTTGCTTGTTTTAAAACAATCAACCACACAATAAAACTACATAGGAACTCTTCTATATGCAGGAAGAGATTTCAACCAAGAATTCATGATTCCTACCACAATACAAGAGAAAGGAAAAAACCAAAGCAGTCATGTGAGATAACTGATTAATTAGGTGGACATGAGAACTGCAAGCTCTTTTGTATTCAAACAGGAAATACATATTCACAGAATAAGAATATCACAAGAATAAATGATAATATCATTTTAACAGTGTCTGGAGATTTAGGTTAATAAGCAAGGTGTCATTTATGCATGTAACCTTGCTTGCTGTAAAGTGAGCTGCTAATTTGTCAACCCTATTTTGGAAGAAGGCAATGTGAAAGCATAGTCACTTCCATTCGGGACTGCATATTCACATTAATCACATTAATTTTCTAAAGTATAACAGCAAATGTCCTTCAGTTGCACGTGGAGCTGTTTTGGGGTTATATTCCTCATCTTGGAAAGTCTTTTAAAACATCAGTTTGACTACAGATAACTCTGTAGGGGAAACAAGGTGGAAAGGAAAAGGCAAAGCATACACACCAATGGAAGCACTGTGAACCATTCCCAACGGGGGCTTACAGAGCTCATTAAAAATACGCATAACATCTGAGGAGAACAAAAGAAAAAAAGAGTACAAGTGCTAGGACCATGTTTGAGGTGTCACCGGGAAGTTCCTTGGCAGTTACACATGCAGATCTAATCCCAACCTCTCTGTAAATAGCCTCTTAATATAGAAGTAGTTTAGTTTTATAGACCAGAAGCCAATTTCATGTTTATATACCCTATAAAACACAGGTGCTCTACAGACTTTGAAATTAGCAGGAAATTCCCTTTGAGGAGGAGAGAGAATTTTCCTGGTCAAAGATGGAGAATTCCCTTTTAGCTTTACTTTACCAGAGGTTGTATAAAATTCCTTTCCCTCCATGCCATCTCTAGCTAGAGGTTTCAGAAGTCAGAGCAAGTCTGGCACATGACATATCCTACCAAACAGCAAAGCAACTTGAAACTGGCAAAATGTTAACCCTGGCAGTGGATTCTCCAACCTATATTCAGTCACAGACACAGCCAACACATTAAATTCATATATATATATATATATATATATGTGTGTATATATATATATATATATTTACATATTAATCTGCATGAGTCCTCTGCACATATTTGAGCACTGTCCTGTGGCAATAGTTAGCAGCTCAGAGAGACAAAAGGTGTGTACGAGAGGGGGATTAAACTTCCCTGGGCTTCTGTGTCCTGCTTCTGAGCAAATGCAAAAAGGTTAGTCCAAATAACCTTCAGCTGAGGTTTGAACTAAGAAATATAAGTTGTTCTGCAAAGGCCAGACATGCCCATGCGGCGTGGTACCATTAGGAAAAAATTATAACTTTGCAGCTGAGACCCGTCCACTTTGGAGCAAAGTTACCCATGTGAGTTTGAATTTTGTATGTGTAACTTTGCCTGTAATCAGCACTAGAAACTACGTATCAAAGGCAGGCTAAAAAGTTGATCCATACTGTTTTGTGGCTTCTAGGTCCTGGATCCCAGGCAAGACCTGCGTGTCTAATCTTTGCAAGTGTATTCATGCCCTGACTGTAATAAAATTCCCTCTCGTTCAGTTCCTTTTGTTGATTTTACCACCAGAGGAGATAATCCAGCTCCACATAGTTTATCACTTCTTTTTGCTTGTAGAGGTTTTCAGGCATCACAGAAGTTGGCACTTCAATAAAGAGTGAGTTTCACTGATGTTTTCTGTGTATCGTCTTTAGAATATTGTAGCAAGGTGTTTAATCTACTTTATAAAAAACCCAGTAATAATGGTGAGAAAGTGCTAGATTTTATTGGTATTTCAAAACATAAAGAGAGAAAAAAGATCAATCCATCAAAAGTGTGGCAAAGAATATTGGACAGAGGAGCACAAACTGTGGTCACTTGCAATGACATTACTGGAAGTTCCCAATGCAGGAGACCTAAAAAAAACCAAAAAAAAAACCCAAACAAACAAAAAAACCCACCCACCAAAAAAAACCATGTATGTAGTTGTAAAAGCTTTTGCAAATTTTTAGATTCTCATTGTGCCAAGAAAAGAAAATATGTCCTGTAATGGTTGAAAATAAGTTGGGGAAAAGTTGGAATCGCATCCATTTCAGTGCATTTGTTGGCCATCTCTATGAAAAGTGAATTTTACTTGAGCAACCTCAGGAACACTGAGAAGATGCCTGGGGAAACCATGAAACATGGGCTGCAGCACATTTAGGAGTTTTAGGCTGTGTGAATGGGCTTATTTGAGTCCTCAGGGAGAGGTGGTGGCAAATGCAGAAGGAAAATGATAAAATCACAGGATGGTTTGGGTTGGAAGGGACATCAAAGATGATCTGGTTCCAACCCCTCTGCCATGGGAAGGGATGTCTTTCACTGGATCAGCCTGCTCAAAGCTGTTTACCCAGGTCTGGAACACTTCCAGGGATGGAGCAGCCACAGCTTCTCCGGGCAACCTGTGCCCCTGCCTCACCACCCTCACAGGGAAGAATTTCCCGATATCCAGTCTACACCTACTCTCGCTTTGAATCCATTACCCCACGTCCTATCGCTACATGCCCTATAAAGCAGTTCAGCCAACAAATTACAGGGACGAGTAGTTTTCTGCCCCGGGGAATGTATTTTACGCCGAGGGCCGAACAGAAGGAGCATTTTTTTGCGTTTTAACGCAGCGACTGAGCCACGTAAAGCCGGCTGGCGGGCAGCTCCGCGGGCGCGCCTGAGGGGCGCGGCGCCCTTGGATGACCACCAAAAGGGCAGCGCCGGCCCTAGGGGAAAACTGCGCCTCCAAATTCCCCTTTCCTAGAAGAACCCCCTTCCCTGCCCTTCCCGCTCCCCGCCAGCCGCCGCTCCCGCCCCCGCGCCGGAC
>WBMY01014847.1:432511-468303 GCA_013397315.1 Donacobius atricapilla | reverse complement strand
AAAAAAAAAAAAAAAAAGAGGCAAATGTAGAAATTTGAACAAAGAAGGGTAAAAAAGGAGGAGGAAAGAAGGATTAAAAAACACCAAAAGCATATTCTTCTAAATATGCGTTCAAGTCACTGTAGTGACACAGTTCTGGAGCAATGGGGTGAGGATATGAAATGTAATTCTTAGTTAACTTCCCATCCAAGTAAAATAAAATAGTTCCACCACCATCCATCTCCTAGTTTCAGGGGTGGGGAAACTGTAGTTTACCTGAGAGGGGTTATTTACGTCTTGTGGAGAAGGCACATGATGTCAGGTGTGTTTGATACCAGGTGTCATTGTCTTCTGAGAGCTTTTACCCTGCCTGTGCAGGGGGTTGAACTTCCAGAGGTCTCTTCCAATCTCAGCTGTTCTGTGATTCTGTGAAAGCCTGTAGGAAGATGTAATCTGCTCCTCTTCGTGTCTAAATAAAATCAAAAGAGAACTAATAGCAGTTAGTCCTCTGCCAAAATCCTCGTTGTCATCCCAGGTTTTAAAAAGTGCATGGGGAACTCTGAGTGCTGTAGATGAGGAAAGATCTTGACTCATACAGGGTTATTAAAGGTGATATGAAAGTGAATTGTAAAAAACTGATGAGGAGGGAAGTTGCTCAAAGTAAGGAAGGAAAGAGAAATTGAAATAACCCAATCCTTTGTAAAAGGGGTTGTTTTATTTTTAGATCAGTCATATATGCTGTAAATATGCTGTTCCGGAAATCTGCTTGGCTGTGTGTTACAGAACATGGAAAGGGTACTTGGCTGTGTTTCCTAAAATTAGAAAGAAGGTCAGTAGCCCTAATAACTACCTTGCTGTACTAAATAAACAGCTTTTTTTTTCCCTTGGAAGCTAAGGAGTTGCACCAAAAGAAGTTGAGGAACACAAGGTGAGTAGGTGAAACCTATCTAAATACCTACCCTGTCCTAGGGGATTCACAGGGGAACACATGCTTAAAAAATATGGAAACTGTTTTCCTTTTCTAGGGATGTTTTTACCTGACAGCTATATCATTCTCTGTGATGCAGAGTGCCGTTTAAAAAGTGCTCTTTTATGTGACTTTCAGGATATAGTGCTTATTAACCTTGCAAAAAACTAGCCAGAAAACCTTATTCAGATACTTTTGTTTCAAATATTCCTACTGAGGTTTTTTGCGTGTTGCATGCTTAATTCATTCCTTTTGTTGCTCACTATGTGGCATATCCACAGTTGGTTTCTAACCTAGAGCTAGGGAAAAGTAAATATCTGTAAGTATTTCTTTAGTAGTTTCTATTTTTTAAGGACAAAAAGTCTGAATATTTCTAGGTTATTTGATAAATGCTTAGCAGTGAGCTTTGGCTCACAAAACTTGTCTTGTGAAGAACCCCAAATGGTCAGGCAGCTGAATTCCCTCAAAACTGCATTTATCATCACACTTGAGGTGCAAAAGGGCAGGATGCGTCCTACTTTTTTTATTAGTACCTAATATTGCGTGGCTGAATTTAGAATAGTTCATGTAGAGATATAAAATAATCAGGGTTGGAAGAGACCTTTAACGTCATCCAGTCTAACCATCCACCCAGCACTGCCACTGTAACCCCTAAACCACATCATCCAGTGCCAGATCCAAATGCCTCCTAAACACCTGCAGGATGGTGACTCCCCCACCTGAGGAACCTCTTCCAGTGCCTGATCACCCTGACAGTGAAAAGATTTTTTCTGATATCTCATCTGAATTTCCCCTGTCTCAGCCTAAGGCCATTTCCTCTACTCCTCTTACTGCAGGCATGGCAGAAGAGACTGACCCCACCTCCCTCCAACCTCCTTTTAGCCATGAGGTCCCCCCTGAGCCTACTCTTCTCTTGACTAAACAAACCCAGCTCCCTCAGCCACTCCTCATAAGACACATTTTCTAGACCCTTCAAGAGCCTTGTTTCTCTTCTCTTGGACATGCTGCAGCACCTCAATGTCCTTTTTAAAGTGAGGGGTCTGGAACTGGACACAGCACTCGAGCTGTGGCCTCACCAGTGCCCAGTACAGGGGAACAACCACTTCCCTGTCCTGCTGGCTGATCCAGGCCAGGGTGCCATTGGCCCTCTTGGCACATGGGCACACTCTGGCTCAGGTTCAGCTGCTGTCAGCCAGCGCCCCAGGTGTCCCTTTCTGTCCCAAGCCATTCCTCACCCAGCCTGTATCATTGCAAGGCTCAGGGGCAGAACCTGACACTTCACCTTCTTTGAGCCTCCTGCAGTTGTGTCCTCAGCCCACTGATGGAGTCTGTCCAGGTTTCCAGCAGAGCCTTCCATCCCCTGAGCACATCAACACTTCCACCCAGCTCAGTGTCTTCTGCACAATTGCTGAGGGTGCCCTTGATCCCCGTGTACAGATCATCCATAAAGGCATTAAACAGGACGGCCCAAAGCGCCGCCCTGGGGAGCACCACCAGTGACCAGCAGCCAGCTGGGTTTATCTCCATTCTCCACAGCTCTCTGGGCCCAGCCATCCAGCCAGATTCTTACCCATGGGAGAGCCCACCCACCCGGCCTGCAAACAGCCAGTTTTCCTAGGAGGATGCTGTGGCACATGGTGTCAGACACTTTACTGAAGTCTGGATGGACCCTGGATAGACGCATCCACAGCCTTCCCCTTGTTTACTAGGTTTACACCCTATTCTCCTTAATACAGGCATTTTTATTTTGAAAGATGAGCTAGGCACATTTGCTGAGGATTGGTGTTAAAGAAATAGATGGCAAATGAAAAATTTTGTCCATGAGTTTCTAAGAAAGCAAGCCAGCATTTAGGCAGCTGATCACCTATGGCAATTTGTCAGTCAGACTGACTGGTGTAGTCTTGTTTTGGTTTTCCATTCTCTGTGCTCATCACCTGTATTTTCATCTTCTGAGGGAATGGCAAGTGTTGTGTTTAGACTGGTGGCTGCCTGAAACTGGAATCCTTTTACACTGTTCTTAAACCATTTACACAGCAGCTCTTTTTCATGGATGGTGCATCTGGTTATTAATTCAGTGCAGCTAAATTATTTAGAGGCAGGTAATGTTTCCTTGTCAATAGGCGATGTTCCATGTCTTCTAGCTGATTTTCTACTGTTAATAAGACTTGGAAAATCAGAAGTAGACTTATGCCATTTGCTGATTACATTGTGACCCGAAATATCAGCAGATGTTTCTCCTTTTAAGCGAGCATATGCCCAATTTGAGGAGTTTTTGGAGGTAGCAGGATTTCTTCATGGAAGAGCTGGCACTTTAAGCTCGCTCTGGGTAGTGTCATGAATCAGGGGATGGATGGCACATTCGCTCTATTGAAAGTATGCTGTGAACTTATAAGGAGGTTTCAGACTTCTGCCAAAAACTGCTCTGCAGCCTGTTTGAGCTTTCTGCTGTGGCATAGTTTGGCTGGGTTCAAGAGTCCCAGATGTCACCTACGTCTGGAATTATTGCATTTTTTCCTGCATTTAAATTTTTAAAAAAAAAAAAAAAAAAAGAAAAGAAAGCAATGCTTAATTGATCTTCCTGTTTCATTAGCCTATAGTGTGCTTCTTTACCTGTAAATCTCTGTGTAATATTAGAGACTAAACTCATGCTCTGGTCTGAAACCTGGGGAGCTGATTGATGTTAATGCCAATGTTGTAAGCTGAAGACATGGTATTTACTTTCCGTAATGTAACTGCTATGACTCTGTGCTAGTTAAAGCTAGTATTCATTAGCTTTAAATCTTTCAAAATTATGAATGGAAAGTGGGCCTTCAAACCATAAAATTGACCATATTGAAGTCAGCAGTGTAAATATTTGAGTTATTGTTTATGCCTGTTTTTGGAGATGTGTCAACTTCCTAGGGCTGGTAGATGTAAAAATGCAAAAAGGAAAAATAAGCTAAGCCATCAAAATGCCACTAAAGTCGCAGAAAAGATCTCCTTTGTATTTGGGATGATATGCATTTAGGTTATTCACTTGAAAAATCTCATTCAAGACAGCCAGTGAAACAGTCAGATTTATTTATGTTCGTGATTTTTAACTATAAAGGCGTCTGTTAGTTTCAACAACATTTGAAATCAATTGGATTGGTTCAATTCTTCTAGACCCCCTCAAAAATCAAGTATTTTGTGTTTTATTTTACAGATATTAGTTTTCTGGAATATTGTGGAGATTATCAGAAGTGTGTACTTATACATGAATTAATCCCAAGCAGATTTAAAATCAGGTCATACATGAAAGCTGTGAGCAAATATGGTATATATATTTTCAGGTTCTTACCTACAAAATATTAATGTAAAAAAGAGATAATACTTCTACAAATGGCATGATATTTCTTCCAAATTGACATACATAAGTGCATTGTCTACTTTGGAGGATGGCTAAAATAATTTAAACAATAGCACACCTTTATTAATGCTTGCTTATCAAGCATGTGTTTTCTCAGGCATGCTTTTTAAATACACCATTCTTTAGGAAAGTTTCCTGGAGTTAACTTTATAGGTGGGATTTAAGTTACACCTGCCATTTTTTTCCTTACATATTTTCATCTAGTAATTAGTGAATTATATACCCCCGTCAAACAAATAAATGTTTAACTCGTTCCTAGAAAACCATTCTTTATCCAGAGAGAAGCAATTGGCTTCCTAGTTATACTTTTTCTTGGGTTGTTTTTTTCTTTTTTTTTTTTTTTGGTGGTGTTGTTTGTTTGTTTGTTGGGTTTTTTTTTTTGCAAGTTTTTAAATAGAGCTTAGAAACTGTGGGTGAAGTGCTGGCTTGCTAAAATAATTAGAGGTTTAAGTAATAATTTCAAAACTTCATCCTTTGTCTTTAAGTCATGAAACAAGCAAATCACTCAGTGGAAGTGTTTTCTCACTTACAGCCCTAGCTCTAGTCTTGCCATATGTGCCTGCATTGCAGGTGAAGTAGTAAAATCTGTTTTGCATGTGAAACTTGTGTTACTTAACTTTAGTTATATGTCTGCTATATGGAAGCAGGCATGGACTGTAAAACACTTACTAAACAATCTGTAATATACTATGTTCTCAAACAATCTGTAATATACTAGCTTCTCAAGTAATTAGACTTTCTTGTATCTGCCAACTATAGGAAATCTTCAGTTAATTTTAGTAGGGGTTTTTTTGTGTGTTTTTTTTGTTGGGTTGTTTTTTTTTGGTTTTTTTTTTTTCTAGAATAGTTTGTGCTTCAATTTAGGGCTTGGCTAAATGCAGCTGAAGCAAATAATTTGAAATTCTTTCTTTTAAGTTATTACATTGTTTTAACTTGAAAGCACTTCCTGAGTTTTGTTACTATGGCCTCTGCTTCAAGGAAAAGAAGTAACAAGAAGAAATCTGCATCACAATTCTTTGAGATAATCAAGAAATCATTTTATTCGTGCATCAAGCAAGGGAAGCAGTAGGAGACAGAAAGTTTTACACTGCTATTTTAAAGAAATATAGATCCTTTTGGATTAATATTGACTGAAATTTTATAAAAGTACGGTTTCTGCTGTCCTATAGGGTACTGTAGTACAGCTGTGACAGCTAATAGATCGCATTCCATGTTAGCACGAAGAAGATGCTCTATTTATGATTAAGTCTATAAAAGACAAAGCCAGCATGCCTGTTGAAACTCTTCTATGAAAAATCCTGGAGCAAAGGGACCTTCTGTCCTCTGCCTTAACTTTATGTAAAACAACTATTTTACTTCAAGTTTCAGACTGTTTCTGAGTAGCTTTAATTTTTATTTATTGTTCTAAACTTTGTTAATTTAAATTTCAGCCCTGAGATTTAACTTTGGATTATCTCATGTGCATTTATTGGTTTTTTTTGTTTTTTTAATGGTCTAGGAAGTGCATTGGTTTTGAGTTTGAAAGGATAATTTTGAACATGCCCAGTGATGGTGAATGTTGAGGTAGTTTGCTGAATTTATTTAGAACCCTTTTACACACAGCTGGACAGGCTGTCCTAAGAGTTTGTGCTGGTTTTGGATGGGATAGAGTTACTTTTCTTCATGGTAGCTGCTAGGGCTATGTTTTGTATTTGTTTTTGAAACAGTGTTGATAACAGGGGGATGTTTTTGTTACTGCTGAGCAGGGCTCACACAGAGCCAAGACCTTTTTGGCTTCTCACACCATCCCACCAGTGAGTGGGCTGAGGGAAAATGAAACTGGCAGGTGACGCAGCTGGGACAGCTGACCCCAACTGGCCCAAGTGATATTCCAGACCATAGGACATCATGCCCAGCTTATAAATCTGGGGGAAGAAGAAGGAAGAGGGGGAAGATTCAGAGTTGCAGTGAGTGGCTTCCCAAGCCACTGTTGCCATAATGGAACCTGGCTTTCCTGGAGGTGGCTGAACACCTGCCGGTCCTTGGGAAGTGTGGAGGAATTCCTTGTTTGGCTTTGCTTGCCCCCTGTGGCTTTTGCTTTCCCTATTAAACTGTCTCAATCTCAATCCATGAGTTTTGTTTTACCCTTCTGCTTTTGCCTCTTCTGTCCCACTGAGTGGACTGAGCAGGCAGCTTTGTGGTGCTTAGTCTGGAGTTCCACTGTGCTGGGGTTCTGTGTCATGCAGGAAGGTAGTTGGAGAGGGAAGAATAACAAAATTATCAGCAGGTATAATTAGTAAACCTGTTGGTATGAATTAGAACTAGCAGCTTCTTGAGGTGCCTCTCATTTGGCAGCAGAGTTTGGAGACAGACTTGCTGGCAATTGTTCAGAAAGCAAGCATAGTCCTTTGAATCTAGTGTTAGAGGATGTACAGGGGGAAACCTTTGCTTTCTGTTGCAGCTCAGCTGCTGCCACAAAACTTGAATATCTCACTCTGTGTTGCCTTAACAGGATAGATGGCAAAAACAGCTGTTGAAAGAGAACTGTGCCCTTCTTTAAAATCACTGGATCTCTTAGTTTGAAAGGGACTTTCTGAAGTCATCTCATCCAATATCTTGCTCAGGTTTGATAAAATCAGATTGCTTGGAGATTTCTTACAATTTAGCGTGTAGTTCTGGGGCAGCATAAGCTTCTAGACACCACAGTCCTTACAAAGCTGTGTGGAGTTTGGAGTTCTTTTTATCCTACCTGTAAATTGGTATGAGTGTGCAGCATGCAGCTCTTTGTTGAGGAGTCTGTGTGCTGGAAGCACCTCCTCTTTCTTAGCTAATTTTGGAGAGAAAGAGGAGGAGTCTAGTTTTGTCTGTATCAGTTTGTTTTGTGCACCACTTGATCTATGAAAATGAGGAGGAATGATGGGAATGAGTGAAGGGGGAGAGTACAGGCAAGGCAGTGGCATCCACAGAACCTCATCCCAGTTTCCTAGTACCTGAGTAGAATACAGTCCCAGTGATATTTGTGGAGGCAGAATTGGCTGCCAGAATTTCCCAAACAAAATCATTGTTAACTTGGCTTAATTATCATCTGTGTTCTTTCAAATACAGTGAGTAGACTTTCAAGAAGGTCTAAATACAAGATAAATTGCAAAGCAGTGTAATTGGTCTTGGAAAAGAAACAGGAAAGTCTTTCAGTTTGCAGTAATTCTTCAGGACTTTGAAAGCAGTTTAGTATCTTGCTTTTAGAATAAGCTCTGTAACTTCTAAGATAAATCAGCTCTCCAAACTAGAGTTCAGAAAGTAAAAATGTTGTTTAAAAGTTTTCTAGTATGTATCTAAATGTAGGCATACATTTTGTAGTTCTTACAATTCTGTCCCCTAGATGTAGATTTACTCTTTACTGTGCATGTTAGAAGTGAGTTTGGTTTCTTCCACCAGTGACTTTGACTGCATAACTTTAATTTTAGAACAGGTTAAGCTTTTTAAGATATAGGTAGCTCTTCTGCTTGGAGCAATGGTGTATTCTGTCAGTTTTGAATGCTTTACCATTCATTTATCCTTCTGGCAGTGCTCTGCCCTTTCAAGAATGTCTTGGGATGTCATTTTGTGACACCCCAAGGATATAGGTTGCACAAATAACTCTCAGTTGAAGATGTCCTTTGTCATGGTTTACATCTTGAATATTGCTGTCAGGTGTCAAAAGATTAGTTGTAAGCAGCAAGCAGTTTTTCTTAAAAAAAAAAAACCAAAAAACACAAACCAAAACCAACCAACGAACCAAAAACCACAAAAAGACCCAGAACCAAATAATCAATCAAAAACCCCTCACAAACCAGCTTCGAAGTAGGAGAGAAAAATGGGGACGTTTAGATGTCCTGATGTACTCCCATACTCTCAGAGACTCATTTGTGGCCTCAACAGGTGTTCATTAGTCGAAAAAATATTGAAGTGAATGCATTTCAAATATATGTCCTTGGTAGAAAGGCAGTAACTCCTGGTGGGTAATCGTGCCCTTCAGGGTAAGGGTCTTGAGGTGCTTAAATTTATTCTGTTAAAACTTGCTGTTGCAAAATAATTAAACATAGACATGGGTGTATGTATCTTGAAATACATGTTTAAGGAGTTTATAGGGGAGGACCTGGATATTTGTTGTAGGAGAATGCTCTTAATGTTGTGACCTCAAATAGTTAAAGCACATCCAATATGACTCAAAATCCAAAAGACATATGAAATATCCTGAACCTCCTCATTACCTCCTACTTTTTTTAGTTTTGTTTCTAAACCAGAGATCTTTTGAAACCTGTTGGAAGCACTCTGTGAGAGTGTTGTTTGGGTGGAAAGCTCTGATAATTTACAAGTCCTCCTTGTTGAACTACAGGAAAATCACTCCCAAAATATTTACCTTTTTTTTTTATTTATTTTAGTTTTTAAATTGAGAGAGCAGCTGCAAACTCCCTTGAACTGTGAACGTGTCCTCTTCTTTCCAGGTGAAAGCTATGTGTGTGCATCCAATGAACCGTACCGCAAAGTTGATTACACCAAGAATGTCAACCCGAACTGGTGTGTGAACATAAGGACTGGCTCCAGCCGGTCCTTGACGTCTTTGACATCCACAAGGAGCGAAGTGAAGGAGAGCAAAGATTTCATCAAACCCAAACTGGTGACTGTTATCAGGAGTGGGGTAAAGCCACGGAAAGCTGTGAGAATTCTGCTGAACAAGAAGACTGCTCACTCCTTCGAACAGGTCTTGAATGACATCACCGAAGCCATTAAGTTAGACTCGGGTGTAGTCAAGAGACTTTGTACACTGGATGGGAAGCAGGTAGGAGAATAAACTGCTGTGGCCATTTAATAATCTAAGATGCTCAGTTTTCATGAGTTCAGTTCTCATTACTGTGAATGATTTAATCTACTTCTGAATAACGGCAGTTAAAAAATCACCTTTTAAAAGCTTTATTAAAATATTAATACACACAACAAAATTAGAATTGTGTGTATAGATAAATATATATAATTGGATCTTTACATTCAAGTAAAATAAATTATTTTTTATGCCGGCCTTTTTGCATTGCCCAAAAAAAGTGACTGCTGATTAAGTAATACAGATTATTTGAAACATTTGAACTTAAGATATTTATGTGTTTTCAGAACTAGGATCCTATATTCAGACTACCACATAGTGGCTGAGTGGTATAAGAAAAATATTGATGTCTCCTTCCATTGCACTTCCACAGATTGCCATTTCCAGAGGTAGTAACTGATGTGAGCTGAGGTCAAGAATTTTGTCTGAAATAATCATTCTGGGAGGGTGATCACATCTTTGCAGCTTGCTTTTTTTTGCTTTTAGTTTTACCTCTGTGGAAACACAGCCAGGGTTAATGATGTGGTAGATGTGTGTTCGTGCACAGAAATACAAAGGAGTGGCCCACAGGATGCTCTGATGCACCAGTTTAAGTGTCAGGAACATACTTGCTGTTGATCAGCCACGTTATTGGCTAAGCCCTTCACAGAACAGGACTTTGATACCTGATATTTCTATTTGGCACTGCTGGGGAACTCTGACAGCATTGTGACTTTAGTAGCACAGGCTGCAGAGTAGATTGCATTGGTACCCAGACTCTTGGACTGTTGACTAAACATTAATATCCTTGCTCATTCAACAGGTATTTATATAGACCTGTGTACCTATACATCTGCGTGAGTAATTGTAGAAGTTTCAGTTGTGTTCAGAGATGTGGGCATTTTTATTTTCAAAAATTTTTATAGTATTTAATGCCTAAAACCCACTTTTTTGTGTGCAGGCTTCTAGCAAATATATCGCAGAACCAGTGCGCTTAGATTACCTCAGTATGAGCTCTGTCTCTGGTTATGTTCTATGTGCTTGGATACACTTCTTGTAGGGAAATATGTGAAAAGAACAACTTCTGTGTTTTGATGAAAATATAGCAAGGCAAAGGCATCACTGAAACTCTTGATTTTCAGTGTTTGGTGGCAGCACGATGATGTGCTCTTTAGTTCTTGTAATTGGTTTGATTTTAAATGAGATTTGTTAATGCTACTTCTTGAAAGAGAATCCTTCCTAGGCACATCCAAAAAGTGTTTGCCATGTTTAATTTAATTCATAATAAAATAGCTTTGAGGATATTTATTATGGAGTAATTAGTCTCTTCTGCCCATGAAGTGTTCTGTCACTGTTTCAGATGATTTTATTCTTCTCAAGCAAGTGGAGTCAGTAAGGGAAACTGCAAAAGCTAGGCTTGTCTGTTCAATTCACCTGTTCTTGCATTGTTAAAACAGCAGAAACCCACTGCATTGGTATGAAAGGTGCAGTAGAGCGTCAAGGATAAATAAAAATAATTAAATATCACACACATTGCTTGTGTGTTGCCATCACCCGTGGTGGATGATGAGTGTCTTCAGCCCATGGTGAGGACGGCCAATCATTGGTAATACTCCAAAATATAATTTTCATTTGCTGCAGTATCTCCTCCTTCCCTTCTGTGATAAAGGCAGTCGTTGAACTTGGACTGCAGCTATAGGAGTGTTCTCAGGCAGGATTGAGAAATCCCTAATTCTGACTGTGAAAGAGTCTGCAGACTCTGGTCTGCAGAGAGTCGCACCATGCAGCTGCCTCTCTGTGTAAGCTGTTCCAGCAGTTGCAGTGAGTAAATGTGGAGACCTCCCTTCCATTGGGAAGACAGGCCTTGTGCTTTTCCACGGACTTCGGGAAGGAGCCTTTGTTGCACAACCATAGTGTAACTGTGTTTTAAGAGTTTCTGAGATGGAGTGCCCCAAAGAGAAGACCTATCACTTCGAACACCCTGACAAAAATAAAAGCCTTCTGTTGCTTCTTGTTTTGTTTTATTTTTTGTTTATTTCTCTTTCCCCAAAGTGGAGGGGTGACCCCAGTTTGAAGCAGTAGGGTTTTTTTAATTTGTTTGTTCACTGCTGGTATATGTAGAGATTGGTGCCGAAGGGCTTTTTGGTGTTTGGCACATAAAGAGTTGCTTTGCTGCCAACTACCAATTGGTGGAAATTTCTGAGCCTGTTTTCTCTAATGTAGTAATTGCTTATTCTTCTAAATCTGCTAGGGAGGCAGATCTTTTATGTTCGTTGTAGTGTTGGCACAGCTTGAAAGGCAACCATTAAAAAAAGGCATTTTGTAAATGGCTATGTTCCTATAAAAATGTAGCTCTTGTGTTTCTCATCGTTCTAATTTTTTTTCCTTGCTCCTCCATATTTTTCTTTCTGTGGAAATACATATTTTTAGGGTTTTTTTGTGTGGTTTGTTTGTTTGTTTGTTTTTTCTGAGTGAATAGGTTGTATTTTCTGTTTAATATGAAAATGGGACTGAAATTCAGACAATTAAAACCTGCATGTATAAAATTTGTATCCTTTGATTAGGGAATGCAATGTACTTGTGGTGTGATTAATTTTATTCCAGTAGAACCATTTAACGTGTAGGAAGAAATGGTGATAAAACCAGTGGTCTTTCTGACCAGTACAACAGAAAAGATGTCCTCAAAAGAGTTTTTATTTACTCTCCTGATTTCATTAATCTTGACGGTCGCAACATCTTCGCAACGTCTTGATGGTAATGGTAATGCCGAGAATAACACCTGAGTTGGATATTTTCCTCGATTATTGTGTGAAAACAGACAAGTACCTAGTTTTTAATTGTAAGATTTTATGACATTTGCAAGTTTTCCTTTTATCATCAGTTTCAATATGAATGCTGTAACTTAACATATTAGTGTTTTGTAGCCTGAAGTACAGATTTATTTTTGAACTATGTTGATGCTGGACTTAATTCTAACTTTTAGGCTATTGAGCAACCAACTTTTTTTACCTCCCAAGATTGCTGAGATTATTTTTAAGTGAGAAAAATATTTCTGTAAAAGTAACTAGGCTTTAACTTTGCAGTGCGGGCTTCCGCTGTTCCAGTCTTTATGCTTCTGACATTAAGGTTTGCCTAATAAATTTGCTTGACCATAGTGTTTTCCTTACTTGGCTGCATTTTCCTGGAATCTGTCACTATCCTACTGTGAAGCAAGGACAGTCAGACTGAGACCTCTCCAGTTGGGAACTTAACCCTTTGTTATTTCTGAAGAGAATGGAGGGTTTCTTTCTTACTAAACAGGCTTCAAGTTTCAGTCATTGTGAAGTGTGGGGTAATGACTGTGTGGTGAGTTGAGGGGAGAGATTTCCAGTGAGAAGCTCACAAAAAAACATGCAGAACTCTGAAGCTTGTGTTATTAGAGACACAAAAGAAAATTAAATCTTCACACTTTTTAAGCCTGCAGTGTAGTATGTCACAGCTTCATGGATTAATGTCCATAACAGGATTGAAAGGTGGATGAGTCACCTTTTCTGTACTCTGTTGCCAAAATAGTGAGAATGCATCAAAAATTAGCCTTATTTTGAAGGTCCTCATGATGGGCCACAGGTTGTATTGAGGGGGCTGTCTCTGAAACCAAAAGTCCTCCCATTTTCTATTAATGAAGCTTTTTTATAAAGTGCTCATTAGAAGTAAGTTGGTAACTGAAGAAAACAGTTACTACATGTGGATGTTTTTATCACTGGTGCTCTCCTCCCAGTGGATTTTTTTGTATTCTCTTGTGACAGATTCGAAAACTCTTAGTAGAGAAAATAGCTTTTGAAAACTGAATTTTGTATTTGCTTTGCTGTTAACATACCCATCACAGAGGGCAGAAACCAAAATAAGGGATGAGTGGGAGAGATTTTGTTTATTAGTGTAACTGATTTTCCCCATATACTTGATAGGCTTTTGTCATTCAGGTCTCAAAACTTTCCTTTAATACAATGTTTTTGCTACAATCTTAATCTCAGTAGAGATCTTACTGTTTAGCACTGAGAGAAATTTTAGAACATATGAATTTCATTTTTCTCAGTTTTTCCATTTTCTTGGCAAAGTCCTACTTGTATGACATGATTTTTTAAAAAATAATTTTATTGCAATAAAGTACTTTTTGGCAAATATTTCCATCTAGTTTGATTCTCTCCTACTAAAGGATGATGTTCCTTGAGGAGCCAGGCTCCAGACAAGTACTTTTTGTGTGTGTGTGTGATTTAATTCTACTGTTACATCACTGATATTTCATTGCAGGCTAAGAAACAACTGTAATAGAAACTTGCTTCAGTGTTAGCAGGCATGACTTGTACTCGAAAGCTATCAAAGTATAAGAAGTTTTCATCTTGCATGTCTGATTCTAATCTATTACAGGCACTGTACAAATGTACTGGAAGTGGCACAGGTTTGAATTTCTGCTACAAACAATTTTGCCAGANTTTTTTTTTTTTTTTCAGTTCTAGTTCTGCTGAAATTGAAAATACCATTTTAAGCTGAAATGTTGCATTAATCTGCAACTATGAGGGGAAGAAATCCTTAAACCCTCACATAGCTCACAACTCTTTAAAAGGCTTATATACTGTTACAGAGGAATGTCAGTGGCAGCTGCAGAGAGCGATTCTCTGCATTGCAGATCCCACAGTAGGAATTTGTGGGCAAGCAGTCTTTCCTCAATTAACTTCAAGATTTTGAATTGTAATGATAGTCCCTGAATTCATCCTAAAGGCTGAGGGTCACAAGAGGTAGAGTCAACTTTTAGAAAGCGATTTACAATTTGCCAAGCAAGTTGCAGCAGAGTGGTTGGGGATTTGTCACTGTAGATACGATTGCCAATAGAACTATGGAAAGAGAAGATATGTTGGATAGAAAGCCTTTTCAGAATTCATATCCACATGAAAAAACATATGTAATTGTATTGTAGGACAGAGGGAGACATACAGTTTTTACATTGGCTTATGAAAGTTCAGTAGGGTGTGTGCAGCACCATGAGAGAATGGGAACAGGGCCAGCAGACACCTCTTGATGCAGGAGTGGGATAGCACTGCAATGTAAGAGTGAAGTATCCACTGGAAGGGGGCATTTATGTTGTTGGTTTGGAGTTTGTTTATTTGGAGTTTTTGTAGCTGACGTGGGTCCGCAAATTATTAATGTGTGAGAAACAGTATAATGTTTTGTGGAGATGAACTGAGAAGCTATATTTAGATTGTCTTTAAAGAAAGAGAATGGAACTTCCAAAAGAGAGACCTTCCAAGAGAGTAGGAACTAAGTGGCCTAGGAAGTTAAATCAGAAAATATACACACAGTACAGAGGAAGAAAACGCATACTAGATGTCAAGAACTATTCTTCTCATTCACTGGATCAACTTGAGACAAAACCAATGTGGAAGAGCTAAAGATTACTTTCCAGGGCATAGGGAAACCCTGAAAAACAGTATAGAGGGGTCCTGCATGACTCTAATTATCTTACACATGTTTATTAGATGAGATATGGGTCCCTAAGGTTGAGCTAAATAGACTTAACTCTGACTTACAGGGCAAAAAATTGATGAAGCAGTACTGCGAATCACTTTCTGATGGTTGACTGGATTATTTCCATTTGTTTGAATAAATATGTGGCAATGGAATACCTGTACCAACCTGGAAGCTGAAAAATTTCACATTTGGTACAGCCACTTTTATGTGTGTTACAGACCAGAAGGGCACTGGCACAGCACCTGAAGGTTTGGGGGGGGGGGGTGTTGGGTTTTTTGTTTGCTTGTTTGGGGTTTTTTTGTTTGTTTGTTGGGGCTTTTTTAACAGTACATAGTTATGAATCAATGACTTGACCGGGGAGAGAGACAAGGGGAAGAAAACAGGAGTGGCTACTTCTTTGTATCTGAAATCAGCTTTTTTTCATACTGTCTCTTCTCAGCAGTCAGCTAGGGAAGCATGGTCCAGAAAAAATGCACTACTTACTGAATTCATGCTTGGAATATTGTTCCGAGTGGTTATTGATGACTCACTGCCAAGCCGGAACTTAATATCGAGTAGGGGTCAATGAATGTGTGTGTGTACAAGCCTCTGGAAATGACCTGGAAGATGGAATGGAGGATATGCTTAATAAATACAGATGAGCTACAGGAAACCTGGACCACAGAAGATTAGAATCTTGACAAACTGCAGAAACAGCTCAGGACAAAGCAGATTGAGTAATCTTACGCTGGTTATTAACAATGCAGATAGGAAATGACAAGTAGTTCTGGCTGAAGTGCTAGAGGCTCACAGCTGAAGATGTGAAGATGAATTCATGGTGCCACTGGTTGTGCACAGGAGAGGAAAGACAACATCCATGTGGAAGTTACAGTCAGTCGTCTTGTTTCTGATGCATGTGTCAGGTGCCCACTTTGCTCTGTCCTATTCAATGCAATCGTGCCAGCTAGAGACTGTTTTATTATGGAAGTCCAGAAAGGAGCAAAAAGACGTAAGGAAACATGTTCTATGAAGAAAGATTGGAGGAAATGGGATAGCTGAAACTATAGAAAGATAACAAGATTTTTTGGGGCATGAACAAAAAAAACCCTAGCAGCAAAAGAAATTTACTTTTGTGCCTTCCCTATGTATAGAACAAGAAATAATAGGCTTACAGTCAAGATCAGGTCCTGTGAAACTCAATGGTAGATAGTCACTATAAGAATAATGAAGAGGTGATTTTTTTTATTACTATTTTCAGATAATTTATTACTATTTCCAGCAGATAACTGGAGTCCAACAGTCCCTAAGTTTTCTGAAAACTGATTGGGTTTGGGTATTTTCGGTAACTAAAGGTGATCTACCACTTTGGAAGAGCCATTAAGCTGGAGATAAAAATTAGAATGCCTGTTAATATTAAAGTGTGCTTGTGTACACACCTGCAACCCAGAGAATTCAAGCAGCAGGGGTTGCAGTTAAAGTAAGTTTTTTCCTAGTGCTAGCTAACCACTTCTAATGTTCGATGTGAAACATGATTTAAGAGAAGCTAGGATTGTGCTGGAGGCTGGAATTGTTTCAAGAACAGCTCTGGACAGAAGCCTGTGTCTAGTAAGTGTGGGATACAAACCTCACAAGTCTTACTGAAAACAACAAAGAAAATGGCTTCTTCAGGAAGTCTGTGTGGCAGGAAATTAATTCATCCATGGACACTGCTAGATGGTATTTTTGGTCACACTTCCAATCGGTGTGCTCAGAGCTGGGAGCCAGGGTTATTTATTGCTAGAAGGAAGAAGGAAGTAGCATACTCAAGCAGAGGAGATAATTTTGGCCTCTGCTCCTGGACACAGAAATATTCCCATCTATAGTTATATACGGAAGGAAGTGTTTGTCTGAAACCGACCTGAAATTAACCCTGCCCTGTCATCATTGCAACAATCTGAAAAATATTCTAAATATGAAAATACAGAAATCTTTTCCCAGGTACATATTTTTCATGAAGCACATGGAACAGGCTTTCCAAAGCATTTTCATTACATGCAGTGGTGCAAAGTACATAGGCAGATAATGTGGGGTTTGTGACTTAGCCTGGAGAGTATTTACAATTTTATCACAGTTGCCAGAGGATCACGTTACGAGTCCAATTATAATTTTAAGAAAAAAAAAACAATATGGGAAGGATTTTGTTTCAGAACAGCAAAATTGTGATGCTGAAGGTACTGCAGAAAAGGAATTAAAAAAGAAACAGAGCCTTGAATGTCTGGGGAGTCATCTCAGACAAGTCTGTTAAACTTGAAGTGAACAATAATGCTGAGGAAGCTCTTCAGCTTTGTTGCATATGCAAAAAATAAAGGTCATGCCATGTGAAACAGCCACAGTCTAGCACTGGAAACCTCGGTTCTCTGGAACAAAGGTCTTTAGAATTTCTCACAGCGGGGCAACCCTTGTGTCCCATTCTTGCCTTTTGGAGATCAAAAACCCAGAATACAGTACAGATAAAATAGAGAACGTATCTCTTTCCTTCCCACAGGGATGCACAATTCTGGCTGTGGGGCTGAGGTGTAATGTTACTGGGAACGTGATGGTTGGTGTCCTCTGGATGTGAATTTAATCTTTTTCAGCGAGGTACAGCTTAGAGATGTGATCAGTAATACCCATTGCCATTGGACTAGCAGGTTGGTGAAGTCTGATGCTAAAATAATAGATTATTTCTAAAACTGAACATAAAATCTGAACCTGGTGTGAAGTCAGCACTTTTAAATTACAGTGTGGCAACTGAAAAATTTGCTGATATTTTAGCTAACAGCAAGCATGTGTGTCCTGTTAAAAGTGACATCCAACTTGCTCAAGTCTTTGTAGATCTATAGAGAAGATAAATCCTACTGGGATTTCAATTTTTGTCTGCACGCACCAAGAGCTGACAGCGCTTAATAAAAATGACATGCTGCACAGTGTGGGAAACAATCACTGCAGAAGTAGTAGTGTCACCAGTGGTAGCGTTGTATCTTTGTTGATGTATGATTACAATAATTTTAGTGATGGGTTACAGAAATGGTGTGTGTAGCTCTTGGAATAAAAGAGCGGTATGCAGCCATTGTCTGCCATCTGCCATGCTAAAGATTGGGTCACATGACTTGGAAACTAAACCTTGGGAATTTGTTATGTCCCGCTGAGCCTGCCCATTAACACATAATTAGTCTGGTAAAAATCTTTTGAATTTATTCTGCAGCTGTCATATGCCAGATTAGGATTTGTGTCACAGGTTCCTCATTACTTTGCGATCTTGGAATTTTTTTTTCCCGTAATTAAATTACCCTGTGTTCCTTCAGCAAACAGTTCTTACATCATAACATTTTAACATGCAAATTTCCTTAAGAATCTTGCTACATCTTACAGTGTAAAGCTATTTACCAACCATGTATGAAAGGGTTTCAAGGTTGAATTTTCTCCATTCCTGTTCATAATGGAGTCAGTAAGCAGACTTTCTAGTTTTAGGATTTGGCCTTCAGGTTGTCAGGTTGATGGAGCTGTAGCTGCTTCTTGGTTGGCTGAAATCAGCTAGTGTTTCTTAAGTTTACTGAAGCCCAACTGAAATCTTAAAAGATGAACTTTTATATTTGTACCAGTTGCTAAGAAAAATTACGTTCTATTCCATACTAAATTAATGGCAGGAAACATGAAACAGTTTGTTGGAGAGAGGAAAGAAATCCTTGTCTTTAATGTTCAAAATATTGCTAGCTGATTAATTTGCAGTGAACCTTTTAACAGAGAAACCTGAAGACTCAGAAGAAAAGGCAGTATTAAAGTGATAGCAACACAAGCCAACTCTTAAAAGCAAAGCGCTTCCCAGCACTTAAAAGGAGCAGTGACCCTGTTTATGGCTTGCAGATTGAAAGCTTTGCATAGGAGGGAGTGATAACTCAGTGTTTGCAGTGTAGGCAGTAAAAGTGAGTGTTCTTGTAGCGCTTGTTCACTGAGCCAACAATCTATTTTTTTTTTTGGTTGTGCAAATATGCAATCTATGCCATGTTCTTAAATATTTATTTTGTTCATATTTATTTGGTGTTTTATTTACTCATACATGGCACAAGATATCTCTGTATTTATGAAAGGCTTCTTGAAGAAACCAAAATATTTCAGAAGAAAGCAAATGGGGATAGAATATAACTTGTAAGCTCAATGAGAAGTTGGATTTTTGGCTAGTAGATTTGTCTTTTCTTGGTTTTCCCCATCTTATCTCTAACTTTCAACTCAGCTAGTACTTCGAGAGTTATGGATAAAATTATTGGAAAATAGGCCAGTTAGCTAAAAATCAAATAAAGATGGTTTTGCCAGAAAGAGTATCAAAAGAGCCAGATTCCTCTTTCTAAGTGATTTCTGAAGGTTCCATTTCCTTGCACGTAGAAACCCTGCTGTGCCTCTTTTAAAGAAATCAAGGGTCTGGTTGATTTAACCAAGATAAAATTGATGAAGACAAAAATCAAGCATGAGAGATAAGCATTCCTTATTCCCCCTGTATTTTGCAAGGGACGCAATAATGCAGACACTTAGAGTATGCCCATGTGGCTGAAGAGGCAGACATCTGGAGAAGTCTTGGAAGTTGGAAGGAGTTCTGGTTAAATTTGCAAAGAGAACGTGCTGGTGTACTGAACATCTGACTCAATAAAACAACCATCTCTGCAAACAACTATTTTGGCCAAGTTCTCTGTGGCTGGTATTTTTGCCTCGAAGGGTAAAGTATTCTTCCCACTTCCCTGGACCTGGGGGGTTTAAGCAGGGGAATCTGTCTTCTGCAGATACCCATGCAAGATCTGTTGCATAATTTTTTCACACTACTCTGTCGTATTAGAGCATGTTATTAATATTTGTTTAATATATACTTGGAAATTTTAGAATATATTGCTTTATGTTCTTACATAAAGCAAAAATGCAGTAAAATGGACATTCTAAGCTTGTGAAATCGAAGGGAACAATGAACAAATGATGACATCTCATTCACAAAGCTCTGTATTTTGTCCTCCTTCACTTTCATACACAAACAATACAATTTCCTGGAGTTATAGTATCAGAGTGGTGTTATTACCTACAGTCCCTGAAGCCTATCACCTCCTTTAGAGCACACTCCTAGTTCAAGCACTAATCTTCCTTTACCTGGCAGGGATTTGCTCCTGCTTTTGGACTGACGTAGGTAATTGGATGTGTGAAAACCTCATTGTCTTCTGTCACAAGTTATCAAGAAGCCCAGGAGAGAAGTTTCAGTCCACGGTGCGAAGGTGTTTTCTGAGAAGTTTTTAGGGTCTGAGAGGCCTTTGAATACTCTTGGAACCAGTAATTATTTTACAGATTTTCTTGGGTTTGGCACATGACTACATTTTGATTTCTTACAGCACACTTTACGCTTTGCACATTATTTTTTCTGATCTACTAGTTCTCAAACAATTGACTTTAAAAAAATGTATTTGTGATACTTATCTCAATAACTTCTTTTACATCCTATCTGTATATCACTGAATAGTCAAATTTTAGAACAGTACTAAAGTTAGTGGGGGAATGAAGATGTTTGATATTACTTCTTATGGACACACGTTTGTCTGCAATTTCCCAAGTAATTTTCATGGCTTGCTCACGTATTTTGGCAATAATTAGATGTAGATGAAAGTTTCTATTCCTTGAGCTTCTATTCTGGAACTTCATTTTTTTCATCGTCATTTAAGGCCTGCATAACAAAGTATTTATGACACCACACCTACTGTAGTGGAAATGAAAAGGACTTGCCAGGTATTTTGTTTGTTTCAGTACAAATCAAAACATATAAACAGGAAATTATCAGAAGTAATGAGAGACTACCTCTAAAAATGACTGGGAATTTAGCACCTTTTATTAGTTTTATCTGAGGCTTTCTGAAGCCTCTGTCACAGTCATTTGCTTAGACATAAGATTTACATGGAGCTTTTGGATATAAACACCTAGTAGAAGTTATTAATTATGGGAGAAGGGCATGCCTGAAAACTCAGCCTGATTGACGTTTAAGCAAAAACCACATTTAGTTTTAAAGCTATTAAAATATGAGTAGTCACATGGAGCTTATAAGGCCGCATCACAACACTTAAACCTCCCTTCTTCATCTCTTGGGAGGTGAATGCAAGCCCAGAAGTTTCTGAACACCTGTCTGAAACTGAAAAATTCAATTTATCCATATTGCTGGAATAAGGATTCTTAACTAAGCAATAAAGGCAGCTTTAATTGCATTATCCCTGTCAGCAGAGTCTTCACTCGGTGGCTGGCAGTGGAGGGCATTGTTTCTTTACCAAGAGCCTCCCTGAGGAGAGGAATGGAATAGTTTGTGGTACTGTGCTATGGAGAATGCTGCTGTCGTGTAGAAAACAGTTTGTACATACTCTTCTGGTTACAAAAGATAAGTTATAGAAAGTCAACAAAGAAAAATGAGATGTATACCTGCTGTGACTGTTCTCCAGTGCTTGGACACAAACGCTGAGGTATGTTTCTCTGGACAATGGAAAAGCCAGAGAGACCTATTCTGTGAGAATAGGTGTCTCTGGGTATTTCTTCTGAACATGAATTCCCAGTGTTTCACCCATCTCAAGTTTGCAGCTTGTACCTGAAATTACTTCCAAATCTTTTCATGTGGTTTTTGGTTTTGTTTTCCTTCTTCATCTGTAGCTGAGTTTATTGGTGAAATTCTCTTGGAATCACATGTGTGTTAGAGGCAAAATACTGTCTTCTGGCCTGTTTGGCTGATAGTTGGAAGTGGAGCTATATTTTACATGGAGCCTTCCTTTTTGCAAAATTGTAGTGCCTGTGTTTCTTCATTCTCTTCAAAACCAAGGAAAATTTATACAGATTCCTGGCAACGTGTTGTGAAGATTATAATTTCTCTGAACAAAAATTCTTTGCTGCTGTAAATGTTGGAGAAGGACCGAGGGAAAAGCTGGGATTTCACATGCAGACCCCGCTATGAATCCATGTTAATAGACTGATAAGAATTACAACACATTTGCATTTGTATGATAGAAAAAAAGGTTTAAATAAAGTTCTGAACTGAATGAACTAAAAAAACCTTTTCAGGTGTGACGTGAGGAATGAATATTAATGCCTCTTTTGTAAATTGATTTTGTTAGGGACAAGTCTGAAGTTAGAGACTCTTTTTGAACTCATACATTTCTCAGTACTTCATATATTCATATATAATTAGTCTCAAAATGTTTTGGATGATTCACGTTCCTTCATACCATGAATCATTTTCAGTCTGACTAGCACACTCAAAAAATTTTATTTTTAGCAAGAGGTTAGATATTTTTTATAACTTTGTAATTTTGTATAGAATGTTTGTGTAAACTGTCCCCAGATAACAGGGAGGAAGTTAGAACTTTGTCTTATTCTATAGAGTTACTTTTTTAAATTATCATTTGCTATCATAGAGAGTGCAGGCTTTCTGTGAAATGGAATATTAGCAAAGGAACTCTTATTCTAATAGTGTATCACTAGGTTTCAGTGAGAAAAGTAGCATTCTTTACCATATATACATATATATATACACCTATATGTAAGTATATATATGCTTGAGGGTTTGTAACACCTATATGTAAGTATATATATGCTTGAGGGTTTGTATTTTGTTAAATACATAAGTAAAATGGTTTTTAGAATTTGTATCCTCAAAACAACAGAAATTTTTTTTTAAAAAAAAGTATATTTGAAACAGATTGTTCACTTCTAATATTCTGCTAGACTAGATTCTTTGGTTAAATCTGGCTGACAGTTCTTAGAATTTGATGTATTAGGTTATACTTCAGATTTGTGAACTTATGAACATTTACAACTATTTTAAAATTTAAATTATCAAGTCAGAATTAGGGTTCTGAGAAATCAATTCTCAAACATACCTGCATGTTTTCACTAGTGCATGTATATACTTGTAGCACTTGACAAGCTCTTCATTTGCAAAACAGTGATAATAAAATTGCTGGTTGCAAATTACTTACTGTGCATCACCTCTTTTGCAGAAACTTGATATCTCTTCCCTCTAATTTACAGTGACCCTTCTCCATCACCTCTCTGATGGGATTTGATTTGCATTTGTCTTGCTTGCTTAGCTTCCACTATTGCAGAATTATTTTTTCATTATTATAGTATTAAGATGGCCTTGGAAATCCCCCAAGTGATTTCAGTCTGAATATGACCGACTTTTTAATATCCACTTTCCCCCTTTTTCCCCTGCTATCTCTGTAGTGCTGGTATGTGCTAGGCAAGATATTTAAATGGATGTATCTCTGGGCAAGGTGTTCGTTGTGCATATAAGTTGAGGGATAAACTCAGCTGCTTCAACACACACTCTCTTTGCCATCTTTCCAACTTTAAAGGACTGAATGTCCACAGCTTTTTTTTTTTTGTATATTTGTTGTAGATGCTTTTTTGTTTTCCTGCTGATTATAATATACAATTTCTGCTGAAAGGTAGGTAAGTGTAACATTTCACAAATTCTAAAATTGCATCAATGTACCCATAACTGCATGTTCTCTATAGTATAATATAGCTTTGGATTTTTAGCTTGAGATGTTTTGCTTGCTAAAACTCAGTTCTCATGGAATTTTCTGTAAGCAGCAGAAGATGTTTTTGGTAATCCTATCTTGTTTGCATTTTCTTCTTGGAGATGGAGACCATTTGATGTCTCTCTCGCTCTCTTGGCCAATGTGATTGAATGGGTGTTACTTCTAACACCGATCAGTTTAGTTCCAGCGACCTACTATATAAAGAGGTCAAATTGTTAATAAAGTTTAGTTTCAGCCTTCTCACAAACTCTGGAGTCCTTGTCTGATTTCATGTCCAACACTGACAGTATAATAAGGGTGTTGTGACTTTATTCAGAGTGATAGTATGAGCTTTTTATAAATAATTTTCACAGAGAACTTTCACTTGCCTTTTCCACTCCCTCTCCTGTAATCTTTCCTCCAATGTGGAATGAACTGTAGTAAAAAGGGGATTTTATAAGCTAGCAATATCAATACATTGTTGGGGGGTTCTTTTGTTGCAGCAAAGTATAGAGTCATTATAAAATCTTTTAATGGCAAATTTGTTGGAAAACTACTGAGAACTTTTGGCTATGGCTGTAGTAAAAGTTTATTAAAACATTATATTGGAAGAATAAGTAATCTTGCAACTTACTGAAAAATATTTCTTGGGTTTTAGTTGATGAAATATTGATGCTTCAGACCACTCACATTAGATAATTCTAATCTCACTACACAGAAAGGTAATTCTGTCAAATTAATACTATTTTAAATTGAACTCAGTTCTGTGGGTTAAAAAAAATATATATTTTTTCCTTTGGGTCAGTTTGTCTCAAGCGTGATGGTAGTTAGGGATGAGCAATTGTGTTTCCCAGGAATGGTGGAGATTGGAGAGACCATCAAGGAATAAATGAAATGCACTTTTGAAGTGTTTCTTTAACGGAATGTCATCAGACAGTTTTTAGAAAAAGCTGATGCAGCATCTGCCACTTCTTGGTGGCAGACAATAAATCCCCATAGAAATTTCTGCACTCATTTGGATGTAAGGAGTTTACAATGGCACACAATAAATACGGCCTTTACTCCAGTCTACTTAACTGAAGTAGTCTGAAGTAAAAGTCTTACTTTTAAAATATTTTATTCTTAAAATATCAATAAAATTGACAAAAAAGTCACTATTTACTGGGAAATCTGAGTTGGCAGATGATGACAATAACTTCTAAAGTGCATGGCCAAGAGGGTGGCACTGTTACAGACTGAGGGTAGATACATTTGCATAGAGCCTATGAGGCATGTCAAAATTAATATGGTTTGCTTTTTTGACTTCTATACTTGTTTAAAAGCATAGAATACCTTCTCATTTTAAAAATGTTTTAAACTTGCGCTCTTGCCATCTTTAATATGAATTTGGAGGGAGATGAAATCTGTATGTTTGAAATTGTGCTATTTTCATAACTGTTATACTCTTAGATTTTGCTGCTTTTCAATTCTTGTTGAGTCTTCCTGCTTTTTGCTTGCCTGTGTAGACTTATCACAGTAGTAACTTGCTGCGGTGCAGGGCAAAACTTGAACATTCCTGGAGGCCGTGTGTAAACTTAAATTTGAGTTGACAGCACTTGATTAAACATGAAGCATATGATGAGTAACTGTATGTAGGGGGAGATTGCACTTTTATTGTGGGTTGTTTTGGAAGTGGTTTTCATTTTTTAAGCCTGCTGGTTTTAGAGTTATCCTAAGTATTACAAATAAGTCAACCAAATCAGAGAAAAGAATCTTCCCAGGAGGACTAAGAACTTTGAATGAACTTGATTCTTGTACTACAGGCACTTCATGCTGAATCTTTTACAGCATTCTCCAGATGCTCTCAGGAATATTCCTACAGATAAATACTGAGTTGAGAAAACTCAGCATGAGTCCAGAGAATCTATTGCTCACTAATGGCTCTGAGCTGTTTTGTTTTGTATGATCTAGGTCTTAAATGCAATAAAGGAATTATAAAAATGAGTTTTAGACTTTAATGCAGCTCTGCAGAAAGCTGCCTTCAGTCCTTCCATGATGCTTGAGTTCCTCTATGTTTATTAATAGTCCTTTCTCTTTTTAAAGCACCATTATCTGACTGCCATCTATTGAATGTAAACATTTGTGTAAAAATTTCAAAACTTTGTGGGTTTTTTTGGACTAGTAGATGAGAGTTTTGTAACAAAAAATACTGTTACAGCCTTCTTTCCACAGAAGAAAAGTCTGTCAGGGAAACATCTATGGAACAGGTAGATGCAGGATGAACCATGGGTTCCTGGAGCTGCAGTTAACTTTTCCATATGGTGTTCTAAGCAGCAGTTTCAACATGGTGTTCACAGAAAACAGATGGTTTCCAAAAACTAATTAGGGATAGAAAAGTAGTTGCTGATAATTTAAAATTTCTCTCCTTGGGGTGTCTGTATCTCCACTACAAATATTTTTTTGGGGGGGAGGCTCAGGCAAAAGAGGAAAAATATTCCATTGCTTCAGTATATGCTTTCTAGAAAACCTTTTAGCATTATGCCTGTATTTTGGGAATAAGTGATCCACATTGCCTCTTATGCCTCAGACTTTCCACTTGCAACTAGATTGAAAAAGAGTTTTGTAAATATCAAATAGATGATTTGTAGCAATAGAAATGATTTCTCTAAGCATTTTTTCTTTTTTTTTTTTTTTTTTTTTTAGGTAGCTACTAAGACAGGTTGTTGTTTGGGGAAGGCTTTGCAAGTCAGGCTGGTGTCTGCCAGCAAACCCTAATGCACTGCGCAGAGTGCTCTGTAATGCCAGTCCTTTTTGATAAACCACTGGAGAAAATGTCACAGTAAAATAAAAATAAAGTAACTATGGTTGGATGTACCGAACACAGACTGAAAATCAAGCGTCGCTCACAGAGTGAATCTGACAAAAGTAGCTGGTCTTGGGTTCCAGTTTTGAACACTGAATCTGTTGATCACTGACAGGGCCCCAAGGAGGTCTGCTTGGCACACACAGTGAAACTCTACCCAGTGCTAGTAAAAACAACATATGTTCCCTGAAGCTGCTTAGGAAGCTCTTTAAGCACTGGGGAATATCTGCAAAAGCCTCAGACCTTGAGAGTAGAAATAAGGACACTAGTAACCTCAGTAATGAAGGAGTAGTCACCACAACTATTCCTCCTGCTGTAGCAATAGTGGCTAAATGGATTAAGGCTAATACTGCTGTAAACAACTGTAGGAGTGGATAAATTCTAACTGAGATTCCAGTGTGGACAGAAATTCTCCTGACTGGAAGAATTCATAAGAGCAGGCAGTGTAAAGGGAATCTTTTAGTATAACTGGTTCAAAGGTGATATTCTGACACCTTGAGCAACCTACTTTAGCCTTTTATGGTCTGTATTATCTCAGGGCTGGTGATATTCCAGCATTTGAAGAGAATGTCAGAAATCATGCCTAAGGAAGCATTTTCTGCTCTTGAAGAACATGATTCTTTGTGCTCTAAGGAGAAATAAGCGACAATAATTTGTGTTTCTGACACAAGGTACCTGCAAAATCTTAGTAAAATGGGTTTGTTATTGTTTTAAAATCAGTTTCTTTAGTGTCAGACAACTAAGTTTGTATTAAGCCATATGTGTAATGGAAGTTAGCAGGAAGAAAAAAAAAAAGACAAATCCCTTTAGTGCTTAAATTATGATGCTTCTCCGGACTTTTTGTGTACTTTATGCAGCTGAAACCAATGAAATCTTGACCCGGCTGTAGCAAACAGGAGTTTTGTTTGATGCCATGTTGTTGTATTTGTGGTCAGAAGTATGAGACAAGGACAATGTGTGCAGTGCATGCTTCAAAGCCTGTGTAGTTGTGAGCAGATTCAGTACCTTCTGCTGATGTGCTACTGAACAGTAGCTGCTGCTGGCTGCATGCAGTAGTGTTCTTGAGATATCCAGAGGCTGCCAGTATTCCTTTTATTCCGTTGTATTGGAAGCAGCCTCTGGTGCACAATGTGCCTTTCTCTGCCACTGCCAGCCCAGGTGCAGGCTGCGGAAGGGGCTGTGCTACAGAACTCCCTTCTACATGGAGTATTCTTATTACAGAATAAATTTTAAAACGATTTAAATACCTCTTTAGGCTCTTTATGTCATGGCCTTATGGTGCTTAGTCTTGGTGAGGATGTTTTTTTAAGAAAACGAAGAGAGGATTTGGAAATTTTTTAATGTGTTTTGCAAATTAATTCTGATGATGGTAATGAAAAAACCCTGTAATCCAAAGATTCGTGAGTTACTTGGGTAGGTATTTCCATCAGCTGCAACCATAGATGCATTTTGATCCAAACTGAGCACTGTGATACCATTCTCTTTAGACTGCAGTATGCAGCAAAAGCATCAGTGCTGCAGCTGGGATTTGGGCACACTGAGCTGGACCTTGATTAATTCCACTTGTTGAGAGCTGTGATGGAAACAGAATTAAAGAGACACTGCAGCTACAGCAGCTTCTAATTCTGTGCAAAATAACAATGCAGTTCACTTGCTGAGGCTGCATTTGCTGTTCTTAAGTGCCACAGACCAGCTTAGGATCAGGAATACAAGGAACACTCTCTGTATCCTTGAAGATGATCTCCTGTCACAAGCTGTGCAGCATTACAGCCCTCATCTGTTCCCAGTTTTGTTGTAAGCTGAAACATAGTTTGCATTTTTTATCGTATTTGCGGTTTAAGTAATGTTTCTGAAAATCTTCTTTCATTGAAATTGAAAACAGATTTGATGGATACATAAAGATGCTAAACAGAACTAGTTAAACAATAAAAATCTCCACAGAATGGGAAGCAGTGGCACAAAACTATTTCATAACTACTCTTGATGATATGGCAATATAATATTTTTCTCATTAATCACATGTATAACTTTTGCTTCCACTTCCATAGCCTGGTCTTAGTTTTTAGCTTGAAGCAGGTGAGGTTTTGCTTGTTGTTTGTGTTTGTTTATTTAACTAGAAGTAGGTGATCATTGATTTCTAGACTAGCTGGCTTTGTACACAATATGACTTGGAATGTGAAGAGATCCTACTGCTGCATTTGCTGTTTTTCTGTCTGTGAAAAAAATATAATCAATGCAGTGAAAATAATGAGCTCTGATATATGGGGTGTTTAGCATCCTGCAGACAAAGTATGATGAAATGCTACATGAACTGATGATTTAACAAGAAAAACCCCCTGAAATTAACAAAAGTATCCCAACTCACGTTTCTTGCTGTGTTTAAATGCCTTTCAGTAATGTATTAATGCTGCTAAAGTGCTTTTTAGATAGAGGAAAAAGCGTTAATGGAAAAGGCAGCCCTCAAATTAGAAAACATATTTAGTGAACTCTGACTTTATTATTGGAAAAGCAGAAACTTGGGAGACTGTCAATTTAGTAGTAGTTATCTTGAATAGAATTTTGGGAAAAAAAAAAAAGCTTTTGCCAGACCACTGAAAAGGTTTGGTTGGCCAGGATCTTAGTATTGTACAAATCCAAATTTTGCATTGGGCCTCCCATTATGTAAATTGGCTTTATGAGTCAAACAAGGTTTGTATTACAAGGAATAAATATATAACTCTGTGTAATTACAAGGAATATTTGCTCTTCAATGAGTGGTAGGGATATGGAAGAATTTATGGATTCAAGTACTGCCAGATGTAAGTGGAAGAAAGTGAAAAATTTTTTAAGGGTGCCAACATTGCTTTCTGAGCAGAGCCTTCAGTGTTGAGTTCCACTGTTACTGATGTTATGGTTTTATGGACTGTGTTTGCTCCAATCTACACTTCATAGTTCAATGTCTTACAGAAGGAGGAAGCCTGGAATAAAATTTTAAAGTTTCTTATTTTAAAAAAGGGGCAAAAAAAAGTTTTGAAATGGATCTTCAGTAACAATCTATGATGTCTTGTTCCTGGTCTCTGAAAATTTATTTCCAGACAGAATGAATGATTTGTGAGCCAATAATTTCAAAATGGGATGAACTTTGATACATTTCAAAAGCCCCTCTGGTGTGATTGATACAGAGATCCATAAAACATGGTGATGCTACCCAGATGCTTCCAGCGTTCAGCAGCATTTCTCATGTTCTGGCTCAGCAGAAACAGTCACCCAGACTACTTTAGAGGCTTTTAATATTTAGCACCCTATTGCTGGCTTATGACACTCTAAGCATTCTTTACCTTCTGATATACTCACTCTTCAACTAAAGAAAAACCCACACTGAGTCAGCATTTAATTGAGAAAAGAAAAAGTACTGAGTCACCTAAATCCTCTGCCTAACTCACCAAAGTTGAGTTCCAATCTGCCAGTAGCAGTATGGCAATGAAAGAATTGTGGTGTGATTTTAAAGCAAGCCTCAGCAGATGCCACAAAAGTCAACTTACTGATAAATGGGGTTTAGCACCTTTTTCTGTGCTCTTAAATGATCTGGGGAATTGGGCAGGGGTTTAGTTCTGTGTTTCTGGGGTGAGGAGGCATCCATTTTGCTTTGCTTCCTGAAATTGTGGATGTTTGTTCAAAGGAAGAACTGAGATTTCCAGATATTAAGAAGAAGCGTGTGTGGAATTTGGTCGGGTTTTGTTTTAAGGAGAAACTCACAGAGACATCTTTTCTTCTGGTGGGACAGTATTGATGCATCTGTTGTTTTGTTAGTACCTTAAGTGTATTTGTAATACATTTGCTTTCTGAACATGAAATCAGACATGTCTCCATGTCTTGAAATGTGTTTTGCATCTGTTCATCAGCTTATTAAAGCAATTCAGAAGCAGCAGGAGCGGACTTGGAAGTAATATTGGTCGAAGTTGGGAGCTAATGAGATTCAACTGGATCTTTGAAAGCCATATAAAAAGTAGTTTCTATTTCCTGTGGTACATTAATTTTTTTCGGTTTTGAGCATCTCATCCTTCTATTAATCCATTATGTCCTCATTTTTCTTACTTGATGCCCCTAGCCTAGCTCAGCTGTTCCAGTTTTTGCATACAAGTCGCAAGTACAACAGACCTCAATAATTCATGACAGGCAAAGCAGAGTAAGCATGGAAGTTAATTTGCTGAGCACAAAATGCCTCCACGTTTTACATGGATGTATTTTTACACAAGATTTCTGTCCTTTCATCTGCGAAATGTCATTGTTTAAAATGGTGCATAGAGAGAACATCCATGAGCTGAATTTTCTTCCCGCATTTCCAGTTTGCAGTTCAGTGAGGAGGATACTCCAAGAATCAACTGTCCTTAAAAGCTGTATGTGCTGTTTAGCTGTATGGCAGGCTGTTAGCATTGCAAGGGAATATTATTAAAATAGAACTGTAAATTTAGTTAGAAGTATAGCTGCTGTTATGCTGAAACAAATAGAACACTAAGTAAATGAAGTGTCTTAAGGGCTAAAAAAATTTCAAATGACTAAAAGTTGAAATACATGTGAACAGCATCCTTCTAATCTGTGAGGAGCTCTGTAGATTTTATCAAGGCTTGTTATGTGAAGTGGTATCTATGAAGGAAACAGAACTGAGAGAGAGACCTGAGTTTATAAGGTACCTAAAGTTTTTCCCCTCCTATTGCAGTGCTATGAAAAACAGCTTTGAATGACTGCAAGATTGAAACCCTTGAGACTGGAACTCAGAGAATAGATTTTTATATCTCTGCATAACAGTATTAAATTTCAGTGAGTCGTGTTTCAACTAACATTTTGTGCCTTAGAATTACTTAATTTGATTTTTAATAGAATTTGAGCAGAAAACTTAATGTAGCAGCTCCTGCATGAACAATTCAAGCCGTAGGAAAAACACCAAATCGCAGAATTATCAATTGAATGGCCCTTTAAAGGTCATCTAATCCAACCCCTGTGCAATAAACAGGGACATCTTCAACTAGATCAGGTTGCTCAAAGCCCCATCCAACGTGACCTTGAATTTTTTTCAGGGATAAGACACACACAGTCTTCCTGGACAACCTGTTCCAGTGTAAAACTATGAATCTCTCATTTAAAGCTTAAAGATTCATGAAAGATTATTTGTACCTGTCATTAAAGGACATCTCCAGATTTATACCTTTTATTTTATTCTTTCTGCACTGAGTTTGAAATTCTGAGCCACAAAGTGAGTTTGAATTTCTTATTTGTCTGTGAAAAAGTAGTTCTCATTTAAAGAGCTGCAGCTTTTGTAATGTCTCCAGGAAATTGACCATAAACACTGGAAACTTAGGATTGTAATAGGTTATTGATTAATCAGAAACTCTTCTGATCTAAAAAACAACAACAACATCAAAAAAAAAACCAACCAAAAAAAACCCCTGGAAGTACATAGAATATTTGCCCATATAATTTTGGGGGTTTTAAGTTCTCCATAGTATGTGGATGCCATGTTTTTCAAGCAGGGTGATTACCCAAAAGCATGATTTCTATAGTAGTGCAGAATAGGTGATTTTATGGAAAAAAATGGTATAACTTAAATTTTAACTGCATTTGTATTGTGGAATAGGGTGTCATTAAATCAGTAAGACTTGATTGAATTGGATGAACCAGATATCTGTCCTGACATGTGCCCTTTTCTTTTTAATGTTCTTTCATAATACAAGCAGCTTTTATTTTTAGCGTAGCTGCTTGGTGATGAGATGGAAGGTTAGCTGTGTGAAGTCAGGTGCTATTTTTGGCCCTGTATTAGGCTTCCCAGTTATGCCACTTGAGGAGAGAATCTGGTTTGCTGACTGGTGAGATTAACGTACCTATGGGCAAGGATACCCTTGTCTTGTAACTGGGAATCCTCTTGTTTGTTTTCCTCTTCAAACTGGATCATGTTCACAATCGCAAGCTGCACTTGCTAAATTTCTGTTTCCAATTTCCACTTACTGCACGTTTAGTAAGGCTGTTGTTTCTTTGTGTAACTCATGAAATTGAGAAGTGTGGCATTAAATTTCATTGTTTAATATACTGAAATTATTGACTCTTGTTGAGGTAGTGGATAAGGCTGAGGGAAGGGTTGTTCAGGGGTGTTTTGTGTTACAGAGGCAGATGAGTTGTACAGAGTAATTCAAAATTATTCAAGATTTCCAGAATTTTAGTCATTTTCAGCTGTTATTTTCTGATATCTAAATAGCTGCAGATAATCAGCGCAATATTTAAAATGCCATTTTGCAGACAGATCAGTTTTGCCCTTTCGAAAAACCGGTGAACAGACCTTGCCAGAAAGTCCTACTGCACTAGCAGTCTTTAAGAAATGGATACATGTAGGAACTCACTTTAACTTATGCATATTCCTACAGCTTATTTTTCTTCCTGTCATTTCCGTTGCAGTGAGGATGATGTCTTTGAATCACACCCAAATGCAATCTTCCATTTCCACGTGTGTTGATTTTCAGAATTAAATTTTTGAGATGTTAAAAAATATATGCAAAAATCTCTTTGAAATTGAGATTAAAAACTAAAATGTGAGATGTGCTCTATTCTGTCATCTGTTCCCAACAGCTGTGGGGCTGTGTGAGTTGTGGTGACCTGACGACTCTGTTTATTCAGTATTTCTGCATTGTCATACTGTAATAGGCGTTTCCTGGGCTTTCTGCCAGACCTCTTCTGTTTACCAGGCAGCAGGCAAAGATTTAACATTTCTGTTTCCTTTCTTACTCCTTAGATTCCCTGTGGGATGGAAGGGCTTGTCTTCTGCTTTTTTCACTGCTCTTCCTTGTCATGGAGTATCAGTGGAAAGAGGTTCATTTTCTAATGGTGGCTGTAATTATGTGACACAGCCACTGATTAAATAGTCATTTAAGAAGCTGGCCTAGAAGAATTGCTCTCATTATGGTCTTTGTTTCAATTTTTTCCCTCTTTTTTCTGTTTTCCTAAATAGGTTAACGAGCTCCCTTTATCCAAGGCAAGCAAATTCAACCTTTACAAATTATTAGAAACAGAAAACTTTTTTTTTTCCTCACTGCTTACAGAATTTATTAAACTTGAAGGACAAGACAAAAGGATGCAAGATGCCAAACCTCAAATGGTAAATTGGACAATGTCTTGTGGAAGCTCTGACCTAGAAATCTGATTTATTTCATAGTTTGTTGCAGTGTCCAGCAGAGCTGAGGAGGCCCTCAGACCTTTCCCAAGCTGTGGTTGTGTATAGCTCCATGAATGTGAATGATTTCATTGACTGCAGTGGGACTGCTGTGAAGTTTAACATTAACCAATGGCATGGGTTTAAAAGGGACTTCTAGAGTAAGAGTAGAAAAAAAACCCAAGTGAATTACTTAAACTAACTATAGAGAAAAAGGACCTTCAACATGCTCTTTAATATCTGAGGTAATTTTGCTGGTTGAGATGCACAGTCATAGAAGACCAAGTAATGAATTTTAAATTTTGCAACAGAGTTGATACTTTTGCATTCTTTCTGCATGAGCTGATCTGTTACCGGATTTCACGTTTCCCTTGCAGACAAAATAGTTGTGCATTTGAGCCTCAGAAATGAAGAGGCATTTGACCTAATTCCAATTATTTCCAGAGAACAAAGGAGGGATTTTTGTCCCTTCTTGTCTGCTAATGACCTCATGGAAGTTGACTGTTGGGGAAGTTATTGTGATGCCTTGCATAGTCCTCATAGCTACAGCCAGGAGGAAAGGTGTGGGTGTCTAGAGTCTTACCAAGCTCACAGTTTTATGTCCTCAGACTTCAGGGCTCCCCAGCTTACCCTAAAGCTGTTTGGGGCAGATTTGCCCGGTCTCTGTAGCATTTGAGCTCTGTCAAGCCTTAAGTCAGAGGTTAGGAGCTTGCTTACCTTTCCCTTGGTGTTGAGTAATCTTGTGCACATTGGGAATTCCCAGAGGGATTCTGTAGTAGAGCTGTCACAGAGGACTCACATAAGCTGGTGAGGAACAGAAGCTTTTGCAAGTGTCAAGTGCTTCTTCATTATACCAGCGAGAGTCTTACCAGTCTGACCTGATTTTCCAGGTTTACTACAGATCTGATGTAGCAGTGGGTTTTGTTGCTGTTCTTGTGTGCAATGTGGGCTTCTGGCCCTTGAACAGTTTCCTTTTTTTGCCTGCTTCCAAACTGCTAAGCATACTTGCCTTTGATACCTTGTCATTTCTGTGAAGTGAATAGGTTGTCAATTAAAAAAAGAATACTGGTAATTATGATGGTTTTTTAAAGGGCATGTCATGGTCTCATTCGTTTGATTTTTCTCAGTATTTATCCTTCCT
Organism: Donacobius atricapilla; assembly: GCA_013397315.1. Taxonomy (NCBI): domain Eukaryota; kingdom Metazoa; phylum Chordata; class Aves; order Passeriformes; family Mimidae; genus Donacobius; species Donacobius atricapilla. Next base: position 433,972 of record WBMY01014847.1, on the reverse strand, counting down.
GGATGTATTCTAGCTACCCATCTGGCTATTCCCTCACTGAAGACATGTCAGGAAACATGACTCAGGATAACCAGGCAAATAGCTGCCATAATTTAGCACTGAACTTCTTGTGTGCCTCTTGGTTAGTCATGAAGGTCATTGATGGCTTTGTAAGTAGTTGAGACTATTGCTCAAACACACCCCTTTTTCCCTTGGTCAAATTATTCTGAGAAAGAGCAGAAACTAGGGGGAATATCCAAGTTAAACTAGCCTGTGTGAAAATCACGGTACTTAGTAGGGAAGGGTGGGAATACCTTTTTCACCTTCCTTTCCAAGTTCCTGAGGCTGCCCAGAGAAAAATTCCTTCTAAAAGTTAAGCCTGCTCCTGTTGGTGATGGAGCTGAAATGGCAGACAGACAACTGCCTTGTTTCTGCAGGAGTGCTTTCTTTGCATTTTGTGGCATAGGACATGCACAAACCCTGGAAATGTAAGGCTGGCAGCTTCAGGAAACACTGCAAGAATTTTAATAAGGCTGAATAGCAGTGAAGAGGAAGTGGCAGTGCTACAAGTATTTCAAAAGGGGAAACAAATACGGTGACTGCAAATACGACCTGATTGGTAAAACAGAAAAATATTTGACTTTTGCTTACTCAGAAAAAAAAGTTGATGCAAGAGGCAAAGGGCAAAACTGGCAGGGCAGCATGGCTGTAATCTGTCCCAGTCAGAGGAACAGCATTTCCCACAAGAAATGTGGAGACCCCTCACACTTAAGGCAGTAGCAGGGAGGTTGTATCTAGATTTGTCATGCTGACATTTAAAAAATGGTTCACATTTTTTTTTCAGCAATTCATAGGGAAAAAAACCCACTGCAGTCCTTGAAGAATTTCAGCCTCAAATGCCTTTCTCAGCTGCTGAGCTGAAAATGCATTCACAAATCCAGCTGTTACTGTGCATGCCAGTTTTCCTAGTTTTCCTTTTGCCTCCTATGTTCTGTGCGTCCTTTTAAAAATATTTATGCCATATCCTGTTTTCTTGAAGTCAGTAGATACAAATATTTCTTCAGTTGTTAAAAAAAAATACAAATAACCTCTCATATCTGTTCCAGTTTTGATGTTTTATATCCATTTTCAACTGCTGCTGAGAATTTTTCATCCAGAGGAGTTTTCCCCAGACAGAGGGTGTGGCTCTTCAGGCTTAAACTGTGCAGTCCTGTAGCTGATTACTTAAATAGAATCAGACATACCAAATTAAGCCAAACTATTTGTCTTTATAACCCTTCCTTCTACATTTAGAGTGAAGCGCATTTGTAGAGCTGGAATAAACAAAATTTACCCAGCAAGCTCCTGGCTGGGAGCTGTTGATACATGATCACACAGCTCTGTTTAGTGCTGAAGATTTCAGGGAATTTGAATTTCCAGGAATTTTTCAAGTGTTTATAAAACCTTCTTGGCTCCAGTCTCTCTCTCTCTCTCTCTCTCTCT
>WBMY01014847.1:282344-432473 GCA_013397315.1 Donacobius atricapilla | reverse complement strand
TTTTTTTTTTTAAATGTATTTTTCTTCTGGAGATTGGAGGACAAATATTTTCTGGATAAGTGTTCATCTGTTTATTTCAATTTTTGTCCATTGTATCTTCATCATAAAGGACAATCAATAAATACATTATGAAATCTATTTACAAATGATTGATCATTGTTCATGTTTTTTCTGGAGGGGAATGTATCTTCTGTTTGTTAGATGAGGTGGGATTGATGTAAATCACATTTCATGTTATGTGTGGTGGTAAGGGGAAAGGGATTTCCATATGGATGACTATTTGTATATTCTAATCCAGTAGCTTGATCTAACTGAAGAGGTATTTCTTTGGAAAGAGCAAAATTCTTTGGTTTTAAGTATTTGTCAAAAACATAAACCTATTTTGGAAGGTAAATAGGATGGGTGTATGTGACATTAAAGCACTGCACTAGTAGATAGCGGTGAATCAGGAATTTGATTTTTCAAAGAGATGCGCTTTTTTCCCTTCTTTTTCAACACCTCATGTTTGTGGGTTTTTTTCCTGCATTTAAACCACTTTTTTTGTGCTTTTAGCCATGTGATTTTGCAGCGCTTTGACCAGTTATTGTCTTGCCAGCTTTTATTAGTCATGACACTCCTGTAACACAGTGCATATTTAGTCATATGTACCTCTTTAAGGGAGGCCTTTGTGTTTGTCAGAAACTTCATCCAGTGTCCCAAGATATCATTCATCCTGCTGGGGTCTTTTTTGAGCCCATCAGGGGTGCCCTGAGTGGTTTGCACATGGTCTCAGGAAGCTGTGGAGAGAATGCAAGTGAAATGATTCTGAGGAAAGGACTCAGTACAAATCCAATCCAGTCTTACTCACACATTCTCCACTCTGCTGTGTGTAGAGACGTATTTTGAAGAAAAGCAGTGCAGCAAGACAACCTGAGAAGCCTTGAGTTGTCAGAGGAGCGCCAATGAGTAATTTCTTGTTTTAAAGAAAGTAATAGCAGTGCAGTTATCGGGTCACAGGCAATGTTTGTCTGTATTTCGAAATAAATAGAGTTTAAGACATTTTGAACACGTTAATGGAAGCATGCAAAATCAACAGAAAAGTGCATTTAGTGCTAAGTGTGACAAAACAAAGAGTGGGTAAGACTGTGGATAGATAGTGGAAAGAGAAACAGCATCATTGTACACTAGTTTGATAAACTAAATTTTGGTCCCTAACTTTGTGAAATACCTGACATCCTGTTCAGATGCATGGATTCCACTGCTAATAAAACTTAAAAAAAATTTTTTTCAAAATTTTTTGTTTATAAATTTCTAAACTGCTTGCATCCTGATTAAAGTAATAAAAACCCCCTCCTATGACCTAAGTTCAGATATTAATTGGAGTGGAATTATGTGATTTGCCAGTTAGAACATGGTGGATGTACAGCATTCAAAATTACATGCAAACAAGTTAATAATTTCAACTTAATATTTTTTTAACACTGAGTAAAAAGCTTTTATCATTAATTCCTGTGTAAGCATTAGTTTTAATTCTGTAGGAGATGAAGACTTCGTTTTAACATCAGTTTGCACCTTGAGAGTTGCTCCCTTGACTTTATTACAATAAAAGCCTAGAAAAATAACTATTATGTTGTACCTTTAAAGAAATGCATTTCCATTAATTGAGTTTAAAAATGCCTTCCTCACCTCATAATGTGTGGTGATTTGGAATTGGTAAATTCTAGCAGGTCTTTATTCTTCATTGCCAACACTCATTCAATTTTTTTTTCATTCTTGTGTATATTATGTGTAGCCAGTCTGGATTATTTGTGGGGAGAAGGGGATTTTTGAGCATTCCCTGCTGGAACGTAGCAAGCATCTGAGTAAAGTTTTCTCATAGCTGTGTTTATCTGGCTTTCAGTTTTAATTGTATTTAACGCCTTTTGCAGGAAGGTGAGTGCTTTTTACAGCAATCTGTCTTGGTGTGTGACTGCCAGGTGGGAGTCACACGGGTCAGGCACGCTGTGTGTGAGCAGGCAGAGGCTGGCATCAGCCTGAACTCCAAGATTTTGGACTTCAGCACCTTTGTGCTGTGTCTCCACCTCCAGCAGCTTATCTGGTCCCTGGCACGCAGGATCACTCCTGTGTATTTTTGCCTGGGGAAGCTCTATGTACGTGAACACGTGAGGAATAATGTGGGAATTATGCACTTCTTAAAATTCTTTATTCATTCCCATTCCTAGTAGCCATTTTCAGCAGATTTTCCGGAGCATTTCTAAGGGTACTCCTGTCATCTTTTGTGCACAGATCTGAGCCTTACTTTGTAGAATTGCTCTGCAGACAACAAAGGGATGCTGCTGCTGGCAGTTATACCTCTCTGTATTTCCCAGACTCTGACATCAAATCTGTCATTCCTTCCTTCCTTACTCTCAGTTCAGACCTTAGACTGCATGGGTTAAGGGGTGAGGTAAGGTGAGGCTTTCAATCACAACAGAAAGATTAATTTTAGGCAGTGCTAAACCACAGCATTTGACTCCAACCTGCTTGCAGCAGCACTGCAAGGGCATCAGGAGTAGTGGTGGGCAGGCAGAGCTTGTGGAGATGGCTCCCAGGTTCAGGGGCTTTGAGTGTGAGCTGGCACCTCACAGAACATCTGTGCCCATGTCCTGCCAGTGCTGCTGTGTTCTGGATGTGTGATGTGTTCTGGGAGCTTTCTCACTGCTTTTCCTGTTGGCTCGGTTGCTGGATTCCGGAAATCTGTGGAAATGATGAGTCCTCTCGGTTATTAAGCAGAGAGGAATAAATCCCAAGTTAGCAAAACTTCTCTTAAATTTGTGCAGCCTTTTGAATCCGATTTTTGGAGCCCTTTTTGGTTGACTAAAAGCAGCAGTTTCAGGCAGAGCTGAAAATGTCTCTCATCAATGAGAGCAAGCTGTCATGGCATCAGTAAGGGTGACAATAAAAGGACTTTGGTGCTGGCTGTGGCCCTTTGGCTGCATAGCACAGTGACACAAATGCTGGCTGCTGAGGATCTGGCTGCTCTCCTGGGGGAGCTGCCATGACAACTGCACTGCTGGTGGGGAACGCTCCTGCAGAGAGCTCGGTTTCATCGGCAGTCCGAGTGGCTCTGGAATATTGCAGGCACCGCAGACTCCTTCCTGTACTTCTGCCAATGTTTACTATTCTCACAGTGGGTGAAATGTGCAAATGGTCTTGACAAGTATCTGGGAAGGGGAAAAAAAAAGCTGGTTTCTCTAAAAGCAGATTTTTGTATTACTTCTTTGATTTCATGGCTTTACCAAATTATTCTAACTTTTACTTCTAAATTTCATGTGGGCATGCAATGTTTAAAAAAAAGGGAAACAACTGTACATTAAAATTTTAATCCATCTAAAAAAATAGCTTGCTACCTGCAAACACTTGTTTCCCTCACAAGGGAATTAAAACGGCCTCAGTGGATTGTCTTGTGGATTTTTGCTTTTAACTGTTTTTTAAAGCAGACACTTTTTCACAAGGTGATTTTTATTGACTTTTGAGGACGGAGATTTTTTCAAGACCTTTGGTTTTGTATTTTTAAAGAATATCTAAACCATCTTTTCTTTCTGATATCCCAATCCTTCTTGACATACATTACTTGGATAACATCATTATCCAAGTAGCATCATTACTTGGATAATTACGAACAGACAACTGCAAAGAGCATGGAAGGGACTTCATTTCTTTATTTTCTTGAATATGAAATACCTTTTAATAAAAAGGCGAATTATTTCATGATTTTTTTAACAGGACATTAAAATATGGAAATTAAATGCCTCAGAACATAAAAAAACCAATTTGCAGATGCAATCACTTTAACTCAACAGATCTTCCCAAAAGCAATTAATGTATTCTTAATACAAGAACTTTTATATTGGAATAGTGTTTTCGGATGTTCCTGTCAAAGCAATGTATGTGTAATTATAGCAAAAGTCATCAGTGTGCTTATGTAAAACTATAAGCAAAAATACAGATGCTAATAGTAAGAGTTTTTGGAGGTAAGGCACAGTCAAATATTACTTCATATTTACATATTTTGTTTCATATTTATTCTTGGCCTTGATGTTTCCTGCACTGCTGGAGAGCTGAAGTACTGCAGAACTGGAGTGCTTGTGTCATTACAATTAACATTATGGTGTTGCTGTGAGAAGCTAAAGACAAACTTATGAGTTGTTGCTGTCTAACTCAAGATTTTGTTTTGAAAGTACTGCATGTGTTTATTTTGCTGTCCAGGTAACGTGCTTGCAGGACTTTTTTGGAGATGACGACGTCTTCATCGCATGCGGGCCAGAGAAGTACCGGTATGCTCAGGATGACTTCGTGTTGGATCACAGTGGTAAGGCTGCACATCCTGAACCCACTGAAATAGGAAATCCTCCATCCCATTCCCCTGTTCAGTGTCGCCCTGATTTTTCAGCCTTCTGTTTGTGTCTCACAGTTCATAGTTCTTAGGTAGTTTCTCACACACGGGTGTTATAAATAGAAGCAATGTTTTTGTTAGTCAAGGTAGTTTATATGCTTTGTCTTAGAGATATGGACAGCTGATGGACAGTTGTCTTGACCAATGGGATGGGGAGAGGTGTCAACCTTCCCCCCAATCCCTGGCATTTGTAGAAATACTATAAAAGTGGAGTCAGATCTTATAATAAACAGTTCATGCCTTCTCACCAGAGTGTGTGTGTCTGTGTGTCAAACAACAGCAGTTCAGCCCTCAAGAATGGTGTGATTCAGGAAAATATACATGGAAAGACATTTTCCTATGGATAAAAATGTTTTATCAAACCATCGTTTGCATTCTGTAAGCCTGATTAATGCACCAACAAACCTGATCCAATTTCCTACAAAACAGGCACTGCCCCTAAAGTTACATGGAAAGCAGAATTGAATTATGAAAGGTTCAGTCATAGGTCTAATGAATCCAAAATCTGCTAAAGATGTTCACTTTTGGCATCTATGACCATAATTTCCATATTGCTTTCTTCACAAGATTTTTGAAAAATCTCATATGTAGCCATGCTCATTTCCAGTCGTGAATTATCCTGCTAGACAATTCACACACTCCAGTCTTGTCTGCTTATAGACCAAATGTTGACCTTGTACACATTTTGAGGTTATAGGGGATGTTGGGTAGGGAAGGAGGTGAGGCAAACTGGGACTCTGTGCCCCTGCTATCTGCCTTGGGCAAATCATGAACTGAACTTGTTTATGAGAGTTGTTCTTCCATAAAGAAAAACTTTGTAATGTACGTTCAAGGAAAAAGCAATCCTCTACCAGAGTTTTGGAATATCAAATCATAAATTTGTTAGGTTTTTTTTCCTCCACGTTGATGGAACTGTAGAATGGATCGGGTTGGAAAGGACCTTTAAAGGGACCTTTAAAGGGAGCATCTAGTCCAACCCCTGTCAATGACCAGGGACATATTAAAAAAAATAAATTCAGGTTGCTCCATTGAACCTGACCTTGAATGTTTCCTGGAGTGAGACATTTTCCACCTCTCTGGACACCCTATTCTAGTGTTTCACTATTTGCACAATAAAAAATGAATTCTTTATATTTAGTCTGAATCTACACTCTTTTTTTAGTTTAAAACCATTCCTCTTGTTCTATTACTACATGTCCTACTAGACACGGGGTTTTTTCTGTCTTTATTGTTTGAGCTGCAGAAACACCCTGGTTTTCTTTTATGAAAAAATTTAATCTATGGTAAAGAAAACTTGCCCTGTCAAGAATAATCAGATTACTCCAGGGGAGCTTCAGGTTCTAAATGAAGGATTTAATTTTTTTTTTTTAATAAAAGCAACAGCACCTGCTGTTCCTGTAATTTTTACACACATCATAATTTCGTTACAAAATGCTCAGTTTCAGCAAGAAGTACAGATGTATGTCTACTCACTGGCCTGTACATTTGGATGGATGGAGGATTCAGCTGCCTCCCATCCTGCTGTTCCTGCTAGTGTGCTGCTTTTCTAGAGCTGCTTGAATATGTTGAGTCAGATAGTGTGGGGGTGACCACCCAAAGGGTGTTTTCTTAACATAATTAACAGCTAAAAAATTACTTTATTCTTATGAAGGATTGGAAGAGCATGGTTGTATTGACTCACAATGCAAATCCCAGTCTGGGCATAATCCTAATTTCCCTAGTAGATTTTAAGGCTGTAAATCTCCTTTTCCTATTACACAAGGCACAGACTAGTTGAGCTCATTTCCTTGCCTTTATCTCTTTCTTTCCTTTATCTCTTCAGCTTTGGTGGTCCCTGCTTCCTGTAATAGCTCTGGGGGTCTTAATGGACAAAAGCAGGTTATGTACCTGACTGGCAGGACGTGCAGCTCAACTTACTTTTTTTATGATGACATGGCATCCTAATGATGGCACTGGCATCAGGGACAAAATAAGGAGAGAAATTTATGATCCCATTTGGAGTGATTTGCTAACGATGCTAACTGTAGGAATTAAAATGCTTCCAAAATGTCAATGCATGTGTGCTCATTGATTCCTTTACCACTGAGCTTGTTATTTAATGATATGTAGCTGATGGTAAATGACAGTAATCTATTGTTTCAGCCCTCTGGAAACAATAGGCATTTTTCACCTGTTTAAAAATTGGTCACAGCATCAGTTTTCTTGAAAGGGAAGGGAAATAGTGCTGGCTGTGCAGTTGCCCTGTATGGAAATGCTATTAGAGCGAGAACCTTGGCATCAGCATATGTACAAACTTGAATCGTAGTAATAATCCAGCCTCAAGACATGAAGCAGTGTTGCCTGCAGAGTGTCACATACAGTATTGAGTACCTCAAACAGGTTATGGTGAGCTGGTTAGAGTTGTGAGATGCTCCTACAAATCTGTTTGACTGAGCTGGGCAAAGATGTTTAGATAACACTGGTCATTTTCTGGATAACAAACAGCCACGGTGGTGTGTGGAGGGAGCCTGTGCATTGAACTGTCGTCAAAACCCTTGACAGAGAGTTTGCTTGCTTTGTAGAATGTCGCGTTATGAAGTCTTACTCCCGCTCCTCTGCCATGAGGCACGCTGCATCCAAAAGCCCAGGACCTTCACGTCGGAGCAAATCCCCTGCCTCAGGTACTACTGCTAGGAAAGAGCTGAAAACATCAAATGCACAATTTTTTTTTTTTTTTAAATAGTGTGAGCAAACCTGTTGGTTCTGTCTGTAATACAAGTGTTTCCAGAGGGGAGAGAAAACCTTTTTTCACTTTGCTTCAGAGAATTAATACTAATCTAAAGTAAATTTGCAATTTTTTTTTTTTTTTTAATCCTAGGAAGAAACAATTTTTCTAAATTTTAATTACAGGGACAAATAGTTTCAGCTTATGAACATTGGAGTAATTTGTGCTAACTGTGCACTTGGGATATGTCTTCAGCATAGAGCTTGATTTCCCTGAAAACTATTAACTGCAGGGTTATATATGTGGTTAAATTCATGTTCATTAAACTAGAGTATACCCTTAAATTTTGAATTAGAAAGGTTAAGCCAAATATTTTCAGAAATACAGGCCTTTGCTGGTTCAAGTAGTTTTAGGAGATGTACTGTACAGTGATTGCCCATTAACAGAGAATTTTTCTTCTTGTGCTTCTCATAGTTTCCAAGAAAGGTGTTCCCACTGTGATTTTGCCACCAGTTTGGCTGAATACCATATGTTCCAACCATTGAATTTTTTTACGTAAATAAAGGGGGAAACCTGTTTTTTAAAAAATTTTTTAACCTCTGCATTTAATTTCTAAATACTTCTTTTTCCCCTGAAATCAAACTATTGAATATGTAAACATATGATGTTCTTTTCAGAATGTAACTATAGATGTAAGCTTCTCTGTGTGTTCAAAATTGTGGCATGTTCCATATTCTCATCTCCACATATGTTTTGCTTAACTGGTGCTGGTTAAAGTGATTTTATCTTGGGGTTCTTTCAAAGTAGAATATTAATAATCTGTTTATAAAGGTTGAATGTTTAACTGTTAAGCTTCAAAGAAAGATTGCAGAAAAATGTATCATGAAGGGCAAGTTTTGCAACTGATCTACATTTCATGCAATTCTCTTAACCACCAATGAGATCATATTGAATATCTATCAGCAGTGAATTTTATGCAAATTATTTAGATATCCATGCTGTCATTTCCATACTTATTTCTGCTTAGACCCTTTTTGGTTTGGTTAATTTTAAAAATGTATGCAAAGTGTCTGGTATTTATCCTTCTATATACTTGCCTTTTATTTTTACTTGTGGTCTTTACTTATCTTTTATTTACCCTTCTCCCCTCCATGCATGTTCAGAGCTGTTTAATAACTTATTTCCTTAATGTCTTTTTCCTTTGTGTCAAATATGTGAGTACAGTAAAGAGGGGTGGCCACTCCAGTGCTCATTCTTCAGCAAAATCCCCAGGTGAGCCATTACTATTATGGCTGTATATCACGAGTGTGTCTCCTCCCTCTCCATTTATCTGTATTTATGGTCCTGTATTTGTGAATATTTTCAAGCTTTAAACACATTTTGCATTGGATGAAACAGAGACATAATGGGTGTTGGGTTGTTTATTTTGTTGTTGTTGAGGTAGATCATTTCAGTGAAATAATGCTGTTCAGTTGTTGGACATCTGCTAATGGTGTCAAAGTTAAATTTTTAAAGGTACAATTTGACTGCAAGTAGAGGAGCATTCTGAGGAGCAATACATTTGTATGTTTATTCTAAAGCATATTATAATAGAAATTTTCAGCCAGTAAAAAGACAGGTGTAAGAATTCGGAACAAAAGCAGTGCAAAATCATCCCATATGTTTCAATTTTATGTGAAATTTCTTTTTTTTTCTGTTCTTTTGTGTTATTTCAGCCTAAATTGTAAAAAAACTGAGCAATCTCTGAACTTTCACTTCAAAGTCAAAGCATTTGTGAAAAAAGCGACATACAAATTGATTAGCAAACAAATTGAATCTTTGGGTCATACTAGAAGTTAACAATTTAGAAGTTATTCATAGATTTTTAGGTTTTAAACATTCCTGGGTGCCAAACACGTAGCCTGACATGTACTACTTCAGAATGACAGAAAACTTCTGGGTTTTTTTCTGTGTATTCCAACTGGTATGCATGTGAAAAGAAACCCCGAAAGAAATTATGTTTAGAAAATAGATTAAAAATGTAAGTTTTGTGTACACAGAGAATAACCAGCAAATCAATAGCAGCGGGCAGATTTGTGCCAATTGCTGGGCTATTGGGTGAGGGGAAAAAAAAATGCTGCTGTCTGAAATAGCAGTATCATGGTTCAACTAAGCACCATGCGGGTGCTTCCTGACTTCTCTGCTGCAGCAGGATGAAGGAAGTGAATTGGAAGGGTGAAAGTGAGAAAATTCATGGGTTGAGATATGAATGTTTTAATAACTGAAGCAACAATAGTAATAGCAACAACAATGCTGCAGTGGAAATAACAAAGAGATAAAACCTTAGAAAGACAAGTGATGTGAATGAGCGGCTGACTGATGCCATCTCACCCCCAGGCAGTGTCCCCTCTCATTTTATTGCTGAGCAGGGTGCTGGGTGGTCTGCGATGTTCTTTGGATCAGCTGGGGTCAGCCGTTCCAGGTGTGTCCCCTCTGAGCTCATGAGGAGCAGAAAATGCCTCGATGCTGTGCAGGCCTTGTATTAGCAGCCCTTCCCAGCACAAATCCAAAATGTAGCCCTGTGCTAGCTGCTATGAAGAAAATCAATTGCAGCCCAGCCAGAACCAGCCTAAGCAGTTGGCTGACTCCCTACAGATGTAAAATCTTTACATCTGGACAGGGCCACTTGCAGCTTTCCCTGTTGTTGCAGCTGCTGAGCAGCTCACGTGCAGTGGGTCTCCAAGGGCACTGGCAAAGAGGAATCTGCAGACAGCTCTTTCCGGCTGTATCCTCAGCAGAATGGGCTGTGTGTTCTAGAATCACAGAAGGACAAAATTTGGAAGGGACTTGTGGGTGTCATCTAGTCACACCCCTGGCTCAGAACACCACCCTTCTCCGCCAAGAATAGCTGAGATATTAGCAAAGAGCTACAGTGCTGTCAATATCAGCTGGGATCCTCTTCCTTAGGCAGTCTTGGGAGGCAAGAACATTGTGTTAACCAGCCAGTTTCACTGGAACAATTTAGTGGTTCTGTCAATGCCTAAAGAGGATGGTAGTGATTTAGAGAAGGATGCCTTACAGTGGTCATGTCCAGGAAGTAGTGACTTTTCTGTGAGTTGTATAAAAGAATTTTCGTGCAAACAAGAACAAAAAAATTCCTCCTGTGGTCATTTGAAAGCAAACTCTTCTCCTGGAGTATCTCATTTTTAGTCATGCAAGAAGCAGAACACAGTAAGATAGCAGTCACTAGCCCTTGCCATTGTCACACTTGCAAATTCTCTCTAAAACAAGGATGCATTGATATGCCAGGTTATCCAGAACAAATTGATGAAGTCCGCAGGAGGGTAGTGTACTCTTAGATGCTTTCAGCTTCTCAAAAAAACCCAACTTAAAATCACCTATTTTTCTTACAGGCAAACATTGTTAAAATCAAGATGAAAATATCCTAAATACACTGAATGCTTTTTAAAGAAAATACTCAGGTCTTGGTCCTGTAGCAGAACTGGGAATATAAGTCCAAGTGATCAGACTTGAAGATAGGCTTATTGTGCAGCTAAACACCAGTTAGTTATATTTTGACATCATACACTGGAGAAGGAGATTTTTGTGGAGATTGCAGTAAAGTCAGCCTGACCTAATGGCAGTTCAGCTGCCCAGGTTGTAAAAATCGCCCTTGAAAGGCATCTCCCATACTCAGGTGATGTTTGTGTGCTGGGTCAATGGACACTTGTAAAATAAATCCAGTAGTTTAAGAAGTGGCCCATGACAGACCTGAATATGTAAAGGAATTGTGCAGGTGTATCTGTTATTTAATTGGAAGCTCAGTTTCTGTTTACCAGGGTTGTCTTTTCTTTCTGGAAAAATAATTCATCACCAGACTATGAAGCATTTTTGGCTCTGAAATTTCTGCTGAGTATTTTTGTCTCCCACAAAAAATGAGGATCAGCTAGAAAGAAATGATGTCTCATCATACGCTATTGCATCATATTTGTGTCTGACGGACAGTGTGCTATTCTCTCTGAATAATGAAGTTCATCAGTTTGTTCTTTTCTGAAAAATACAAGGACTGACCTAAGTCATATTCAATAAACCAGAGATATAACTGATGTTGTATGAGGCCTGTCTAAAAATCTGGACTTAAAATGAATGAATTCTTTAAGTCAAGAGGGAGGGTATTGTGTGTTTTCAAAGACACTTGTACTTATTGGAAGTTCAAAAACAACCTACTAGCTTTTCTCTTGTTGAGGTTTTTTCCCCTAAATCAGTAAGTTTTCTGTCATGCAAACAGTTAATTCTTCTTGTATTTGAACAACAAACTCGTGTTCCGTGAAACATTCTACCTAGAAAAGAAGGCCTTGATCCAAACTGAAGAGGAGGAGGGTCAAATATCCTTAGAAACGTTTTCTTTCTATAAATTTTATGGTGTGATGTCACAATTTATTATGCAATTTTTAAAGGCTGTGGCTTTTCTTTTTGTTTTCTTCGTTTGTTGCTGTACCCAAAACTCTTGCCCTGACAAAGGATAGGATGGGCCTTTTTAATCTCTATAATGACAATGCAATATTTGTGTGTCTTCTTGATCCCATATCCAGCCACATTTCAGGGTGCAGTTTTGTGACATGCAAATGTATAATTTATTCCTAAATGCTGTGGAGTCTGTTCGGGTCTTTGATTGCAGACTTCAGTGATAACTTCTGATTTTTATTCATATTTTCTTTCATTTGTTCACTTTTATTGCTTTGGCCAGTTAATGGAACTCCAAGCAGTCAGTTATCCACCCCAAAATCTACAAAGTCCTCCAGTTCTTCACCAACAAGCCCAGGCAGCTTTCGTGGGCTCAAGGTAAGTGCAAGAAACATCAAACCCCCTAAATTTCATTATTCATTGACTGTATGACACTGGTGCTAAAGGCAAAATAAAAAAACATAATTTTGGAGGGTAGCCTTACAAGTATGATTTTTGCTCATGTGGAGAATAGAGCTGAAGTAAAATTTTTGTGTTTTGTGTGGGTTAAACACTCAGCTTAGGAAAGGCAGGCTGTGATGCTGGCTTGAATATTTCACTTTGTCCTCCAAATTTTCCATTGTTCTGTTTACCGCAGAAATCCTGCGAGTAATTTGTATCCCTTCAGCCTATATAAATGTAGTATTGTCTTTTCAATACCTTGTAGTCTGTAGCATTGCCCAAGTTTCGTCCAAAGCAGATTTTTTTCTCCCTGGCACCAATTTCACCCTTCAACCCAGTCTCCTGCCTGGAAGCATTTGAGGGCTTCCTTTGGGAACAGCCTGATGTCTGGCAGACTTTCCTGAGTTGCACCAAGAGATTTCTTTCCTCTCCCACTTCAGAACTGGCTGCACTGGCAATTCTTGGAGGCTGCTCTGTGCCTTTGGCTCAGTGAAATAAAAGGAACAGTCTGGAGTACAGGGGAGCATCACATTGCTGCATTTGTGCAGCTGTCCTTTCAAGGGGAATTTTCTTATGGAATCATCAATTGCAGCCTTTCTGGAAGCAGACTCGGTGGTTCGCACTGATTATTCTGATCAGTAATACCTCCTATTGGTTAACAGAGCGTTTGTGAAGAGGCTGCATAATTCTGTGGAAAATAGTTTTGCCATTAGGAGACTGGCTAAAGGACGTGATTTGAATAGTGCTCAGATTTGGGGTTTGACATGCTAATTGTTATCAAGTCTTGTTTTACAAGGAGTATGGCACTGGTTTCTGCCAGACTGCTGTGATAATTCTGACAAAGGATTTTGATTAATTTATTTAATTAATTTATTTGTTTATTTATTTCAATTTTTAAAGAAATTTTAATTATATCTGTAGCTGTTTGGTTAAATAATTTTCAAGAGCGGTAATAGCTCTGACACAGAAAATTAGAGCTCTGTGTCTTAAAATCTGTCTGGACAGCTCTTCTATGGAGCTTACAGTAGAAAACACCAGAATCACTCAGCTGGTCTGCACTGTATTTAAGAAATGCTCTTCGGTCTTCCTTTAATAAAATTACAAGTTTAGAAATGAGATGGCTTGCCTTGTTTTTTTTCCACTGCTGCCCAGTCTGCTTTTAACTGATTAAAGCTCCATTAAGGCAGAGGTGATTCTGATAGCAGCAAACAATTCTCACCATAGTGGACATGTCGCCTTTCCCATTCACTTTCACTCAAGTAGGCTGCTGTACTTTTTCTATTTGGAAATTAATTGGTGCTGGGTACCGATGGGATTTTGTGTCAAATAATTCGCCCCCATATGACCAAAGAAACCAGCAAAACCAAATTAAACATCTCAGACCTGATGTGTTACTGAGGTAGCGAGTACCTCTTGTTTTATCCTTTAGGATGCATCTGTTTAGCAGGAGTGTCCCAGCTGTGCTCCTGAGACTAAAGATAGGGGAAAGTTATCTGGTGAATCCAAGGGGGAATTCCAAAAGGAGCAAATGTTCTGTTCAGTCACACTTGTTTCTCAGTTATGTTGTAGTAGTGAGGACTGTTCTGGAAAAGTATGAAACCAGTAACAGGGAGGCACGGTTTTATGCAAAACCAGATTCTTTCAAGAAATTCATACACCTTTTAGTGAGACTGGGGATTTTTTCGTTACTCTGATGAGAAAAAAAGGGGGAAGCAGGGTACAATTTTATTATTTGGAAATTATCGCTTTTGCCTATTGTTTAATAGTTCCTTGTTGCTAAGACTGCATTACTACACAGACAAGCAGTCTGACTTCCTGCACTTGTATAAATAAGGTGCCATGACTACACTTGAATGCAAATTCGGATATAAATACCATGTCAGTGACAGAATAAGGTGTATTTTAGAGTTTTACATCTTTGAGAGCTCAATATTTTGAGGGATTTTTTTGTGCACAAATCACGTATGTTTGTTTTTGTAGAGGGTGAAACAGAAGGACTGAATAATGGTTTTGTATAAGCTTGAGGCAGTATAAAAAAGGGGAAAAGAACCAGGGTTGATGTTTCTGATTCCTGTAAAGAGCAGAGCATCAGAGCAGCTGTGCTTTAACTGCACTTTAAGAACTGTTTTATTTGAAAAGTCAGAGCAAAGTAAAATATTTTACTACAGATTAGAACCTTGCTAAGATTTTTATAGTTTGACAGTCAATGTAGAGCATAAGTGATGTGCTAGTCATCAAGGCAGCCAACTTGCAAAAATACTGATTGCAGCAGCAATTTCTTCTCAGTTTCAGGCACTGAATCTTATATCATATTCTCTGAATGCCACTATTCCTTTCAAGAGAAGTCTCTTCAGTCCCCAAGGACTCCTTCTGCTTCACAACTCTTTGTTAGGAGTGGTATGTTCAGGCACAGAAAATTCCTCGCAGGAAAGACTCCTTGTGAATAGTTTATCTTGAAGGGGAAGGGCCTTCTTTCTCTCCTTTCTAGCTCTTCAGCCAGAGTGCCCTTGTGCTATTAATTGTTCAGTGCATACAGTAAGTCCAGCCTCCCAGGCTTGCAGAAGTGTTTTAAATAGTGGACTGGGAGGTTGTATTGAAGTCAGGAATTAAAGCTATGTCTCAATAATAATAAACATGACAGAATTGTCCCACAAATGCAAATAAAAATCTTTATTCCGGTAAGTGACAGATGTGGATACTATGCACCCAATACCCTATATATTCTTATTCAGGCTGTTTATTTTTAACATCCCAGTATTATTATATGTTATTTTTAACATACAGTCTTATTCTGTAACTCAGCATTTCACTTAGCAGAGGCTTTGTTTCAAGGTGAAGATTTAGATATAAAAGTTAACAAGCACGGCATGAAGTAAATGACTACTGTGTACAGTGTTCTCTTTTGATCACATATGCTGAATTTCTTATTTTTCTGTTCAGTTCCCATGGAGATAAAATCTGGCGCATGGGTTAAAAATAAAAGTTAATGGTGCATTTGGTGTCATGGGACAGCTGACCAAGAGGAGTCCTTTTGCTGTTCTGTAGGCAGTGGAAAGCTTTAGCATTTTGCTTTGGTTCTAAGTGTACATTTCTATGCAATACTGTTAGGGAAGATGTGACTCTTATCTCTTTCAGTACGTCTGTTATTCTGCACGCGTTGTACCATAAAATTCATCCAGAGACTAAATTAAATCTGGAAATTGGTGTAACTTTGGCAAGTGGTGTCATAACTTGCTTATGCTTCCTTGGATTGCTTTGTTGTCCCCTCCTAAAATTAAGGACCACAAAGTCTTGCAATCTTTTTAAAAAGAAAATAAAATCATACAAATAAAAAGGCTTTACAGTTGAAGTCTTTCTTAGACGCATAATTATGCTAAATAGCCTTGTGTTTTAATTTCTCTGGGTATTACTTGTGCAATTGATAGACCAAATGACCAAAGTGAAAGGGCATTAGAATCTGATCCAACAAATAGCTTAAGTATTTGCTTAACTTTCAGCTCCTGAGTAGTGCCTTTTACTTCAATGAGGATGTTAATGTACTTAAAGTTAAACATGTGCTTAAGTGATTTGAAGGATTAGTGTTTATCTTCATCAAGGTTTTTAATCTCTTCAGTGTTGTACACATGTGCTTTGTGTGTAGTTATATGTAAAGATTCTTTACATGTGATTATCCAGCCTGGTGGCACAGGGGCCACAGCAGTTCATAGATGGATTCTTTAAGTGATGTGTTTGGTGAGTTTACAATTCATGTTTAAGGATCACTTAAAAAAATACTAAGTTTCTGTCTTACACATTATGTTACTATTAACCGTTATAATAATAAATACAATATCTCTATGAAACACTGATTATATAAATAACAATTTATTTATGTTCAGAATGTCTGTTAGTCCCTTCTTACTGCAGCCATTCAGGATGAATTACAATGACATAACCAAAGCGTCCCCAGATTTCAGAGAATACTTCTGCAAAGTTAATTCACAGTTTCACTAAAATACTCACACTCCACAGATTCACCACCACCCCATGTAGCTGCCAAGGAGTTAGGTATTTCTTTCAATATGAAAATAATCCCCAAATGTTTCTACAAACATTCATGTCATGGGCAGTCTAATCCTGAGTGCAGAGGTTTGCCAACCAAGGCACCATTCCACTGCAAAAGAATATGGGTGTGTATCTGTGGGTCCTTCCTCACACTCTAATGACATAAAAAATATAATCCCACCAGCTGTGGAGCTGTGGCAGAGCTAGGGTTAAACCTGCTATTGCAGATTCCGATCTAACACCTCAGCCACAATGGCAGGGTTAATTTTATTTTATTTTTGTACCCATTTTAGCTTTTTTTTTTGTAATAATGTTTGCTTCCTTCTTGTGGCAAGAAGGAATGTGCCCAGTCATGCTCTGCCCTGATTACAAGACTGAAGGAAGTTGGAAATGTGAGCTAGATGTTCCCATGTATTGTCACTCACTGAAAACCCAAAATAGATTACTAATATTTTAGGCTGATGACTAATACTTGGTGATGGTCTGTTCTGTTATCCCTGCTTCAGGCTTGAAGAAGACGTGACTGACTGGTTAAGAGACTGACTCATGATTTTGTACAAATGTCATTTAACCCAAATGTCCTTGTTCCTAATCCCTGTTAAATAGACAGATAACTCTGAAAGACAGCAGCATTAACATAGCCTGGGTTTAAGTTATTAGCAAGGAGCAGAGTAGTAGCTGCCTGCTTGCTGTTTGATGCTACTTCTGTGCCAAATGCTGGTAAACTTCATTGTTTCAGGGGCTCTGCAAAATTAAGTTGTACAGCTTCTAGTTACTGTACCTTTAGCTGATTTGGCAGCTCAGCTGCCACTAGAAACTTAAGCATTCATTAGCATTTCATGAGCCTTTAGACAATATCCCTATCTGTCAGTTCAGTTCTTTCCCTGACAATAGTGTTAATGATTTAAAATATTCAGCAGTGTAACCAGACAATGTCAGCTAAAAGGCAAAATGCTGCATTTGCATTCCCGGTGCCTCGAAAAGCCATTTCAACAGACACTGAGCTTAAGGCAGAGAAGCATTTTAATCCTTCCTGTGGTGAGTGCTGAAAACTACCATAATAGCCCATGAGGAAAACAAGATCTGAAACTTCACAGAACAGCAAGAAATGTTACACAGAGGAAGGGGAATGATCTAAACTTTATTTTCATTTCATGCAGCATCCTTGTACATAACTGTAACAGGAGAGCTTATAAAAGTAGTGCACAGAACACATCCAGTATATTTCACTATTTATGGCATTCAATCATATGCTTCCACCCCTTTTCAAATTAAAAACCTACTGTCGTTTACATCCCTGGGCAGTATGACAGGATGACTTAAAGTAGAATCATGAAGATTCAGATCCAGTACCAATTAAGTTGTTAGTGCAGGAAAATCAGTTTTATTCAGCTGTCATGCTTGAAAATCATCTAGATGTTTGTTTACTTACAATGTCACAGTTACTAAAACTGGATCTAAAACATAGGATTTTTGTTACTAAAATGCAGTTACTAAATCTGGATACATACCAGACATCTAACTTGAAGCACTTGTAGGTGTCATAGATCTTTGCATCTATCACAACCTAAAATATAGCCCAATAGATGGCTAAATAAATCTGATTATTGTAGATGTGCCTGGCCACCTAGACCAAAATTGTAGGTGCAGCTGAAAGGACTTTTCTGTTTACTGAAATTTCTTCAGCTGCTTATCTAAATAGAATTATTATGGCTGAATCTTAAATTGGTACAAGTGACAATGATGGCAAACTTTGAGAAAGCAACAATGAAAATAAGATGGGAGTAGAAAAGTAAACTGCCTCTGTATAGGTGTTTTTAGCCGGGATTTTTTTCAACTTCACTGCTTTTCTGTATGGCTCTTTCTTGTGATTACCATCAGAAATTAGAAATTCTTGTGTACTTCCACAGATCTCCCCACATCGTGGATCTTCTTCCAACGTGAATGGTGTTCCTGAATCACTCCGTTGCCAGAGTCCCGAAGGTAGGACACCAATAATTGCTGTCAATCCTTGCCAGAATTTTGCTGTAGATGACACTTGCATTAGCACTTTCAGGTGGTTTCTGATGACTCCAAATCATTTTCTGTTTGGAGACGTTTGTTACTGTGGGCTCAACATTTTCTGAGTCTGAATTATTAGCTTGCTAACTATTGCTAGCTCCTTTCCCAACAGAAAGCTGATAACAGTTTTCTGTCTTCAAAACATCTCTCTCCGTTTCTCAAAACAGGTTAAGTAAACAGTGATCCCTTTCCCATAACAACTGTCCTCGGGTGTTGTTTCCTGTTACTTAGCCAATGGAGAGAAGTGTCAGTCTGATGGACCAATAATAGACCTTTTTAGCACAGCATGTTATAAAAGAAAATGTTGGAATTGTAAATAAAGCCTTTCTTTTCCCTTATGACAACTATATGGAGTCAATCTATTTTCATGTCCTACCGTGGCATATTACCTTGTTGATTCACCTTGGAAAAAAATTTAGCACAGTTTATACATCAAGGCAGTAAAGCTAGGAATTTTTTTTTTTGGTTTTTTTTTGGTTTTTTTTTGTCCAGTGGTAGCATATTAGTGGACCTTGCTCTTCAATAGTCACTGTTAGGAATCTGACTGATTTTGGACATAACCTGCCTTATCACCAGAAATCTGTTTGTGGCTGGATTGAAAGAGGAACCCTCCTCAAAAGGGCTCTTTGTATTTCAGGGAGAACCACTGGCCAATCAACAGATCTTAGCTGAACATAACCTTCCATTCTCATCTCTACAAAGCAATGCCAATTATTTTTAAATATTTTAAAATTTCATGTTGGAGTAATGTTTTTTATTTTAAAAATACTGAAAGAAGCATCTATCGTAACTACTTACATTTCGGATGTTTTAGGTGCACCTATAAAAACTTAAAGGAATTCAGCAGATAAAACTTTTGGGGTCTTTTATATGCATTGTAGCTGAATCTTATTTGCATTTTTACTTTGAGTTTGAAAAAAAATAAGTCAAAAAAGTAATTTAAGGTCAGAAAATTTTAGATTAAGAACTTCTAAATGTATTCATTACTTTTAGAATATGTCTATGCAAAAACATAGCAAGAGACTTATTTTTGTGTTCAAAGGTCAAATAACTTTGGGTTCATCTTGTTCTTCTTTACACTTAAGATAAAACCAAGGGAATTGCAGTGGGGAAAACAGCTTACTTTTAACTTTTGTTTTGCATTTGTGACTGTTTTGGATCTGTGGAGCCCATTGGGGATATATTGCATCCTGCTGACACTTCTCTTCAGCTTGTATTATTGACTTCTATATTTTTTTACAGGCTTGAATGGAAACAAGTTCTCAGGGTCATCTACAATTCTTGAGAAGTATAAAGTGGGGAAGGTGATTGGTGATGGCAATTTTGCTGTTGTAAAGGAGTGCGTGGAACGGTGAGCAAGGAAACTGTTCTGTCCTGCTGTTTGTTGTACTGGATAAAGCCCTGTGCATTAACATAATTTCCTAGACAAATGTAATGAGATGAAAGCAAGGAGCAGCTGCAAAAATATGCACACATTTCAGGAGAAACAGACACAGCAAAACATGCAGAGCTTCCTACGTTTTCTTCTAGGGAAGGGATACGAGAGCAGCAGAGAGCCATGGCTTTTTATCCTACAAACGAAAGGAGGCATCACCTTCTTAGGGTGAAACCCCACAGCTCTGCAAGAAGTCTCTCACACTACAGATGGTTGGGGATGACAGGAAATTCTATGTGGCATCGAAACAGAGTTTGAGAGACCTCCTCCTTCTTCCTCAGCAATTCTGCTGCTGTGGCGTCCCCGCTGCCTACTGCTAACATGATTTTTCACAGCTTTCAGCATTCTGTGCGTAGAGCACCCTTAAAGACACGCAGTTGTGGTGGCTCCCTTGGGCTTGCTGCTTGTCTTTTGTGGTTTGGAGAAGGCAGACACTTCAAATGAGTCCTCCAGTATGCCTGGAACATCCTTCTGCCCGATTCCCTTTGAGGTAGGCAGGAGACCTTTGCAGGCCTGTGCAGTGCTGCTGCTCTTCCTCTGCAAGCTTTGTGTCACACTTTGCTGCCAGTGCAAACATAACAGATGATTTGACTGTTGCTTTCTCAGTGTATTTTTTATTTTAGAACCACCTTCTGCTATCTTCATCAACCTGAGAGTTATGTCAGTTTCTTAAATATTATGAGGAATCTCCAACTTGTACGCAAATACTGAGAAAACTCAACAAATGACTGTGAAAAACATAAACGTTAGAGAAACATTCTATTATTTGATCCTCATGTGCTGGTTTCAGTTAAATTCAAAGAAAAAGAATTCTTAATGGAAGCATCTCATTCCAGAACTGAGGTTAGACTAACAGGTCTGTAGTTCCCTGGGGCTTGCGTCATGCCCTTGGAAATTCAGTGTCAGCAAATGGAAGGTCACTGCCCCCACCCTTGTGGTCCTCTGGCTCAGGAGACTGGGCAGCCCAGCTTCTATCAGTGGCATTAAAGACTGAGGCAAACAAAGAAAACATTCATTGCCTTTGCTTTATCTTAGTGTCTGTTAGTCAGGTGACAGTCTTCAGCAAGTTCCAATGTTTTTTTTCGAGCTCCCTTTGCTATTGACACACTTGAAAAAGCCTTGTTGTCTGCCTCAGCACTGGCCAGTGTCAGCTCTAATGGGGCTTTGGCCTCTCCTCTCCTCTCCTCTCCTCGCACCAACCACAGCTCTGTAATCTTGCTGCAAAGCCCCACCTTGCTTCCAAAGACCCTCTTGAGCACCACAAGGAGTTCCTTGCTGAGCCAAGCTGTTCTCTGCCACGTAATGTTTCGGAAAATTGAAATCCCCCACAAGAGCAAGGGCCACTGATCCAGTAATTTCTCATTGTTACCACAGAGAACTCATCATTGCTTAGATCCCAGCCAGGTGATCCCAGACACCCCCTACATCATCTCCTCTGTTTTCTACTGCCTTTATCCTCAACATATTTATTGTCAGAAATATAAGCTGTGCATTTTGGAAATCGCTTAAATCCCACTGGAAATGGGACAGGGGCTGCTAAGTCACTGAACGTCATCTGTGCTTTTTGGAATGAGGAAACTGGACCTGAAAAACAACCCTCCAATTATAAAATTTTTAAAAGGGCATAGTTACACTTCAATATCTAGTTTTGCATGTGATCAAATCTTTAGTGCAGTGTTATTAAATTATTATTATGTAAAATAAGTATATGACAACAGTTGCTAATAATAATGGTGACAGAGGAAATGCCAACTGTTAATGCTTCTCTTTTAATTCCTATTAATTATACTTAATTTCTAATAGCGTTGT
This sequence comes from Donacobius atricapilla, assembly GCA_013397315.1. Classification (NCBI taxonomy): domain Eukaryota; kingdom Metazoa; phylum Chordata; class Aves; order Passeriformes; family Mimidae; genus Donacobius; species Donacobius atricapilla. Next base: position 411,122 of record WBMY01014847.1, on the reverse strand, counting down.
GCTAAGAAGCCTTAGCTGTGGAGCCAGGATCCTATTACACAGCTACCAGCTGGGATGTTCTACAGAAAGAACAAGAAAAGAATAAGGTGGTCTCTTTTGTGCCTGTGTGTCTGTATATAGAGACATGCGTCAACAGATGGGCACTGACAGCTCGAGAAGAATCCCAGAAACCTGTCAGACAATGCTGGTGTATAATGTGCAGTGATATTAGCACACAAACTGTGTGGGTTATATCCACCTTTTTTCTCTGGGTGCTGAGGTAGAGGACATTTGTGAGAGGGATTTGGAGGGGGATGAATTGGCTTTGTGAATGTTAACTCCTCTTGCTCACAGCATGAGTGCTGAAGGTTCTCTAAGTGGGTGCTGCTGATGAGTTGTTCGCAGGCTTTCTGATATAATGGTGTAAGGGACAAATTGTGATTTTGATTTCCATGCTGTACTCATAGCAGATCTTACATTGGGTCTGTAGCATGGGAGGGTGGCACTTCACAGATAGCATTTAGATAAGGGCATCTATCTAAAGACCAGATCAGGTTGTAACTATGACAACCTCGCAGATACAGCTGCAGTTCCAGGGCAGGGATTCTCGCCTGCAGTTTTTTCAATAATGCATAAATGGAATGTTAGGTGTTAATTCAGTTCCTTTTTCTGTAAGGTGCTGATTTTGACCAGTTGTATCTAATGCCAAAAGCACAGTGAAAATCACCCTGGAAGTTTGAAAACATGCCTGACTCTTGCTTTTGTATCTACCTCCGATTTTCTAGCAGTGTTTTGATGCACACTGGAGTCTGTAGGCACTGGCTCAGTATGAAATAGCAGCAACTTGGTCTTATGGCAATTTCATATGATTTTGAATTCATCAATAATATAAGTCATAATTTCTTCTTTGTTTAAAACAAAAAAGATTAAATTGTGTTGCTTTTTTTTCCGCCCATTTTCCCCCCTTCCGGAGAAATGGAGATTTTTATTGCTTATAGGGATGAAAGACAAACAAGAGCTCCTTTCTTTGAGACTATTTGCTGAAAACAGTAATCCTTTTTTACTTTGTATATGACCCACCCTGTTAAATGTCATGGGACTTTAGATGACTGCTGTAGAATGCCACAAAATACTTAAAAAAAAGAATACAAAAGCTTGAAATCAATGCGTAATAAATTCTACAGGATTTTAGACTATCTGCAATGGACTATGGGATTTTGTCTCTGTTGAATCCTATTGTATTTTTTTACTGGGGTATCAGTCTTCATACATCTACATACCTGATTTTATTTTCAAAGCCCACCAGCTGAACAAAACTAAGCAGAAGGCTGAGGGCAAATTTTGCCTTAAAGGAGTGACAGAGTTGTGCCAGGTCACAAAGCAGAAATTACAGCTGCATCCTGGGATTAATGCACCAAGGGGAGCTGGGTTGTGGTAGTCAGGGAAACAGCAGGCACAAATGCTGCTGAGGAAACAAAAACCAAACCCAGGTCTGCTCTGTGAATTTTCTGTCAGGAACCTGCATGGGCCACAACACGCTGTTACGATGCTGTATGCACAGAAAATGCCACAATTTTTATAATTAATCGCTCTCGTGTTTTTCTCACTTAGGTCCACAGGAAAGGAGTTTGCCCTGAAGATCATAGACAAGGCCAAGTGCTGTGGGAAGGTAGTGTACGACCATTTGCATGTGCACAGAGGCAGCACTAGCAGCTGCTCATTAGTCATAAGTGGTGGGTGTGTTTGGGTTTTCTGACTATTTGCAGAGTATCTCTTTAGCAAGATGATCATGTACCCAAGAAGCAAATAATAAAAGCAGCGAGTGTTAGTCTCCTAAATAATAGAAGAAAAAAGCCCCTAATTGTTGCCTATTTTATTGGGATGACAAAATGCTAATATGCTCCCAAAATTTATCGGACGATTTTAATGTGTAAAACATGGGAGAGGAAATTTGCAGCTATATGTTTATTTATGTAATTCTCATCCCACTCTGCCTCTTTTTTTTCTCTCTGTATGGCTCAACATGCTCCTTTTATAAGAAGAACATGGATTTGAGAAGAAATTTTCACAACCTTTTCTTTCTGGTTTTTATGTAGTGCCACCTTCCTGTATTAACAAAGATCTCTTGTGTTCTGAAAACTTTGTTTTAATTAAACCTTTAAACAGATAAATCCAAAATTGTCTCTTCAGGAGAATGTATCTCATATAATCCAAGCAAATACCTGAGAGTGTCAGACCTCTTCTTTCTCGTCATACTTATTGAGTATAGATATTTTTAAAAAGGAAGAATAACTGCCTCCCCTCTTTGTGTGGTAAGGAGCTGTGTGATGCTGTGATGATTTCCTATTGGAAGAGGGCCTCCAACAGAAACATTTAATTATGTATTATTGCAGATTTAAAGCATGTATTAGGTACTAGGAGATGAGGATTTTGTTTTACCTCATATTCTCTGGGTTTATTTAGAAAATTTAGAAAGGAATCATAAAAATGTGCAGCCACAAGAAAAAGTGCTAGGATTGCTTTTCTGAGATTAAAATGTTGCAATTTCTTCAGCTGTGTAAAGGGTGACCCACTACATTCCACTGCAAACAAAATTTTTGCATGATGGTTTTTATTACTTGTCTGAGTCAGCTGCTTAGGTATCATAAACTGGAATGGTCTGCAGATAGCTAATCTATTTTACACAGTAGAGTTTAGAAGAATTTTCTCTTTATCATTCTCCTTGCTTTAAAACATATATTTTAAAAAAATCAACCCCATGGATGCACAGTTGCCCATTTTGAAAGGATCAGTGTCTGCATAGCTAGAGACTGTTGGAAGATGTTTACACCTCTTAGGGCAGTGGCAGAATAATACTGGAAGAATTCCAACAAAGGAAATAATTAAATTTTGCCACAGCTTACTCCTTCCTTGCTCAGATCCACAGCCCTGCCTTAAAAGCACCCATCCAGCCCAAATTTGGATGATTTAAGTGTTGCTCACTGCTCCTTGATCTTGGATGTTCAAAAATTTGAATCCAATTGACTGTTTTCCACAAGTGGCTTAAATGCTCATTACACAATAATGTCTCTGTAAATAAATCAATATTAATGTGGACTGAAACATTTATTGCACTATCCAGGAGAACACCATAATGAGTTTTGGAATTATTATTTTTTTACATGGCAAAACATAGCAAGACAGTGAGTGGCTTGAAAATAACTAGCTACATATTAGCATTTTTTGAGGACGGATTTTTAAACCATAGCTCAACAACATCCTGGAGCCTTAAAAAAAAATACTGTTAATTTTAAGTATTAATTATGCCTGAGCAGTTTAGTCAAAAAGCACAGATAAAGCCATTGTGCCTTAGTTGGAAATAATGGGTGTAATAAATTTGGTATGTTCCCTGTTCTTTAGGTTAAGAAATCTGTAATGATATTCTAGTTTTTGCTTGGACTCTTAATGTTAGTTTTGAGTTTCCAGGCTTCCATCCCTAAGGCTTAGTGTGCTGTGGCTGTTCACGTCTGTCTGGTGATGAGGCTCAGCATTGTGTTTAACAGAATTGCTTCCTTGTTGTCTGTTTTGTTTTCTCTCCAGAGCACTTTGCTTGGAGCAGGCACTCAGTTTGTTCAGAGTGACCATTGCTGCTCTTTCAAAGTGAATTTCAAAGGTGTGATGTTTATTAACCCGTGTGTGCTGCACCGTTCTCTCACGAAATGAGATGCACATGTGGCATGTGGTTTCTGAGCTATGTAGCCACAGAGAGCTTTGGCAAAAGCACAATGCATCCGTAAATAACCCCAGGAAAAGAAGGTGAAGTGATGTAAGGTCTCCAGTCACTGCCTACGCACAGTGGATCACATCTCCTCCTAATGCTCTGCTCACAAGTGCATGAACTGCATGCTCCTTATCAGTGCATTCAACAGGGATAAGTTCCAAGTCCAGTGAGATTTGTTCCCTGCCAGGGTGGAAGGATACTCGTGTCTGATGCAAGCATTGTTTCTTATCTTGCAGAGAACTTAAATACAATATCCATATTCCAACACTGATAAAGGAAAAACTAAAATCATCCTTCATGTGGAAGGAACACTTTTTTTTTTTTTCCTCCAGTGTTAAATGTTTTAGAAAACAAGGCATTTGAAACTAATTTGTTCTCAAAAGCCATTAGTTCTTCAGAAGCACAGGAAAGGGGAAATTGAACTCAGTCTGTGTGCTGTTAAGCTGTTGGAGTCACAACAATTTAACTGAGGTATTACACATTTTGCAGATTGTAAATCTGAACAGACATATAAAATGAACCAAAATCCATAACCAAAGCTCTCAGAATATTTTTTTCCTTGAATATATTCCACAACTTAAAAAAAAAAAAAGTCCTTGGATAGAAATCCTAGGTAATCTGTCCTTGATTAACCTACACCAAATGAGAGGTCAAGGCTGGAGAGGATCAAGAACATGTTAACTATTGATGAGGGGTGACAGGTTCCAATGATCCAGCTTGGGGGCAGAAAGGTTCTGAACTTGATTTCACCTCATAATACCCACATAAGAATATAACCTGCACTTCCTGAACTGCTGTCATGTTCTGGGGTCTTTTTTTGGAGATGCCCCATTCATTATGTGAATGAAATATATTAAATGTGGTCAATGATGAAATACAAATTAAGATCCAGCAACTGAAAATAACCTTCTGCTATATAAATTACACAACTTAAAGGGTGCTCACTGATCAAGTGATTGTCTGATCAAAGGAAAAGTGAATTGACAAATTCATGTTTCAGATAAACTTCCATCCTCTTCTGAACAGGAACACCTGATTGAAAATGAAGTGTCTATTCTGCGCCGAGTGAAGCACCCAAACATCATCATGCTGATAGAGGAGATGGACACCCCCACAGAGCTCTACCTGGTGATGGAGCTGGTCAAGGTAAGGCTCAGGGGCTTTATTTGTCTCGTTTGAATTCTCTGAGCAGTATCTAGGAATGCTGAGATCTTGGGAGACATAATCAAATATGTGGCAAGTGGCAACCTTCATTTTTAAATCATAAAAATACACCTGTCAAGCAGTTATATTAATGAGATTTCTCTCTCTTCAGTTGTAATTTGACTATTAACACAGATTTGAAGTAATTTTGCAATGTGCACAGTCTAGAGGGAAGTGGATAGTGGGTTTTGTATCATACCTACATTATGCAGAGGTGATAGTGATATGTATTTACTAACAGAACACCTGCATTTATTTCACTGTTCTCATTATTTAATGATTTGGTTTAAAGAAGTGAACTCTCTGTAATGAATTTATCTTAATAGAGAAGACAAATAGATTAAACTCAAGCAAATTTTCATCCTGGAAAACCAAAACTCAAAAGATTTCACCCATTTTGCTTATATCAAGCAGTTCAACAGAGAACAGCTGCTGCTTTTTTAACATGTACAGAGAAAACACAAATATTCATTTTGCTGTCACCTTGTAAGCCAAATACATGAGTAGCATCAGGTTCTAGTCATGCATTCTCTTGTCTGAGTTCTGTACATGCACAGCAACACTGCACATCATCTTGATTGGCATGTCAGATGCAAAGAACATACAGCAAAAGCAGCACTTCTTGTTTTTTGAGCAGCACTTTTTATTTCCGACCGAAGCACTGTTACATTCAGGAGTCCCCTCTGGAATGGTTGCCAGACTGGGAAACCTCTAAAGAAAGCGTGTAGTTGTTGAATACATAATTTTTGTACCCACTCATCTTCACTCCTTTCTAGAAGTTATTTTTATACCCTATAGGCTTTTTGGGGTTTCAAGACGGTATTTTTTTTATGTTTTAATTCACCACCATCTTGGCCTGTATTCCCTGAATTGCTGCTTCTCCTCGGTGTGCATTGAAATGCTTGGAATGCCACCCACAGCTCCGACAGATCACTCCTACAGATGTATCCAGGGAAACCATCATGGAGACACCCACATGAAATTTGTTGCAATGACTGAAAATGCCGCATCAGTAACTCACTTGCACATTGCTGTGTATTCCTAGAGGAATAGGGCATCCACAAACAGAGCTCAACACATTCAGAAATCACCTGGACGTTCTGCACTTTGATGTATCTCAATCAGTGGATTCATTTATGTTGGAATGCATTTACAATTTTTGTCCTCTTAAGCTATATTTATTTGGTATTTCTTGCAATGTCTGCAGAAATTTGAATTTGCTGAATATTTGTTGAAGTTAAGGGTGGGGTTTTTTTATTATTTGGCTAATTTGTTTTAGGCTATACTGATAAGGTATTATACTGATAAGATGAAGAAAAGGGATGCTGTATATTACCTACAGGTAATATAAATGAGTGATCAAAGATGGAAAGATTAATAGAAAAAAATCTGTGATTTGCCCAAACTCAGACACCAGAAGCCTGGAGTACATTTAAGAATTTAATTTAATATAGATGACTGAAGTACCAGTCTAGTATCTTGGTGACAAGATTGTCTTTCTGCAAAATAATTTTTTTTTTTTTCTGTTTAACAGGAATTTGAGCATGTCTTTTGTGAAGGAAGAGTCTATATGTTTGTTTAGGATTTTGGTTTTTTTTAAACAGAATGCCATCTTCATTATTTTTTAAACGGCGATCTTTTTCCTTTTTGTTACATAGGGAGGAGACCTATTTGATGCCATCACTTCATCTACAAAGTACACAGAGAGAGATGGGAGTGCCATGGTCTACAATTTAGCCAGTGCTCTCAAATACCTGCATGGTCTCAACATTGTGCACAGAGACATCAAACCAGAAAATCTGCTGGTACGTCCCATTTATTTTCCAGTATTTTCTTTTACTTTGTTCTCATTAATGCAAATGCTTGTGTATAAATGTCAAGGAGCACAGCAGAGAACAGCAAGCATATTAATTTAGAGTAAGTATGTATGAAGTAAATCTTTTGCCATGAGATAGCAATCACTGTAATGCAGGAAAGCTATGCTCAAACCTGTCCTTAGACCTATCTTTATTTACATTTTGATTTGCTGTCTTTTGGATAAGCAGGACTATTGTCTCACAAAACAATGAATTTTCAAGCTATGTCAGTGAATCCTTTATCAGTTTGCAAGTGGGAGAAAGGTGGGCTGAGAGCCATTTCTTCCATTTCTTTGAACAATCCTTATGGTTACCATCTGAAGCCAATGTTTTTTCCTTTCACTGGCATAGTATGACCATCTTTCCGATGGTTTACCAGTATTCTGGCTGGGAATTAACCCTTTACATCGGTTTATTCTTTCCTAGGCAACTGGCTACTTTTGTTTTCAGCAGAGACATAAAATAACTGTGCTGACAAGAATTACCATAAAGTCTGCTTTGGGAACCACTTATGCCCCAGTCCACAGAGGGCATCATTCCCATCCTGTCCACGGAATGGGATCAGCGTGTGCTGTCCTGCTTACATGCAGAGGTTACACTTGGGCATTACATGTTGGATATTAAGCATCACGCACTGCACGAACAGGGCCGCAATCTCCCCTGCTTGAGACATTTCTTAAAGTCTTTTGTGGTGTTTGTCAGTCCTGTTTAATGAGTTCACACCAGGAGTAGGAGTCACAGCTTATTCCAGACTAGATTTTGAACTATTACAAGGACAGGGCTAGAAGCTGAAAATATTTCCTAATTAATAGTCAGTTCTTGCCCCAGTAATTCCACTGCCAGTGTTGAGCAATTTAAATAAACCCTCAAATAAATTAGATTGTTTAGCAAAAAGAAACGGGGTGGGGGGGAGGCTTCTACTGGAAAATGTAGTCACAGCAACGTGGCACTTGAGAGAAAAAATGAAGGTGGAAGTCTCACGTACTATTAGTGCATCTCCAAACACAGACAGTCCAAAGAAATTTTAAGCTCTCATTAGTGATAGAATTAGTTATAAATAGGCACAAATGCCCTTTCTGCCTAGAAAGCCTAAAGAGATTACTCAACAGATGCAAATCTTACTGTGATTGACAGCAGCAGAATGTTGAGATAACATCCTCGTATTGAATGTAAATGCAAATAATTCCCATCAACTGCTACCTGTAATTGCACATAGTTAGTTTTTCTGCACAGGGTCATCCAGCCTGTCTGGATGGGAATTACATTCCCTTTGCTAGTCATGCATTTAAAAAATGCAAACCCTAAGAGTAATAGATGATATGAAGGTGTTATATAAAGGAGAACAAGTGTTTCCATTACTGATATGAATTACACAGGGGAATGAAGAAAGGTATTGCAGTGCTCAGCTGCTTGAGGAAGGCAAATAAATTCAGCCATTCTGGAGATTATGGGGTCCTCCATTCCAGAAACTAGATGCCTTTGAAATCATGTTAATATGAACATTTTACTTTACGAGCAAAACTGAGATGAATTTATTAGGGGGTTGTTTCCTTTGTGTTGGTCTGGTTTGCTTTATTCCTGCCATCACTGTTGTATAGCACTTTTTCTTTCTATGGAAATTCAGCTTCTTCTGTCAATAAAATGACTCAGTGGTACATTGTTTATGGGCCTTTTGGTAAGGTGCAGTTGGGTCTGCACAGAAACCTAAATTAACTTGCCCAGACCAAGCACATTTGGTGATGAAAGCGCCCGCTATGCTGACTAGATTTATGCTAAGTTAACAAGATATTAAACAAATCTGATTGTAGCTGCCAGTCCCATTTTAAACTCTAGGTCCCATTCCAATGAAAGCAGAGTATGATACTTTACTGAATATATTTAAAACTTCTCAACATTCAAGGACTGTGTTTTCTTTTCCACCTCTAGTTGCTCGAGGCTGTGTCATGGTCTGACCTACATAGCTGGCAGACTGCTCCACTGAACACTTGATACAGCTGCAATCAATGGGAATATCACTTTTTCTCTTCTTTCCCTACAGGGCTGTGGAAATTACCTATTTTTCCCATCTTCTTGGTGTGGTGATGATGATTTCCCGAAGAAATTAGAGGATATAAAAATGCAGATGTTCTCCTCCTCATTCTGTGTTTATTCCTCTGATTCTAGGTGTGTGAATATTCAGATGGAACCAAATCTTTGAAGCTTGGAGACTTTGGACTGGCAACGGTGGTCGAAGGCCCTTTGTACACTGTCTGTGGGACACCCACCTATGTGGCTCCAGAAATCATTGCAGAGACAGGGTGAGCATGGCTGCCTCCAACACAGGCCGGGTAACCACTCATTTCTGGCAAAGCTGTAAGATCTTGTAAGATCTAAATGCTCCAACAAGCTGGCCCTCCATTGTTTTGTAACCAAACCACCCATGGGCATGACTCCCAGTTCCTCCAAGAGGCCAGTATCCTTGCTCTGCCTGCTCACAGAATTCTGGAATTTGGATTTTGGTCTTTGCCTCCTCTCCCACCTCCCCAGGACCAGCTCTGGTGCAGTGGAGTCCATTTGTTTGTGCTGCCTGCCTCACCTTAGCATCCAGAGCCCACTGTACCACCCATGGCAGCTGCTTGGGGAAGAACAGACAGGCAAAACACAGTGTTTGCATTAGAAATAGAATAATTTCTATAGGAAGAGGCTCTAGAGGTCACCTAGTCTAAACCTGTTCTCAGGACCGTTCTAATTAGATCATGTTGATTCAAGTGATCCTTTTGGGTGGCACATCCTGTTTGATAACAATTGAACAATCCCATTATTCTGTATTTAACAGATAATTGCATAAATACAGAAAAAGTTTTGTAAAATGGTAAGTTTTCACCAATGCCAGATTTTCACAAGTCCTCTCTCCTTTTAGACCTATGAGAACTCCATTCCATGCTCTGGCTGACTCCTGCCATAGCTGTGGCCACTCTGAATTTCCTGATGGAGGGAGGTGTTGATGTGCTGTTTGTTGCATTGAGAACATTGTTCAGTGCATTTGTTGCACTGAGAAACATTCCACAGCGGCAGTGGGCTCCAGTGTCAGAGGGCACCCCATCTGCGTGCTTGAGGTTTTGACAAACTGAATCTACTGAATAGGGGAAAAGGCCTCTTTTTGACCTCCTGTGTTTTAATTTCTGTGCTTTAAAAGGAAAGTGCAGCTCTTCTTCCCTGTGTTACTCGCTGGAGAGGCTGGAGAATTGGTGTGTCTTGTTGCTTAGCAACACATGATAACCTTCGAGAGAGTTACTTCACTGTAGGGACTGAGAAAGCACATCCTTGTCTTTAATCATTAGTGGCTCTGGATTGGGAAGCCTGGATACTGATTTGGATTTGAGTATATTCAGAAGACCCTGGAGAGCCCTAAGGCTTATGGTAGAGAAAAAAAAAATTAAAAAAAAAAATTGTAGAATCATGGTTTCTTAAAGACTGTAAAGGTGTGAAGAAAAAGATGCTCGAGCACAAAATGCATCACCACATCAGCAGCAAGTAACTCAGCACAGATTCCCACATAATCCTGTCAGTGTAATTTATTTTTGATTGGAATGACTCTGTTGTTGTTAATCCAGCACAAGTAACACAGCCTTGTTTTCTCAGGTATGGCTTAAAGGTGGATATTTGGGCAGCAGGTGTGATCACGTACATCCTGTTATGTGGATTCCCACCTTTTCGCAGGTGAGTGCCAAAGGGAAAACCAGCAAAAACAACCAAGTTCTTTCAGAGCAAGTCTGACCTTTTGCCCTGAGGGAGGCATGCGTGGGGGAGGAAAAAAAAGCTGGATCAGACTGATGTGTTTTCCCTACGTTTTTTAGCGGTTTTAATTTTTTCCTCGTTTTAGGCTTTGGGATCCATTTTATTCATTTGTTTTCCTAAGGGGGCACGTGTGTCAGTGCAAGGTGGGGGGTGTAGAGGGCAGAGCTGCCTTTCCTTTTGTCTCCATGCGGATCCCGATCCGCCATCCTCGGGCACGCACTGCCCTCCGCCGTCGGCGCTGGGACGCGGCAGCTCCCGGAGAGCAGCGCTGGTAAACCAGGAGAGGGGGAAAATGTGCTTATCCCGCCTTTTTAACCCTGCCCGTCCGCTTGGGAAGTGTCAAGCCGAGCGACGAGGTTTGCAAACATCACTTTTGGTACTCGGAGTCAGGCTATGTATGAGTTCTACTGAAAAGCAGATGGTTTTGGTTTCCTTTTTTTTTGTTTTGCCAGAGAAGGAGAAGGAATTAGCACATTTTAAGAGGGACTTCTCCTCTTAACATATAAATTACTAATGCAGGGCCTCTATGTTCAATTTTACAGCAAAATACTTAACAAAATAGTTAAATTTTAACTAAATCACCACAGTGAATGAGAATAATTTGCAAACAAGACATTTATTATTGTTGATGGAAAAATATTAGTTCAAGTATTTGGGGTTTTCACATTGTTTGTTCAAGTTTAAAGCTGAAAATGCTTTTTGAAAGATGCACCGTGCAAGCAAATGTATTTTTTGATTAGAGTTTGGGGGTAAGGCACAGAGAATGTCCGTATCATGCAAGTAAGAATCAGGTCATAAGTGAGATTAATAAATGTGTGTTAACTATGCAGGCCCTATTCCAGTGGAAGAGTTGCCTCAATGTATTGGCTTAGAAGAGCTATCACTGTATAAACTTGCAAATTTTGTATTTCTAGTAGTTATTAACATAATTTCTGTTCCATTCCCAAATCAAGTTAAAATTCCCATGACAAACTGGCTTTTTATCTCATGTTTTTTGTTATTGCTGTTTTACAGTGAAAACAACCTTCAGGAAGACCTCTTTGATCAGATACTTGTGGGGAAGCTGGAATTTCCCTCTCCCTACTGGGATAACATCACTGATTCAGCAAAGGTACTGATATTTCTTCTCACCTGGAACAGCATTTCTGACAAGCTCCTGTGCAGCCTGTGCTCAGTTGGGAAGGCAGCCTGGAGGATGCAGAGCAGCCTCTTCCCCAGCGCCCCAGCTGCTGTGCTTTTTTAGTTGGTTTAGCTTAACAGTGCCTGATGAAAGCTCAGGTGTTTCAGGCTGTCATGTTCTGCCTGAGCAAGGGTAGCAGAATGCCAACTGCATTCAGGGAACATCACAAAATACCCAGCTCCCTTCATGATGCACTTTGCAGCAGCTTCAGTGCTTCAGCTGTAAAATAAACATGCCTCTGAATTTTTCCCTCCTATCACTCTTTAAAAGAGAAAAGCCCTGCGGTTTGGACGCAGTTGGCATTTCTTCCTATTTTACTTGAGGCATTTATTTGAGCTTTTCCAGAGGTGTAGCCATTACTAATTGCCACTGCAAGTTTGTCTGTGATCATTGCAGTTTTCTTTAAAATGCCTGTGTCTGTAGGACAAAGATTCAAACTGTAAACCCCTCTTCTCAGGTTAATTCACTAAAGTGCTCTGAATAATATCTGACGACTCACTAGCAAGTGAAGGTGGTTTTTTATCCAGCCAATGAGAAGCTGAGGTTTTTTTCTGCATTTCCCAATGGGTGTTTATCCATTTACCAACATTTCCCAAGTCCCAGTCATCTCACATATTTCCAGAGATGCATCCTGAACAAACAAGGTCCTCAGTCTTGGTATTCAAGGTGATGTCTCTGATGGAGGAGGTATGACACACAGAAGGCAGCCTCAAGCATTACCACTTTATTGCTCTCCAGTATAGCCTTTTATACCCTTTATCTTACATTCCACCGGTGCACCCTATCTACCCTTCACTTGTTGATTTATTATAAATAAATTTATTTATTCATTCATTATTATTATTCAATACATTCATTCATGTATTGGTCAGGTACACTTCAGCATTTCGCGGGTTTTTTTTACCTTTAATACTGTTCACCTGTCCTACACAGCTGTAGCCTAACAGGGATGAGGCTCAGCCACAGCCCCATTTGCAATCACCAGAACTGTGTGCCTACAAGTCTCACTTCAGACTTCCACACACTAAATAACTTGGATGGTTGGGAAAGCTCTCATTCAGATGTGTTGTTATCATCTGCTTGAAGAAACCATTCCCCAGAACTGAAGTAATGGACAATCCCCTTGAAATAATCTTGATAAGATTATGAAGACTGATAATTTGGGGGCTATAAAAGGTTTTTTGAGGGGATGACTTGGCTCAATGTCTTTTATTCTTCTGCAGCAACACAGAAGAGAACAGTTTTCAAATAATTTCATCGGTTTCTTGACTTTGAGATGCAGATTCTTGTCTCTGGTTTGTGTTTTTTTATGTAATGTTACTGAGTGCATGTGCACTGCACAGAGAGGTTCTCATCTCTCCCACGTCTGTTTTTGTTCTGGTCATGTGCATGAATATATAGTGAACAAGGTGGAACATAAGAGCTGATTTTTTTAACATTTCTTTTTCATTTTTTTTCAATAGACTCAGTGATACATGAGTACAGTGAAGAAGTTGATATCAAACATGCTGCCTGGCAGACCCTTAATCCTAAAGGGCAAATTTAAGTTCCACTTAAGTCACACTGGTGTCACTGGTTCTGGTATCAGCTGGGGTTGTTTTTTTTCCATCCAGGTATCAAGAAGATTGCACTGAGAACTTGGTGCAACAGTATTTTCAGTTTTAATATCCTTTCCCACTCCCTTCAAACATCTTTTTGTTCTTTTTCAATGAAGGAGTTAATCAGCCTGATGCTACATGTGAATGCTGAAGCCCGGTACACAGCAGCACAGATCCTAAGCCATCCCTGGGTGTCAGTGAGTAAATCACATTTCGCTTTTCTCTAATTTGACATCAAACCTGTAAATCTAACCATTAACATGCAGTGTTCAGAAGCAGCAGTACAATTAGCAAACGTAACACTTAATTTACCCTAGACACTAAGCTGCTACCTCCCAGGTCCTTCATCTTCTCAGGCAGCAGCAAAGGGGAACACCAAAGTGCATTTCTTATTGATTGAAAATCAATAAGTTATTAATAAGTACTAGGTTTACATGGACACAGTCAATGCTTATTTTCAGACAAGTTCTAAAAGAGGGACTGAATATGATCTGTGGAGTTCCATGGCACAAGAGAAGACAACTATTAACAAGCATATCACTGTCAAACAGCTCCTCTCAAACATATTTATGATGCTTTATAAAACCTCCATACTTAGGACATGGTGGGCCATTTAAAGCGATGATTTGAAAGAAGTCTAAGTGACAAATATGCTTTTCATTTTTAAGATTATTTAAAGCATGTTATTTTTAACTTGCTTGAATCAAACCTGCAGCTTGTAATTATTAGGACCAATTAATGCACTGGAAGTGTCATCTGTAATTTAAAGAAATAAAAGTTCATTCATAAAACAGTGAGTGATTGCTCTGTTCCTTTCCTCTGGAACTGTCTCACAAATAGCAGAGTGTGTTCACTTTTGGACTGCCTGTCTGAATATTTACTATGCATTAAAAAGCAGAAAGTACCTGATGATAAAAAATTTTTCCTTTTTGTCCTAACTTGAATATTGTGTTCCTTCTTATACAGGATGATGCTTCCCAGGAGAATAATATGCAAGCTGAAGTAACAGGTAAACTGAAGCAGCACTTTAATAGCACCCTACCCAAGCAAAATAACACATCTGCTGGGGTTTCTGTCATCATGGTAAGAGAAATGAACATTTTTATGCATTGATAGTATACTCTGCATATTTTCCTAACAGTGCTCTATGAGCATGTGTGGTGCAAGAATAGCAAACCCAAAACTAGAACAGTCTCTAATTCTAGTCTTTATTGATGTATAATGTGGATTGTCTCATCATTGCTTGAGAGCAACCAAGTCTATCACAGGCTGCTCCCCAATAGGTAAAAATGAGCTTTCAAACAGAAGCATGTGAACACTAAGTAGGTGTATGTTAAAATGAAGTTTATTAACAATTTGAAATCTTTCATTGTAAAAATGGTGGGGATTTTTAATCATATTGCCCACCTAGTTAGTTAAGTAGGGTCTTCCTCTGTATCTGACCAAGTATTGCTTCATCTTGAGCATAGTGTTGTTCAACACTACCTGTGCCAGGAAACCAGGCTCCATTCCAGAAACTTCCTTTCCTTCTGATCTTACTGGGGCCCATCCTTGTCTGATGCAAGGATGGACACTGCACACAAAATGTATCTTGAGTAACTTAAAAAAAGCAAAACCATCCATGGTCACATAACAGGGACTTCCACCCTCACCCTCCCATTAGTATTAATTACTCTCAAAGCCCAGCCCACTTACGTTAACAAAGAATTGTTTTAATCATCTGAGAGCCAGTAAATTTAAATAAAATGTTTCTGCCTACATCTCTGTCTTGGCAAATTTGTGTGAGTTAAATAGGCAAACAATTTAAATGTAGGAAAAGTGATAACATAAAAAATAAGTCAGGAAGTGGATTTCAGGTTCATGCTCTTGTCTACATTTCATTTGACAGTTTGACTTGACAGTTTGAGAGGGACTTCAGAGCTTCATTCTTTATACTGTTGAGACTATGGATAAGCCTGAAGCTGAAAACTGGTATAAAATGCACTATATGTAATAAGAGCAATTTTAATTCTAACTCTCAGCCCCTCTCCAACTTGCATGCCACTTAAGCCTGTCTCAGATCTCTGACACAGCGTAGCTTCTGGCTTCTTATTGGTGTGGGTTTTTTCTGTTAGCTACTGACACTCCTTCAGCCAAGAAAGTTCACCTCATTTTACCTTTTCCTGCTTTATTTCCTTCTAACAGGTATGGAAGGATGTAAATGCATAATTATTAATTGCTGAATGCAGCTCCCAATTAATGCTGAAAGGAAAAGTAAAACCTTGTTCAAAACACATGTGATCTAATGAGGGTTAAGCCCCCAATTTGTTATTCTTGCCCTGGTTTACCTTGAGCATTGAAATTTAGTTACCTTTGTGTTCAGAAGTTCTTCACTTGCTCCAGCACTCATGGCTTACCAACATTGAGCTTCGGACAAGCACACTTTGTAACTCTCGTGTATTGCAGTGCATTGCTCTCTCAGTCCACCTGCACATTCACTGGAGCCCCTTTAGCATCACCTCATTCCAACACTGTCACCTGGCCCATGCAGATAATACCATCCTGTGGCAGATAAGTAAAACTGCACATCCCCAGTTCAGTGTCCTTGCACAGGAAGTTCCTGCTGCCCCCAAAAGCATGTTGCTCTT
Organism: Donacobius atricapilla; assembly: GCA_013397315.1. Classification (NCBI taxonomy): domain Eukaryota; kingdom Metazoa; phylum Chordata; class Aves; order Passeriformes; family Mimidae; genus Donacobius; species Donacobius atricapilla. The sequence goes on along the minus strand of WBMY01014847.1, from coordinate 395,142 downwards.
AATTCATTACTGATTTTTTTTTTGTCAATTAAAAAATGTTCTGTAAATCTAAATTTGTTGCAATTGTGTTAGTTCTGCTTAAAGTAAGTCTAGTTTCTGTCCCTTGCTTCCTTCCTTTTTTCCTCCTTTCCCAATGCCTGCATTGCTTTCCTCTGAGTAGGTCCAAGGCAATGGTATGTACTAACTGCAATGCTTTGTTCTGCTGCACAGAAAGTACATGTTCTCCATTTGTCACAAGTAAGGAGAAATAACTAAGCCAGTCTGAAGTGGAAAAAGCTGTACAGCCACACCAAAGCAGCAATGCAATACCATTTAAACACTTAGGAAAAAAGTGTTCTGTCTTGAGTGAAGCATATCTGAAATATGCTAAGCAAACACCAATACAACAATTTTTTACTTCCTCAGACATGTCTTGCTATATTCTCCTGGAAGTCATTTTGTGCATGTCTGTATCTCACTGTATCTAAAAACACTTAGAAAAAGATGAGAAAGATGGGAACCCTTTGAAGACAAAAGCAAAGAACTAAACCACTGAACTAAACATTTTTTTATTTAAAATATTCAGTTGACACTTCCTTTAGAGCCAGACAGGAGATAATCAGTCCTAAATGAATAAAAAACATTCTTGCTTAGCAGTAGTAAAATTAAAAAAGAAAACCTTTAACTGCATTACATAGGAATGTATTGTTGGTATGAGGACGGCACAGGAGAAAATCATTGTCAGCATGAACTGAGAGCATGTCCTTCCCCTTTTAAATAACTTTACCTGCCACTGAAATAGCAGAAACCCCTATTTACAACTTTTTCCAGCAAGAAAAAAGACAATGCAGTGGTGTCCTGGTAATTATGAAACTCCTTTAGACCATCACTAATCTCAAAAGCCCAGACTCAGTTCAGCTGCTCCTTTCCTTGCATGCTTCCTTTGCAGTGTTGATTGCCAGTAGCAGAGAACTCAGTTGTGGACTATGGATTTTTCTCCTTGTACCTCTATGCAGGGTGGCTAGTGATGTAACTAGAGTTAAAAAAACCCAAAACAACAAAACAAACAAACAAGAGGGTAAGTACCTCGTATCTGCTGTCCTTGATGACTTTGATACAATAAACACATCTGAAAAAAGCTGCTAATTTTGTCTTGTGTCAGAAAATTATTTCAGTATTAAATACTTCAGTGAATGGTGTATTAGTCAAACCCAAATAAAAACACACAGAAATTTTCACATTAGTAAGGCAAGTCCCAATCAAAAAAATAAATTTTTGAGGAAAAGGCAGAGCACCTGACCTTTACAATTAGCACACATCCTTTAAAGGACATGGAAATTGTTGTCTTCAGCAGATGTACCACATACTCCAGATAACGCACCTATTCACTACGGAATTCTCAGTTTTCATTCCAGCCTGTTGCTCCCTTCTCCTGTAAATCAATTTTTAAGTACAGAATTCAGAATATATACATTTTTGCCACGATGAGAGGTCATTAGCCTACTCTCACCACTAGGCAGAAAAGCAGGCCCTTTTCTTGAAAAAAGAAAAACTGTTAAGGTTTCCATCTGTCACCTTTCCCAGGGACTCCCCTTCTGTACCCTGTGGTTTGTTACAGGAATTGTAGCACTGAGTTCTCAGTAAGCGTCACCTGATTCTTTGTGTCTGCAAAAACACAGGTAGCTAAATTTTGCTAATAGTTACTATGACAAGTTTCTTCTCTATCACAACCACTTCTGCCATCTTTTTTTCCACATCAGACTTGCAAGACAAAACTTTTAAACCTCCAACATCATGGCAAGCATACATCTGGAAGAGTTTTCCTTACATTTCCTAAAATCAGTATCACCAAAATGACACCATTCATAATAAAAAAGATTTCTAATGTTATTTCTCCTTTTTTATCCTGGCTGTACTGCATGCATTTTATGTCTTGTAGATTGTTTTAACCCTTAAGACAGGGCTGTATTTAAGTACTGTTTCATGTTTTGCCTTGGATTTGTTTTGTTTGTTTGTTTGTAGAACACAGCTCTAGATAAAGAGAGTCAGATTTTCTGCAGCAAGCGCTGTCAGGACTCTGGTAGAGCTGGAATGGAGAAAATTTCTGCAATTGCTGCTGCAGCTGCTGATCCTCGTGTGGCTGGGTCCGAGCCCCTCTTCCCTGCTGCTCCTGAGCCACTCCGGTCCCCCACGCTGCCTTCTCCTGAGCTTGCTGGGGATCAGCCTGGTGCGTAGGACTGGGGAAAAAAATCCAACTGAAGCTCCCCACACTCTGGCCACAGTTTTCTTCACTTTCCATGACTGTTTTCAGTTTGTGTGCACCTCTCGTGGTGAGCCACAGCCAGGTCTGATCCTCTCTCTCACAGCGGGTGAACGAACCACATCTTGGGAACAGCAGTAGGGGAAAGACTCTGGCAATGTTAGGTGGTTTTTTAAGTTCTCTGTGTTAATAATTAACTCCATTTCACACAGCCTTGGGCTCTAAATAGACTAACTTATGGTGTAGCTAACCATATTTTTATAGCTAACCCAGTGAGGTGGGGAACAGTTACCTGGCCTCACTTCCACCAGCAGGCCCTGTTCTGTTCTTCTGATGGGAATTCTCAGAAAAGTGGGAGAGGCAGACAAGGGAAGAAAACTTCTATTTGCCTTCTATTCCAATGCCTCTATTTTTAGCCAAGTTTCTACTAAACTTGAAGAGGCAAATTTTCATGAAGAATTTTTTAAGTGGACTAACTGTAAAATATCATGAGACAAACATTTGGAGATAGAGAGGGAAGAATGGTTGTTTTCCATCAAGTTTGTGATCTGATTTGCAGGCAGGGTAGTATTTAGATAATATGAATTTTAAAAAAGTAACTTGGGATGTAAACATGAGCAGTGGACATTTATTTGTTATGAAGACTGGAGTGAAGGAAGCCTTTTTGCTTTAGCCATTTTCTATCCTAATGACAAGTGTCCCATCTACACCTTTCTCCAGGGTCAGACTACCTGATAGATAAAATAAAATTACTTTTGGCCTGTGAAGGGGAAGCCTGCTGCATGTTATCCAAGCTATGATGAACTGAGCAGCTCCTAATTCTAGGATAAGCTGATACAGGAGCTGCCATCAATAGCCATCAGAGGTCTGACAGTGCTTTCTCCCTATTCCCCTGGTGCAGGCACTGGAAACCAGGATTGGGAAGCAGCTCTCCTTAATCTGCAATCACAAAATAGACAAGGTTTTCTCTTTACCACAATGCTTAGTTCAATAGAGTATGTATTCAGCTTAATCCTTTTCCTTTGCTCGTTCTTATGAATTGGTCATAGTTCATTTTTTCTCTTAGCTATAATTTCTACTAGAATTGTAAAAGAAAGACCTGCAATAAACTTTCTTCATTAAAAAAAAAACAGAACACAAAAAGTCATTCATTTCTTTGAGAGCTTAGTTGTTTTGTCAGTGACACTGTTGTCTTATTCCCCCGGAGAGACTGAACAATTAGATGCCTACCGAAACAATTTAATAGAAATTATTTGAGGGATTCCTATAAACTTCATTGTTTTAAAGTTTATTGCTTCCTATGAAAGCCATGATTAAACATGGTTGTTTCACCTTTTGAAGAGCATTTAAAGATCAAAAAGTGCCAACTGATAAGGCCATGGTGGCTGAAAGATGTGCAACATCTTGGCAAAAAAAATGGTATTAAAGGTAGGGAAATATGGCATGTTTTAAACTATGACAAAAAGGTAGGGCTACAACCAATCCTTGCTAATTAACTTTGTTGTGGGTTAAATTCAATAGAGTAAATTCAATATACTCAAAAAGTATGGGAATAGCCTTTCTGTAAAATAATTTGGGTTCTGGTACAGTGCAAAAAGATGAAGCTATCACTCTAACCTCAGTCAGAAGGCAAGCTGGTGAGAGTCTTTAGATGGCTGCCTGTGTGGTTGGTGATTTCTGCAACGCATCTCAGACTCAGCCAAAGAAAGGATATGGAATTTCAGGTGGAGCAGGCTAACCAGCGCCAACAGCAAAGACAGGGAGCCTCCAAAACAGCTCAACTGAGAGATCAGCAGAGAGGAAGCATCAAGCAAATAATGAATGCTGGGTTAAGTTCTGTTCTTCCTAAGGGGATGGATTCAACTATGAAGAAAAAAAAACTGCCACAGATTGGCAAGGAATTCCAACAAGATGTGTTGCACAAATAATTATGCATCTATAACAGAAAGGATCATCATTTGCCTGGTCAACAGCTGCCAGTTCTAAAGTATTACCTTGTCTCATGGAAGAAAAAAGTAAAGAGAAATACCCTGAATTTATGTCCCTAAGTTCATGACTGATCAACATCTAAACAGTCTTTGGCAAGTATTTTGATTCACAGAGCAGAGACACGTTCCAAAATGCCTATTTTAAAATAGTGATGCCAGCTGGAAAAGATGATCGTATGGCCAACAATCAAAACACAGGATAGCTGGGAAAGTCCCCAACTCTTTGTGTGACTGTAGCAAAATTATAGCACTACTCCATGCCTTAAAATAGTTCCACAAAAGTTCAGTCTGTGCAGGAGATACCACACTTAAACATAAAATAACAATGTGTTGGTTAACACTAAAACACTTAATGAAGGTCCCTAAATACCACATTTGGTTTCTTACCTGCTGCACTTTGATTTAGTCCTTCTCTTGTTGTAGAACCACAAATTGCTGCTGGAAGAAGGCAAAAGTAGTCCTGGTTCACAATTTTTTTCCTGTTGTAATGGGAAAGAAACTATTATAGAAATTGAAAACAAGTGACACATTTTTCAGACAGGACTGTTACAAACATAGTGACAGCTCTACTGCTACCATGCCTACATTTTAAAAAAATAATTAAAAAAAATCTTTTTAAATATTCTAATCTTTCTAGGTCCTTTGAAAGTAATTGTTCACAAAAGTCCAGTGAGCCATTCCTGCAGTTCTAGATTTAAAGTCTGCAGACTGAATCCTCTCCTGCCATAAATCAACACAACACTACATCCACTGATTGATTTCCATCACTATTTACCCTTATAGACAATTACCCCCATTCTGGAACATCAAAAATTAAATTTTAAATAATTCTCAAAATACGTTAATGAAGATGCTGTTTTATGGTGCTACTTTCATCAAGTATTGACTAATTCTTAGCAGCCAATTGTCAAGAACATTTACACAGGTCAGTAAATCCCATTTAACCGTGATTTTCACATCTTTCTTCCTCCCAGTAACAAAAACTGTTCCTTCCTTCCCAAAATAACAGGTAAGATAATTACCAAGTAACAGGAAATACTGAAGTCTAGAGCATTTAAATGCTGAATGTTTAAACACTGCTTGAATTATACTACTTGTGTTGTTTCAAATGGTGAGATTTTGATTCTTGCAGCTACAGAGGCTTGAAAAAAGCATCCCTTGCACACAGTAATAGACAAGGCAAACAGCAAAACGGGAGAGCAAGGTACAAAGTCATTCCTGTTACTGGACATTGCTATTGCTGATTACCCTACAGTCTCACCACACAACCAGAGTGAGCTGTGCCTACAACATTTTGCAGCTCAGAGCTCACGTGGCAGTAAGAGAAATACTAGACTAACTTGAAGAAAAAATAAAAGAATAAATTATCACTTCTCAAGCGTTATCCATTTAGCAAACAGCAAGTACCACATTTTGGGAACCCCTTTTTGTCTATTCCCACACAATGCAGCATGATTTCAAAGCACATACCATAGTGTCTTTAATTAGCTGACTATATGATGCAGTCCTAGGGGCAAAGTTGTGTGCAATTTCAGATTTTACTAAATACACACGTCTCTGGTTTCAAGACTATGCTTTCCCCTACTAGCTCAGTTAATTTGCAAAAAAAAAAGTAGTTGTATTTCCTACAATATATAAATAGTTGTGAAATATTTTACATTCCTTTTCTAACAATATGCTTCTCGATAGTAAGTCTCAACTGAAAGTATGCTATTTACAAGTACAAATTAGAATTTATTCTTTCAAACTTCGTATGTTTTAATCTTTTTTTTTACCTTATGACAATGGTTGTATTCGAATTGAGGAGCTTTAGGTTAAACATAGTTGAATTTCAGTACGTCTAAGAAAAATATAAAACCATTTCTTACTTTTTTTTTTTTGGTCCAGAGCTTTTACAAAGCAGCTTTAAATTACAATGCATCATTAACTGCATTAGTTTACTGAAGATCTTAGGTTGGTTCTGCATAAAAGTAAACTATTTTGGATTTCATGTAATGTTGTATCACATGGTAAATACAATGCAAGTGACTCATTTCAAGTGTTACACAAACATCCTAAGCCTGTATAGGAGAGGCCTCACTGGTTTAGAGCAGCACTCTCAGAATGGCCCATCTCTGGTTCTGTTTAATGAGGATAAACCCAGTTTCTCAAGAACAATAGAATGATCTGTTATTCCCCTTGAATTACTTCTGGAGAAAGAGAAAAAAAAAATATGCCATACCACAAACACACCGAAGTCTCTATCAATATGAAATTTAGGACATAAAACAGAAAAACTGCAATCTAGATGGTCACCTTACTTAGGCCAATCTTACTCAATACAACTAACAACAATCATATCCTGACTAAGACTGCAATAAAATTCACTTTCCATTACCTTGCTATCAGACCAGCTCTTTGGGACATTTATCAGGAATGAGGTGCTGCAGATAGGTGAAGGACTACGAAGAGGCTGCCAGGGCCAGAAACAATAGCAGGTACATACACAGCTTGCCCTCCAGGTGTAGAGACAGACAGCACAACACAGCCAAGGACTGCAGAAATATTCTCAAGTCTCAGAGCATTTATTTACCTCTGCCTGGAGTAGCACCACAACATGAACTCCCTTCAGAGAAACCCCTACTCTGATCACCCCATCTTCTCTTGCCAGATACTACAGCGTTTCTATCAGCAATTTGCTGACAGAAAATACAAGGGATTTCAAGCTAAATTTGCCAAGTACTGCACAACCCAACCAAGCAGCGCTGCTGCAGAGTACTTCCAACATAACCACAGCTAGCAGCAGCTCTGCTGATGAATAGGTTTCAGGTGATCCATGTGACACAGGTGCTGCCCTGAAGAGAGTAACAAGTACCTGAGTGGCTGGAAATGTAACCCTGTTTTCCACCTCATCACAAACAGCATGAGGTGGACTACTTCAGCCAAAGCTGAGATCCCAAGGGCATGCCTGGGTCCCAGGGTGGTGTCCGAGGTATTTGGGTTCACCTGTGGAAGGAGGGCATGTCCTACTCACCAGGGCAGTCCAGAATGTGGGTGTCTTCGCAGGCCTGCTCGCAGAGGAGAAGGTGAAGATGTCCTTCCCCACAGAAGGGCTGCAGCACTCCAAAGGCACCACTGCTGCTTCCCAAGGAGGGTTAGATGCAACTCAGGACAGCGCACACAGTACAACTGTGCCTCCAGTTTGGGAAAGCACCTCCTGATCCAATAGAGCCTTTCTAAAACAAGCAACCTACCAAATCAACTCCCCATGAAATATTTTGGCTCCAAGATCAGGAGCTATTGTTTCTATCAGTAATGAAGTGTTTCCTCATAATGAGAAGACTTTCAGGATTTCCATTTGGCAAAATACACCTTCTTCTGGTTTGTCTTCCCTCCACCCAGTCTAGGAAACCCACTCCTGGCTTGAGACAAACACAATTTTAAGTTCAAGACCATTCCAATTTTCTCTCAAACTCTGCTGATATGAGGCTGTGAATGTTGTTGAACTAGAGGAAATGTGAAATAGAAGTTTTGCATAATGAATGTTCAGTACACAGAGCTCAGTACACCAGGCACTTCCCATAGACACGACCCATTATAGCCTTTGCTTAATTCCATCATCTTTGTGCTACACAAAACATGAAAATAGTAACTACTGATACACCACAGCCACCTCGGTATGGAAATGCAGAAAGCACAGAAAACACCATTTCATACACACCAAAAGTGCATGAAATAGATCAGCCATGGCACCCCTTTTCTCTCTTAGGAATATATCCTGAATCACAAGAACCCAGTACTCCACTGAAGGTCTCAATTACAAATGTAATTTTATTTAATTTATTCACTCAAACTGAATTTTCTCATTCCAAATCTTTACTGAAAGAGAGAGTAGTTAAATGCTTAGAAAAACCAGGAACTGCTCTAGTAGGCAGCTAGAGAAATGTATGTATCAATACAGATATGGAATGTAAATTTCAACTCAGAGATCACAACATACAAAGAAGATTTTTATGCAATACAGACTTACAAAACAATAACAGTTCTTTTCACAAATATTTTCACAGAGTTCTGCACAGCAATCTTGTAGAAAAGTAGATTTGTGCAACACCAAAATAACTTATTGTTCCTTAGTATAAATTATTTTTCATTTCCTAAAAGAAAGAGGTAATTTAATATGACTGGGCAGGATCCAACTGGATTTGGTGGTAGCAAAATACAAAAGACGTTGCTATAGGCAGAGAAGGAATATGGTATGTGCTACAGTATTGCAGGGGCATGTTCTGATGTAAAAGAATGAAAAAGTGGCCTGCAAATCTTGTGCTTCTGCTGCTGGATAGGGGCTGTGCACCAGCAAGCACCTGCTGCCTCCCTGCTTTCACAGTCAACCAGCAGAAATGTGCTTTGGAATTTAGCCCTGCTAAAAAACACCTGCCTCTGTGGGCTTCCAGTTTGAAGCCTTCAAAATGAGCCTTTCTGACTTGGAGGAACAATCCACATTTTGGTGTGCTTTGAAGGAGATGCCAGGTAAGAACTAAAATGGATTCACACTTGATGTAACAAAAACTCCGTTCCCGATTTCTCTCGTAACTGCACAAAACATACAACTAAAAAAGAACTAATTCCCTAGGCCTAGAAACATGCTTGAAGAGTAACATTGATGGAAATGATTTGCAAAGTTTAAAATTACATTAACCATAATTTAAATATTACCCCTTGATTCCCAGAAACTTCAGTGCTGATGTAGTACAATCATTTGGAAAAGTACGAGACAAAGTGTGGTACGGATAGCACAGATTAAAATTCCCCCAATACCATAAGTAATTTCTGTTATGTTAAAATCATATATTCCTCAAGGTTATAGATAAAGCTTCAGATGGAACATCTGTTTCTTCATAATATAGCTAGAATGTGAGTTTTAACCATCTTTACTTTAGGTTTTGTTTACATACAGGGATCAAAATAGATTTCTCATTGTGACTAAAAATATAGATTTTTTGTAACTACAGAACCCAGCAGCTGGTTTTCTGCTTCTTTGCCCTTCCCCCAAAAAAGTCAAGCGAGGTCTACAAAAATAGCAATTAACTTTAAAAAATAGGTTGCTTCTTCCAGCAAAGTTAAGTTACATTCAGATGTAATAGAAGTATTTCTAAGGAACCGATGTGGCGGCTCGACCCCGAGGGAGGCAGTGCTGTGTGCAGCTCCCTCCTGGCCACAGCTGCTCCTGTCAGTGCTTGTCCCGGCCTCTGGGAAGGTCAGTACCTGGTTTGGTACTCGTGGTGCCAGCGATTGAAATCATTGTAAAAAACCACGATGCTCCCGGACGCCATTCCAGTCATTATACACCTGAGGGAAGCAGATTTACCCATCAGAAAACACGCAAAGCACCGCGCAGCAGTTTGTGCGGTCGGCCTGAAGCTACGCCTGAGAGTTGGACAACAGAACTGCTCACTAGCATCCCCGTCCTGCAAGGCCACTTGGGATTGCCCAGGATTATTTCTTGGCTGGTTTTGGAGGGGGGGGTATTGGAGGGGGTGTGAAGCCCTGGTGTAGCAGCAAAGGGAAGGAAGGCCAGGAGAAGTGCTCATTTCAGTTTCAGCTCCCCCAGTTAAGCACATCTCCATGAAGGAATTGGGTGTGGGCACAAGCCTTCAGTTGGGAATACTAAAACTGAAGGCTTTGATTGTTTTGGAAGCTCCTGAAAGCAATCCCGGGGCTTTCCCACTGAGACACGCTTGCTTTCTGAATTCCTTACCCTTGGCCTGCCACTGGAAATCATTTAGATATGTTTGAAAACCCATGACCCTGACACAGTACACAATCACAAGAGTTTCTGGATCATCTTCTCTACATTCTCATTAAAGTATTACAAATATCACAACTATAAGGATGTATAAATCCTGGAATTTTTGGGGAAAAAAAGCCTTAGAAATAAAAAATTCAGAGTAAAAGGCTGCAAATCCTTTCTTCAAAACAAGGAGTAAGTATGAGACCATCAAAACATTGCATTTTGATAGGATCACCTATTTCGTGTCAATGGTACCATTTTGATCATTTTTCTATTATGTTAAAATGTCTTTTTGCACACTCTCAAACGTATTACAGTCATCCATACCAAATAAATAACTCTGAGTAATTACCTGTATTTAATCAGTAATTAGTAAAAAACTCTGATTAAATCTCTTCCTTGTCTTCCAACTCAAAGTGAATATGCTCTTAAGGCCAAGGATAAATTTCTCCATGTCCATATTAAATTTCAGTTCATTAACATGTCAAGGTCTAAAATTCAACAGCTCTAATTCCAGTTTTTGAAATATATTTAACAGCAAGGGTTCTTTTTAATGGAAAACTGCTTCATTCAAAATGCCAATATTCTCTAATTATCCTTATCAAGAAGCTGTTCAGTGTTTCATTGAAGTCCACAGGTTTTACTGGTTTGGATGTTTTAAATTTCATTTTATGTAGGTTTTAGAAACATGGATAAAAATTTTACAAACATTCAGATGGACTTCAGTAAGTGGAAGGCTAAGAGCCTCAGCAACATGCTTTACTGCATAATGTAGACATCCCTAATGGATTTAGGAGACAAATCTGCTTGAAAAGTACACAGAAACACCATTTAGTAAATATACCACAGCAAATAAAATCCTGGCCTGAAAGCTAAAGGTGTACAAGTGAAATGGGAAATAGCTATCTTATAAACAAACAATATTTCTGTGCTAAAAGCACTGAAGCATTGTCAAGCACAGCTGCATTGGAAAGTATGATGTGAAACTGCAGTAAAAATTTCAACTGGTCATCTTCAGCAGGAGTGTTCAAAAAGGGTCATGCTGTATGTGGATAAAATAACTTTTCTAGAAGTGAGAATGACTCTCTGCTTTAGCAAATATATGGATGTGTGTAGGGAATCTTCTTGTGCAAGCATTACAGCTGTTCTATTTTTAACATGAAAGTCTGAAATTAGGAATGTGATTTGTCTTGTAAGTGAAAGAAGAGAGATGAAAGCACACATGTAACCTTCCACTTCCAAGTGACCCACACTGTACATTGGTGCAGACCAATAGCTCAGCCTATCTTGAAAGTCTGCCAAAGTAAGATTTCTTGGCTCTCTTCATTCCCCAAAGAGCTGAAATCCTGAAAGATTATCTGCCCTAAATACGTTACAAAAAAAACTTTCACCAGCACAGAACTCTCAAGATAATCACCAGGATCTGTGACCCACCAGATCACTAGAAAATCACTATCAGAACAACAACAAAAATGCAATTTAATTGTAAATACATTTTCCCCAACACTCTTGTCTAGACCAGACTTTAGTCTCACCTTTGGTCATAGGACAGGGCCATGGATCGGATTCCAGCATCGCACCCTGGGTAAGCAAAGAGGCGTTTGAGGTCCCACACCTGCCAGACCATGACAACGCCGTTGTCTCCACCTGTGAGCAGATACTGTCCATCCCGACTCAGCTGAATGGCCTGGGGGCAAAGCACAGGGAGATTTGTCAGATAAATGTGTGTGTTGCTCTTAGTTCCCCACTTTTCCTTCCAATAAAAGGTTTCATATTGATAGCTGAATGTCCAGGGAGACTTTGATATCAACACAAGCTTTCGGGAAGCAACAGTATTGTTATGTTATTTTACCCAGCAAGAGAATTAATCCTGTTGTGCACAAATCTCCAGTATATTAGATGTCACCAGTTAAGTCTCACCTGACCTGTGATTTATTCCATGTTCCAAAGATCCAATACGAGGTCAGCTAAAGAAATTTACTCCTCTAATTAGCTAGATTTACAAGATGTAGCAGCACTGGCATTAAAATATAGCACCTGACATTCCCCCAAGGGTCTTTAAAACCAGCCTAGCAGAAGCTGAATGTTGACAGGAACTGAACTGTTATACAAATCACTAAAATTAATTTAGACCAGCACTTCTTGATTCCTGAACTGGACTAATAAAATAATGATCTGCTTCTCTTAACAGTGTTTCCTTTCACCATCCATCCTGAAACTGCCTGGAAAAAATTCAATGGCATATACCCTGTTTTGCATGCATCATGGGGAAATGATGACAAATTTGTGCTTGAAATCTTTATTTCAAAGATCAGGAAGAACCAGATCATGAAGAAAGATGGGCTATCACTGGTTTTCAGAGTCAAGACTTTTTCAAACAGGAATCTTCAATCTACTTTAGTATTTCTTGTATGCTACTGGGAAAAAAATCAAGATACATACTGAATACCCAGAAGAATGATTTTCCTTCTTTACCTGATGGCTATACCAGATGACACTATCAGATATTAAATGGAAAGGATTCAGGAGAAATCTTTCTTAAAAGAGGGATTTTCCCAGTGTAAATAAGCCAAAATGGGTCTTAAGAGAACTGAAATTGAATTAGCACTCTAAGCAAGTGCTAATTTATGGGGTGGTAGAGACCATGACCCATCTAGCCCAGAGGTCTATTCCCAACAAAGGCAGCAGGAGATGCTGCCAGCCTGGTCAGCATACAGCCCTCTCCCCCTGCGCACCACAGCACCCAAGATCACTGGATTAGGAAGATCAGAAAGTTCCTGTTCCCTTTAGTATCTATTTATGGAAATGCTGCCTATGAATTTTCCTAATCTTTTTTTTGAGCCTGCTGATGCCTTCTGAGGGGGGCAAGAAATTGGCAAAGGTTTACCACAGGTTTATTCCCTGTTTTGAGGTGATCCTACCAGTTTCAGTGAGTACCCCCATAGGTCTCATATTGTGGAGTTTCCTGAATAAGAGTTCTCCATTCATCTCAGGCATTGCCTTCATCACTCAGTACACTTTCAGCATTTCCCACCACAAAAAGCATTGAATGAAGCTGGTTCCCAACACCAACCCTTGGACGACTCCATGACTGACTTTTCTCACAGCATGTGAGCATTTTTTCCATGTGGGTCTCAGTACTACTACTGCAGAAACCCTGAGGGGGATAAAAACTTCATCTGAAAGGAGGCCCCTGCCTTGCTGCTGTGCAGAAAGAAATGTAAGCAGTAGAGGATATCAGGCCCTGATTTTATAGCCTCATCCTCCAACTGTCCAGGAAAACTGAAAGGTCTGCAGCATTTTCCAAAGAAACAAAACCAAGAAGTTGAATGGATTCTGTCATGTGGAATGACATCAGCATGAGCCACCAGCAAGATCAAGACCCTTGAAACTACATTTTGGACAACGATTAATGATTCCAGTAAGCCCAAACCTTTCCTGTGCTCTCTTTCTGTTTCCAGGTACATCTTCTCCATATTCTTTCTAACTTTTGCTCCCCAGTTTGACATTTGCTTTTCCTTCTCTGCTTTCAGATTTGTCCACAAATACTCAGCACAGGAACAGCCTGTCCTTGGTTCTGCTCTTCTTTCTCCTCTGCTTCCTTATCAGTCCTTCCCTTTCCTTGTCCAGGGTCACAACCATCACATTTCTTGCCATGGATCTTTTCTGCACCTCTTTGTGAGGGATGATTGCTTGCAGGGAAAAACTGCATCCATGGCATACAGATGTTCCGTACAGAATATGGATACTAAGCATTATCTACAAATATATTTAACCTAAGGTTTGTCAATCAGCTAAATTTGGGCAGCCTTTCAATGCAATACACACCCTTCACACCAGGATTATTTGGGGATAAATTTCAGCTGGCCCAACTTCTCAATAGAATGATGTAAGAATGGAGGATGTTCAGAGCAGTGGCTTTTAAATGCCATAAACACACTCTCTACAAACAAACTGATTCCTTTTGACTAGAACATTATCGCTGGAAGGCGAGGACTTGCCTTAAGATGATAGTGTACAAGCAAAATTCCAGCTCAGAGATTTAAATCCAGGAAACAGTAGACAGAACTGAAGACGGGATTTTGCAAACATCTCTCTGATGAAGTCTGTAATTATTTTGGCACTTGCAGTCTCTGCTTACACAGGTTTGAAAATAAGCAAAACTTTTTACATACCTCAGGAAAAGGAAGTTTGGGGCTTTCCTAACGTAGAGAATTTATAGCACATGCACCACAAAAAATCAGAGAAACTAAAACACAAAGACGTTACGTTCATGCAACACTGAAGTGTTTATACAGACTGCTGACAAGCCTAGAAACCAAAATATACAGTGTGTGTAAGATACTGCTTTGTGAGCAGCAGTAACTGAAGTCAGACATATTGCACATCTGTATTTTTTGTATTGCTGCACTCTATTACTGTGATGCCAAATACATCCTGTAAGAATTATATGATGTACGACACTTAGATTAAGATGGAGCTTCTATATTATGTTATAAATTTTGAGTGTTTACTGCAACAACTCCCAAGGAATCAGAATGGATCACATTGCTGCAATTTTATTTCATACAATAACTTTAAAAGGGGTGTAACTGAAACAGAAACATATACTGTAAACAAAATTTAACACTGAGGGGGAAAAAAAAAAGATGATAAACCTATTCCAGCCGTGTTTTGAACTAAGATGATGAGACATACATGTAATTTTAGACCCAATAAAGAAGAACTGGTGGAGTTTTTCCAACCACATCTAAGGATGGAAAACGGAATACTAACAAAGATTAGAACTGAGTATTCTGAGTTGAAGCTCCTCCCTGTCCCCCACCAAAAATAAATGTTTCAACCTTTAATTGCTTCTGTGACTGTTGCTATCAGAAATGTGCTAAGCACCTTGAAAGCACAAGACATAAGGAGCCTGAAAACTCTAATTTAGAGGCTGTCCTAGAAGACAGCGGCACAAAACAAACGGATAAGACTGAAAATTATCTAGAACTAGCATGCACTGAGAGGATGATCATGAGATCTAACTACCCATACAAGTATTAAAGAGATTATTCATTAGAAACAAAAATCAATATGCAGCAGTTTTCTTCTCTATAGCAATAGCAGCCTCCTAAGGGTATTTCCAAATTGCAATGACGACTGTGACAAATAATTATTTGCTACACTTATAAAATTCAGCTGATGAAAATCCATTAACCTTATGGTCATGGTTCACTTGAATTTTATACTTGAGGCTTTTACTGAAGAAATGCTTTATTAAAAGGCAAATTAAATCCATTAATCTTTAACTCTTCCACTACCTGCAACATGCAGTAGGTTTTGTGGTCTTGTGATTAAATAAAGTACAGGCTTTGAACCCTTACTAATACCTATGCAATTTCACTAAGTCATTGGCTTGTCATGAAGACAAGATGTTGACTTATTTAATTTTTATTGTTTTTAGATAAATTTCTCAGCCATTTGCCTATATATATATATATATACACACATATATGAAGGGATGAAGGAATGAATGGATGAAAAAGCTGACCCTGTCAGCATTAAAGTTTCATGATACTCCCTTCAAGATCTAACAAACGAAAGGATGCTTTTACTCCCAAGTACTCCAGCTGGTACAGAGGATGACATGAATCAATTTTACTGTTCTGCTTTTCCCCAGCGTAGTTTATCTGCAATTCTGCTAGGTATGAAACTGAAACAACCCTGCAACTAATCTTACTCACAACATGGCTTCAGACTCTCAAATAATCCCCAAAGCGTGCAATTTCAACAATGTTCTAAAAGCTGAGTTTCTGACTTGTATTTCCTTGGAAAGTCTCAAAACTTTGCACAAATCCCTTTTAACTTTTCAGGTTTTTGAATGGCAGTGCTTTGTAAAAAGGCAGAGCTGACACTGACAGCCCTGGCTTACAGCAGCAGGAGTCTTGTGGGTACTTCCACATTTCAAAACTGACTCAGGAAAGGAAAATAAATTGGTTCCTCTGGGTGAAACAGCATACAGTCTTTGTTTAGGGTAAAATAACTTTACCTTTCAGAACAAGCAGACTATTTAGAGTTAAAGGTATTCATTAAGATATCTAAACACTACATGGTAGATGTACTGTGATATGCCTAAGCTCCACTGAGCAATACAGTATTTAAAACAAAAACAGGTGGAAGGCATTGATTAGACCCTGAATTTCCCCAGAGGGTCTGAATTTTTTCTGGCAGTTTTCTAGCACAAGAATACAAGAAAGAAAAACAGAATGTTGATCCCAATGTCACTATTGAAAACTGCTATTTTTGCCAATAGCATCCTGAAATACCAGGCCATAATGACAGAGGAAAACCGAGGCTTTTACATTACAAATTCCACACTTATGACCTTTTTCCTTCCTTTTTCTATCCTCCCCAAGCAAAAGCCAATGAGGAGAGTTTGTCAGCACAGCCCATGGGTAGGTGCTATTCATTTTAAATGCCCCACTTTAATCATGCAGTTGCCACTCTCCTTCAGCGATGATGTAGTGCAGAAGCACTGGCAGAGACGCTGTAGGTTGTTTAAGCATAAAGCTCAGCTGAGACCACTGGGAGAGAAAGAAAACAAAACAAAACAAAATAAACCCCAAACCCCTCTACAAACATAATTCTGGCCCACAGAGAGCAGAACTTCCACTGCCTCCAGCAACATTCCTAAAGCTGTGGGTACTGACTGAAACACTACAGAAATTGTTTTAGCCGGCAAGGGATTTCTAGATATTTTACAGATTTGCTGGCCTAGCTGACAACATAATCACAACTGCAAGTGACAGATTATCAACATTATTAATGTAAAAAGAGAAAACACTGTGATCTGGTCTTGCTTTATGGAAAGAATTCTGGGATGAAGGGTAGGCTGAAAATGTTCGAAGTATTTGTACAAGGACAGCCAAAGTACAATTTCAGGGAATTGATACAAAAATATACATTAATTTGAAAAAATATCTGGGCACAGAAATATACACATTCCTACTTAACTTCCCCAGCATCAAACCTGCACTTGTGGCTGCCACAGAGCACAGAAGTTAAATGCCCCCTAACCCCTGTAGACTGCACTCTCACTATGTTATTTCTGCATATTCCACTACCAGCAGAGCTGACATTTTGAATGGATGACATTGGGATACTGGATTAGCAGAGCATAGTACATGATAGGAGTTTCAGAAGGTTTTAAGTGGAATATATTAAACTTCAATGCTAATGAGGCAGTTCCATACAAATTATAAACTGCAAAAAATGAAGATCAAAATTCTTTAAAATACATTGACACATTCTTCCATCTTTAGTATGGAAAGAAGTGCTCACAACTTTGCACAACAGCTGAAAGAATGACAACAATTCTGTAAAACAAACATGACGGCAGAGAGGGATTTTCTTCCTGATTCATGTAATCCAAATAAAGGAAAAACTTTTGAGAGTTTTCAGCTCAAGAGAACATTGGAAATCCCAGCAGCTGAGTTCCTGGGATCTTCCATCAGATTACAAAAATCAGCTTGGAGGTGTGGTACTGCAGTACAGCTGGCAGCTGATGTTCCGTTTCACAGGTACTATTACACAGGAACTGTCACGAGACCTTCATTTTGTATTATAAAATAATTTTCATAAAGCCTTGTGCTTAAAATGCCTCCTGCATGGTTATGGACTTGCTCCAGTTGAAGATGTGGAACTCTGCTGCCTGCTTAGCAAATGCCAAAGGGTTAAAAGAGTTGAAGTATAGACATAGCCCTATAAAACTTCCTGGAGCTCAGCACAACACATGCTGGCTGAACCAGGATGCAGGAATGAAGTCAGAGATGCCAAAAGAAAGGGAAAACTAACGTCGAAAATAGCATGTCCACTTATCTCCTGCCTTGAGACTCAAAAGTAAAGATGCAGCACAGCCTCTCCTGGTCAGCAATTAGTAATATTTGTATTCTCCAGCTCAAGGATATGCCTACACAGTATTCTTTACTTTATGAACAGAGTTCTTTTACAGTTAAAACTGTGAAAAACTCCTCCTAATGTTGTTAAGAGTACATGGTCCCCTCAATTATTTTCAGAATGCTGCTATGCTATGGTCTGGTACCACCTATCTATGGTCTGGCTATAGAAAGAGTCTCCACACAACTCCAACACTGACAGCTTTTCCCCATGGAGCTGACAGTTAGCCCACATTTGAGGACACTCACCCTTATCTTGTCATCTGTTTCCATAGTGGCCTGCAGTCTCCCATTCACACTGAACACACAGAAGAGGCCGTTTTCATAATATATGACACAGTGGCCTTCTCTGGAAGCTTGAATAAGTTTTGGTCTCAGGCAGCTTTCGGGACCTTGTAATCTTTCAGGACCTTCTAACGTCCTCAGTAGATCTCCATTCATAGAATGTATGAGACATGGTCCTTCTAGTGAGACAGAATAGGATCTCAGGTTATTGATTTATACACTCAATTAAAGATATCATTTTTCATACAATAAGTCATGGCTTCTACTTAAATAATCACAATTGTACTACTTTATAATGGTTGTTACCACGTTTAGGCGAATTGCCTATAACTTAAAGGGTGCCAAACACTAAGATAAACAGCTTATCCCTCAAAGGCTTTGCATTGAAGTATTTTAGAGCACTTAGATTGCCTTCTGTGGATTTTCTTTTAAAGCAGGTAGTAGTTAATTTTGAGAGTTAATTTTGAGATTATTTAATTTTGAGTAATTAAATGTACTGAACCCTGAAAGATTTTCAAAACACAAAGACGCACAGAGCTAAGGGTACTGAATTTACATATGAAAGCATTCTACAAGTCTACATTCTCATATTAAGACTCTAAGCCATACACGAACCACTAATATATTTGCTTTTTTAATATTTTTCAACAAATACCTGCTTTGCACATAAGCCACATGAGGTCACACGCATAACACAGAAATGCACACAGGTACAGACCATGAGTACCCCCAGCTCTGAAGAAGTGTCTCTGAGTAGCTACTTTAGAAATACTAAAGTAGAAAGATACTAATTCCAAGAAATCTACAGTTTAAAAATAATTGTGGACAATTAAGCAAATAAGAAAATTATAAAGAGTATCAACAGAATCAACATCCTTCTTTATAATCTGCCTGCTAAAAGCATGTCTTTGAGAACAGAAATGGAGCATATTAGATGCTTTACAGCCAAGCTGGAAGCCTGAACAGAATTACCAGTAGTTTATACACACCCTTCATCACACAAACAGTCCAGCACATTCTCTTTCTCTCAAAACTGATTTTTGTTTCCCCTTTTTGAGAAGTTATCCATAAGAGCCACTCTTCACCATCCTGGCCCTCAAAGCCTGTATCCAACTATGCTATATGCAATTACACACTGGATAAACAAACAGAAATAGCAATCGGGGGAAACTGATGTGGTTGCCTCTTCTTATAAATGTCTGAACAATCCTCAGTTTTAACATGTTTAAAATTCAAATTCCACAGCAACTAAAAAAAAGGTTAAAAAGTAAAACCACTATAAAGTTTATAAATTCTACCACTTGAGACTATATTCCTCTTGGCATTAGGATTAGAGCTTCATAAGAAAGAAATTACAAGAGCTACCTTACCTTTTGAACCACTTATTACCAGGCCAAGCTCAGCACAAATGGCAGCACAGGTGATCTCATAGTCGTGTCCTGTAAGAACAGCTCGAGGAGTTGCAAAATCACCTTCAGTAAAAAAACAATAAAAGCAATTCTTGGTTACACTCTATTCCCAAAATCACTGCTTTCCATCACTGAAGCACCTTTTGTTTCCTTGCTCTTTTGAGTTTGCGTTGCTTACAAATAACTTCAATGCTCCTGTTTGCATATGGAAGTGTTGTACTCCTACCTCTGTAGTACAGCAGCGGCACTCTGCCTGCATATTTACTAACGTGCAGTAATATAAAAGTCAGACGTGCAGTAAAACCAACCAAAGTTGGTTCCCCTCCGTCTCCCCCTCTAATTTATATTTTGTAGAGGGAGAGATTTAAGTCAATTACTACCCTTTCCTACAACAGGAATTAGTAAATGCAAGTATCACTACAGTAGCTATCAAGAGAAAACACCTGAAGTGCCCAAAGATTAAGGAAAACTTCCAGTGACTGATTTTATTTTAACCTAATAACAGCGCTGAAACCCTCAGACTGAACTCTAGTTCTTTGCAAGTTTGGACCACAGTCAATATGAATTTCTGATGAATTTGCAAAAAAGTCCCACTCAAACTCACCATCAATGCTCCTAATTAGACATGTCCCTGCTACAGGAACTGTATTTTTTTTTGCAGGGGGTGGGGGGGAGTGTGATTCTTTTTATAATCAAACATATATGGATAGATACAATTAAAAAAAAAAAGAATAATTGTACAAATGGTACATACAAAGGAAAAAACATTATTCTCCAGGTCAAGGCAGAGAAAGGGTAAGCAAATGCTACAAAGCTCTTTAAATAATTTTATAACTTTGCTCATATTCACTGCTCCCTTCAAGAGTGCTGGCATTTCACAAAAATCACAAAGTTATTC
This sequence comes from Donacobius atricapilla, assembly GCA_013397315.1. Lineage (NCBI taxonomy): Eukaryota > Metazoa > Chordata > Aves > Passeriformes > Mimidae > Donacobius > Donacobius atricapilla. Next base: position 374,619 of record WBMY01014847.1, on the reverse strand, counting down.
TTGTATTACCATATAATTAGCTCATTCATAGCATTCTACAAAGCATTTAAACTCAAAAGGATATTTCTTGGGCACTGCTGTCATGTAGTTTTCAAAAGGTTTAGATGAGTTTTTAAGCAGCAGGGAATAATTTCACTTCACAATAAATGATGATATGTGAGACACCAACAAGCCAGTAAAGCAGTGGTAAAATCAACCTTTTTTTCACTTAAAAAAGAGGAGATGGTTTTACAAAGACACAGAGTAAAACTGAGACCAACTGACTCCATCAGCTACTAAATTAACATCAATCAAATTACATTTGGGGCTGTAACTTTTTAAAGATAAACCCAGCATACTGTCATTAATCTGTCCACGTAGAGCAACACCAGCAATAGTGGTACTGAGTGTTACTAGAAATCATGGAGCTATATTTAAAGGGATAGCTACTCAGACCCTGCATGTGTACACTGAGAGACTCCTCTGCAAAAGAGGTGTAAGATCTGGACTTGCATAAATATTTTTACCCATTTATATCACCTCCCAATACATCTGCGCAGCTGCCACATTCCAGTGGCTTTTAAGTAAAGGTCATAATCTCTGACGAAGTCTCAAATGAAGAATTTTGACCTTTCAAAATTTGATTTATTCTGCAGTTACTATCACAATATTTATCAGCAATACAAGATCTTGGAAAGTAAATAAATCTATTTCTTCTTAGATATAGCCACCAGCATTATATATGTGTGTGCATACATGTACACACCCAGGCATGTATGTTGCCAGCATTATAAATGTGAACATGCTTTGGAGCAACTTGCTGAATTGTCCTAATGTCTAAAGAAACAATCACTAGAAGCTGTCACTTTCGTTTCATACAACGTTTGAAAAAACAGACTCAAGCCCAGGAAGTATGGCAGACAGTTCAGGGGCAAAGGAAAAAAAAAAACCTCCCAACAAATCAGAAGCATAAGGGTGGATTTAATGACCTTTAGGTACTTCTCAGGTGGCTGATTCTGTGAGTTTTGCTAACAAACCCTTCAGAGCAAAGTTGCTCTATTGAACTTTGCTTCCCTAAACATGGGCGGGGCACCCCAGAAAATTCATAAATGAACTTTATGTAGCCAAACCACAATCCTGCAGTTTTAAGGGAAAATTTAACAGCAACCATAGCAGTCTATCCAGTAACAATTTAATGTTGCCGACCCAATTCCTTCTCCCTGTCTGTCTCAAAGCCTAAAATGTGGCCGCTTGGTGAGTTTAAAGGTCTTGTTAGTTTTCTTTTAAATAAGCTGCCTATGTTTGCAAAATTTTAGAATTCTGGTTTTATTGCTTTCTTCTGCTCTCAGAAATTCAATTAACACATACTCGCATGGATCAGCAAGGAATTAATCTAATTATAGACTTCACATTAAGGAAACTTTTGAAATCAGAGAAGTTTTAAATACAGAACATTGCAGGAGGTAATGAATGTAAGATGTTGGAGTTAGAAACACTTATGAGAAGCAATGCCTGAATGATTTATTAGGACTTACAGATAAACAAAATCATGAGAGTAAACGTACTGCTTACAGTGACTACATTATTATGGGCTTTATCTGCATAAGGCTGTCAGGAACTACATCCATTAAATGTAGGAGATAAGACTCTTAAATCAAGAAGTCAAAACTGAGCATATACATATCTCACAGATCACAGAAAACAAAATTGCCTAAATAACGCTCACAGTCTTTTCAGAATTTGGACTTGACTTCAAACCTAACAGAGTATAAATCTACAGGTGGAAGAATCTGAGTTTTATGGGTTGTATTGACTGTCTCCTAAATTATATTTGCAATAAACACTAAAACAAAAAACCCCAAACAAACAAAAACCGCCTACAAATCCCAACCCAAACAAACAAAAAAAGAAGAGAACTAAGTAGTATCTTTAAAGAACTTAGGATTTGAATAGATACTGTAAAAGAAGAGTCCTGTGAAAAGTCAGGCTGACTCCTTTGATAAGAATGTCAAGTATTTAGGGGGTTCCAAGCCTCTGATTTCCCAAATAATGGGGTCAACTTAAAAGCTGGTCATAGAGCAGAAAAGATTTCTTTAAAAGCTTTTAAACTGTTATTGCTTCAAAAGATTGTCATGGTTTTCAATAATGCAAAGAGAAAATTTTATTTTGTTGCTGGTTTAAGGGGCACCACTTCAAACTTTTCTAAATTGTTTTAGGAGAACAGACTTGCAGAGCCTTTTGAAAAGCTAGGGAAGTGACTTCAAAGGGAAGAGAGTCTTTGTCTGTTAAGCAGGTTTACGACCACTGATGCAAACCCTAAGTAAGGGCTGAAAAGAATACTCAAAGAATCTTTATGGAGATCCTTAAGGAAGATGAACAAGTCAAATGAAATTAAAGATAGTTCAAATCCTAGCACTAATAACCAGGACAATAGTTTTACAGATGTGCTTCTCTCAGTGTAGGATATAGTGATATCCTCAGACTATCCCATCACTGGATTGCTGCTTGGAGCTGAATGCTGCAACATTCCCAATGCCACATTCACATTGCTACAAATGCCATCAATGATTTATTTAAGTCACAGGAGGCACACATAAACTTACTTTCCAGTAATGGACAGAATACTTTACCTTTGCAGCAACCATTCAAATTATTTCAAAAGAACTCACCTACATTCCAATAAATAATTTCTGCAAAGCTGTTTTCCCATAGAAAATAACATAAAATATCACTCTTAAGTGAGTAAAGTACATTTTAAATCATAAAATTCAAGCTTCAGAAGATAAAAGAGCACATGATATCATGTCAGCCTGTGGTGATATATCAGTGAAAAAATGTTAGGCTTTTGGAGACTACATTTAAAAAGGAACAGTGGGATTACGGCAAAGTCAAAACTTTCTTCCAGTTTAATGACATCCAGAAGAAGAAAAGCCTTACTGGGGAGAACAAGAAATTGGTTTGTATTAGTGTATCTCTCTGCTATTTTTTTCAGCTTTAGTGACGTTACAATACAAAGCAGAATCATGACATTTTAAATCCATCAGCAAATTCCTGAAATGGCTGCTTTCTTTATTTTCAGCACTAAGCTGTAAAAGCTGAGCCAAACACCAGAATTTATTTGAAGAAAAATATCTTCCTAAAATGAAACTAAATGAGAGATTAGCTAAAAAAGTTACCTCACAATTAAATACAAGATTCTTTTCCTACTATTTATGGGTGAGATATTATGCAACACATTAAAATATAAAAATACTTGACTGTGCTTCTTTTTATGTTTCATACTGAGAAGACAATTAATTATTTTAAGTCACAGAGACCTAAACAGCCATTTCTAAATTATTCTCTGATTGCAGAGGCTGTGGGGCACTTTTAAACAGCAAATTAATTATGCAATTTTATGTCAATATAAAATCCAAATTAAATGAAGCATCAGTTAATCTGTCTTTTTACCTATTCCTTGCAAAAGTGATTGAGTGCTTTCTCAGAATGATACATCAACCAAATCAAACTATACATGTACGGAAGGCCTTCTAAAATTCATATTTAAAATTTCCCAATTTGGAAGTTGTTTTTATGATTAAAAATGAGGAAAACAATAAAAGGTCTGAAATAAACATGGGAAGTACAGATGTATGTACAGAATCTAGGACATCTGGAAAAAAATGCTCAGCAAAATGTAGGTAACTCAAGAAAACTACTTTGCTGCTAGTCCTATGTTGATTATATAACAAGTTTCAGACTTTAATTGCATTGAAGAAATAACTGTCAAATATTATATAAATTCTGTGCATTAACATTATTTATAGATCACATAATCAGCCAAATGATTAGAACCCCATTTCACTGGCACAGAAATTTACCTGATGGATGAGAGATCTTACTGAAGTGATACCACACAAAATCATCAAAGTATTCCTAAAGCTCCAGTTTGAATAATCTTTTCTTTGTAAATAAGAATTTTTATATAACAATATTATAGTTTCATATTATACAGGAACTTTATTGTTGTCGGGTTCTTCATGTGACACTCCATCAGCATTTCCTCTTAATTCCTTTAAACTACTTCCCATCTGTTCAGACTTATTTTACCACAAAAAGTACAACCTTATGCCAAGATGCAAGTTTCGGTTTTCTAACAAAAATCTTCAACCCTGTATTTTCTGAAAAAGGAACAACATCTTTGAATAATGTATCATTCTATCCTGAAGCAAGGTCTAAACAGGCAAAGCACGGGAGATGCTATAGTTCGTTCAGTAAGGAAAAAATACATTAGATTTATCTTGTAGGATTCGTTTCAGTAAATACAACCCAGGCGTTATTGTAGTTCCCTCAGTGTCACTCAGTTCAACAAGTGACCAACATTCATCAGTATTAATGAGAGATTTTTCATACATGCTGTGTCACAAAAACTACATTTCCAAAACAAACAGAATAAAGAAGAAGGTCTAACAGGCCTTCATAAACTGAGTATTACAGTTCAGACTTCAAAAGTCAATAATCCCCAGTCTCTTAATTCCTACACCATATGCAACACAAAACTTTCTGGAACAGGTTCTCCCTTAGTGGGGACTCATCTGCTGCAAGTCCTGGAAGTCATTCAGCAGGACTCCTCCCACTGAACCCAGGCCTTTTTGAAGCCCCTGGAAAGTATCTGCAGGTGAATATTCAGGGTCAGGGTACACTAATATTTTAATATTTGCACCATCCCGACTTCATAAACTGTTACTTAAATGGCAGCTTTGAAGTTATAGAACACGGTCAATTTTGCCTGATAATGTTCTAAAATGGGTTTTTGAAGGGCTTTTTTTCATTTATACTAAAAAAATAACCTATTTTCTTCCTATTTCTCTCTTTTGGTTTATAGTACCATTATCTAGTGAGTTCAAAAAAAAAAGATAACAACCTTACCAGAAAAGGAAAAAAAAAAAATCAAGCAATTATTTCAGATAGAAATAGCAGCTAAGGAATTGTTGTAAGATAAACTAAGATAACTACATCTAATTAAAACCTATACAATATTTGATAACTTGGGCAAAATATAATCTGAGATGAGAGATTTCCTACGATAAATCCACTCAGTTTGGCAGGTTTTTATGATCTTTTTATTTCTCCTTATTAAACTACATCAAAATATATTTTTAAAGTCTGTGTTTGAGCTATTTGATTACTTTTATAAAGGTAATTTGAAACCGATACTACCACCAGCAGTATGCTGTACTAGAGAGATGCTTACCACCTTCACTTACCAATGTAACTGGGAGTGCTGATGGCATACACCAAGTTCAGAGAATACAGAAGTTTGCTGTCTTCTTATAAGTAATTCTTTAAACCAGATATTTTTTCAATGAGGCAGGTCATAACTCCATTATCTCCATGGTGCTAGTGCTACTACTAGAATTTCTACCCAGAAACACTTAAAAAATAATTTCTCACCCAAATCAGGTTTATTGTATTGATCAAATAATTTTTATAACATTTATGCTGTGTACTCATTCTAGGCAATAAATTATTATACCTTCTGCACTCCTCTGTTCTGTCTTACATGGTATAGACTTTAACCTGAATGGTAATTTTTCTCAGCAACCAACCAAGGTAAATAAATGTGATGCATTAGTACATCACCCCACAGCTCTGTATATGGTGCACGTTAAGGTTGTACTCATTTACCATCTGAATATAATTCCTTTTACCACATCAACTATTAGTTGCAAGTCATAAATATAGCATCATTTTTCCTGGAACTCAAAGGTCTGTGTTGCATCATGGAGTACTAAATAACTTTATCCTGCTGGAAATTTCATGCATCCCCTTTTAGTAACACCTGAAGCTGGATACTGCCAAAAAAGAAGCATCCAAACTACTCCTGTGTTTCCAGTCTCAAAATACATACATCTTTGGTTGTCTCAAAACTTGCTGTACAATGCTTCTTTGAATTACTGATTGACAAGTCCTGAAACACAATCTCTTAGCCAGCTGAAAACAAGGATGATAGAGGTGCTACACTTAATACTGTAGGACATACCTTTAGTCAAAACAAATATTTATGGCACACAAACTTACACGCTCATCACTACCAAGCCACTATGGCTATTTAGCTGCTTTCCAAACTATCTCTGAATGCAACTGCAAGTTCTTTTCACTGAAAACCTTGTCCCCATTGGTATCTATGACATGACTTTTGGCATTACACAAATACAAAATTACATCTGGCTTGTGTGCCATCATTGCAGATTTCCAGATACAGCAGAATTCATCCACCTGTTATTGCTCATCTTTTTTCCATTTAAATACGTGGAAGGTAGAACCATCATTTCTATGTGATTTACGGAGTACTTAGAGGCCTCCATACAATGAGGTTCCATGAGGCCTCAAACTCTTTGAGGTATCAATGTGTTACAGCTGAAAGAAGAAAGGACAGTGACCTTTTGTGGCTGCAGAATTTAAGGCTCTGTTCTAGATCCACGCAGATTGTCCCAGTCCTTGTTACCTGTGAAGCTACAGGGAACTGTGGGACCAGTTACAGCATCGGGGGCTCTGTCCACTAAGACTGCATGAGGCTTTCAAGGCTGACACTGAATAATGCAGTAAATGTTAGGCAAAAGAATATTTAGTGGTTGCTATGCCTTTCAGGAACACGTTACAGATACTTTTTCCAAGCTTTGTGGACCTTCTCTATTATATACTTGCAACGCACATAGAAAAATGTAACACTGTGCTTGTTAAAGCCCTATATAGTAAAAAGAAAAAAAGTACTCAATTTCTTTTTATGGTCCCATTTAAAAAAACACTCCTGGCCTATTTCTGTTTCTGTTCATATGTTGGACTTAAATTCACATCGTATTTTCTCATAATTTCAACAAAAGGGATAAAAATTATACTGCAAATGAATTTTATTTTCACCTCCAAAATGCGAATAGGTATTTTTAATTTTTTACTAGATAGTGCTTAGGATCCAGTCCTGAGATCAACTTCAACTGGATGCCAGCAGATGGTGCTGAAGGACTCTGGCTTTACATACAACGTTGTGATGTCCTGCCATTTTTGAGAAACAAAGAGTATTTGTTACATCTGCAGTAAAACAATGTTACAATAATAATGAATTACTTACTGGCTTTTTTTTTTAAGAAGGGCTCACACAATAATGTAGAATATGCATGCAGGGGTGAAAAAATAAAAGTGCTATTGAGCACCCAAAGGAGCATGTGCAGACTGTCCTAAAACTCGGTGCCAGAGCAATACTCTTTTTCCTACCAGGCTGACTTCAGTGGACTATTGCTTTTATAGCTGCAGCAATTTCAAACATATTTTAGTATTTTGAGGCTCTGCAAATTTTTAGCTACTCTGGTAGACAGAAGTAACAGTAATAGGAGAATTTCCATTACTAACTAGCCTGATTAGTGATTTATGGACATTCTGATACTCCTGCTACTTAGTACGACAAAAGAAAAAGGAAACACTAACAGGTAAGCTTTTTACCACTACTTCCCAATTCAATTTTTAAGAGAAGCTGCTGTTAAGGAAATTACTTTCAATTTTTTTAAAATAATATATACAATTCTAAATAAATAGTTATGCTAAAAACATTCTTTGGAAATGTGGACCCTCATCATCTCTACTACCATTTGTTTTAAAATGAATATCGAAAAAACAAGTCCAGATCATTCAGACCTGGCAACCAAAATGTAGATTAATTCAAGACGAGGATGAGGGAAGAAGGCAAAGAGGGGCTTTTCGGCTACTGAGTTAACAGCAGACACATGACCTGCTTAAAATCAGCGTGACTGTTAATGTGTGCAGAGAGAAGCATCTATGCAAATATTCACAGAATTCAGCTTTACAGGACTAGTTTGTCTGAGTACAAAGAAATTATAACCCATGACATTATTCTTCAATCAACCAACACAAAGATGATCCTCAGGTATAATTTCAAAGTTTAAATTGCTTGCATTGTCCACTTTAATAATTAATTATGAAGCACTCAGAAAAAGTTTAAATTTTCCAGCTGAAATATCTGCAGCAGTTGATGAAATACAGATGTTTCATCTTTCACTGTGATTACCAATACAATTAAAACTAATGATTTCTCTAGACTCAATATCAGAACTTTAATGTTAATAATAATTTGTAATTATTTTATAATACATACCCTATACATATTGTTTATATTTAATAATTTATAATCATTTTATAATGCATGTGCTATACAGATTATATATATTTAATAACAATGTTGATAAAAGTCTTGCAGGTATTCACATATTTATTTAAGAATTTTAGCTAAATAAAAACTAAACAAAAATGTAGTTTCTTTTAAAAGTGGCTTTGATAGGAACAAGACTGTTCTTCAGCAAGACAAGAAATGTGATTAAATTTTTAACCCTTTGGGAGATTTCATATTTTATAAATTGAAAAGATTATGCATTTTAAAAATTTGCATCAGAGGGACATACTCTACATGTTTTCAACAGCAAAACTGTTCAGTGAATCTTCCCAATTAAATCTTAGTTAAATACAGTAATTGTATTTTTAAGTATGAAATCAGGCGCTTACATTCACGCGAGTCCTGCTACACAGCTACACCACTAAACCCATTTATTTCCCACACTTCAGAATACCTGAATATAGTACCCTCTAAAAAATATAAAGCTATGCAATGAAAGCACCCCCCTAGTCCTCGTGATGCAAATGTGATACATACAGAGAGTAACATTTTCTAGTTTTATGGGCTAACATAAAATAGGTAATATAATTTGTTTTATTCACATATGTGTGGAAGATCAATGCAATAACTCAGAAGGGAGCCCATTAGTATTAGCAGTAGTGATACAGTTACACACAGACTATACATTTCATAGCACTGAAGATTTTTATCAGTCAAGCCTTAATTTCCTTAGCAAATCAAATTTCTAATTAATTTTTTTTTCTCAAAATATGAAAACTAAAACTTAATTGTGGACACATCTGTAGATATCTGAAAGCAATGGAACCATATCTTCATATTCCATGAATAAAGAGCAAGAATAGCAGAAAAACGATTTATCTTCCCCTGGACAATAGAAATGCCTACCATTTTTTAAGCCCAAACCATTTTAGAAGCATAAACAATATTAAGACAAATTCACCACCACAAACCTCCCCTTCAAGAAAGTACATCCAAACAAAATAGCTACAGAGAAAAACATGAAACCTTGAAGTTATAGATTTACATTCACTAACATTAATGATTGGCCTCTACCTGGTCCATGTAGGTGAGGGATTATTGAAGAAAACCAGAGAAAATAGGATATACCAACTAAAAAATCATGTGTTGGTAAAGGAATACCACAAGTATGTGTGTAGAAAGATTTGATGACAATTTTTAATATGTAACGGCTAGAGATGACTGTCTAAATAGGATTATAACCAATACGGCAAAACAAATTAAAAAACACCTTGCTGGAAGGAGTTTACATGGAAGTGGCAAAGATATGAGAATGTTCAGTACACTTTCGAAGGGAGAGATCAAGGACAAGATACTTCCTGAAGTATTTTGGGGAAACAGGTTTCAAAAGATACAGAATATCCTTCTGTGAGATCTCAAGGGCAGTTAAACCTACAGAAAACAAAGGAAAAGGTAGTAAGGATACTAGTGAATGCAGCACAGGGATAAGACAGAGAAGATCCCAGCTGGCACAACTCAGAGTTCTCCAGTGACTTTGGCACTGGAAAGTCAGGAAGAAAGATCAAAATAAATGAGATATTTCTGAAACAGTGCAAGCAACAAGGTATGAGCGAAGAGACAAACCCCAGGGAGCCACACACAGATGAGATGTAACTAACAAGGACATCAGGAATAACATTCTAAAACCACGAAAATATGCCAAGTTTTCTCAAGAAGTTGATTTGTTATTAAGAGCAAGCAACACCAGTAGATGATGCCACACAAGGTACTTCAAGGAAAGGTCAGTTGCAGTCAGACAGCAAACCCAAGTAAAACCAGCACTGAAAACGGTGCTCTCAACTAGAAAATACCCGAATGAGGTAAATGTTTGGCACTCAAATGGCCTGATAATAATAATCCCAGAGTTATAACAATTGTTTCCTGGATATTGGGTGGGGTTCTGCAAGACTTTTTTTAGTCTTGTGTTGTTTAAGAAGCAGGAAAATGCAAAATCAGAGTAGTCTGCTTAATCCCAACAAACAGAAGAAATACTGGCAGAATACTTAGATTTTTATATATACACATACAATTTCCTACAAGAATACAAGGAGATGAATAACAGCTGATCTGTATTTGTTTTGAGTAAATCATGTCAAATCTATTTTTTCTTCAAATGGCAAAGTAACAGGACGTGTTCAGGGAGACACCACATATTTTTACTTTAGCAAGAACTCCAGCACTGTTCCATGTGAGCAATTTCTTAAGGAAAACAGGGAAACACACATTCAGAAGATACTATGATACATTGGAAAGCTATATTCAGAAAGCTATTCATTGTCAAAATGGTAAATGTATTGATGGGCATTCCCGAACTGTGTACTAGCTAACATTTGCCTTAATGACCAATTTAATAGAATAAGACTGCGAAGTATATTTGCAGATATGAGTTGCGGCAAGCCTGCTGGAAGACAGGATGAGAATTCAAAGTAAGTTTGACAAATCGGAGAAACAGCCTAAAAAAAAGACACTTCAGGAAGTTTGAAGATGAGATTCCACAGCTGAACTACACAGAGAAGGAGACTCAAGTGCATAGATTCTTCAGAAAATACTGAAATTCATGCTGGCTCATGCCCTTAAAAGAATTGACAGTGTCATGGTGTTTTGAAAGAAACAGATATTCCCTGGGGATGTGAAAGTACTGGTCTGTAAAACAGGTTATTTTCTATTTATTACTGGAAAGGCTTCAACTACATTCCTGAGTCTACTTTGAAGAACAGTCAACTAAAGACAGGAACACACGAAAAAAATCTGGAAAAACATGACTTATGGTATAAAACGAAGAATTGAGTTGAAGTTGGAGGCAAAGAATTGCAGGTCATGGCAATCCAAACAACGAAGTAGCTGCAAGAAGGAAATAATCTGTTCTCTACACAAAGGAAAAATAGATAAAAGATGATAGAATGCAACTGCTGCAAAAAGAACTGGATACTAGGGTGAACACTGGGAAAAGACTGCTAAGGACGGAGCTCCTAAGGCCCAAAAATGTATTTGCTGAAGTTTTTAACAGAAGATTGGACAAACACCAGTGGAGATTGGTTTTGGCATAGTTAAACCCTCACTGGGAAAAGAGAATAGATCAGGTGACCAAAGCTCCTGCCCACCCTGTTTCCTATGGTTCTGTGATTACAAAGGAAAATTCAATACCCCAACCTAAGAAATGTCCAAACACCAGGAGTTGCCACTTGAGCTTCAAAGCGAAAGTGGGATCTGAAAGTGATGCTCACCATTTGTATGCAAATGAATTCTCTCATCCCTTTTCTCCAGCCTCACACAATCCCTCCTCCCACCCCCCACTTCTCACCTCCCCTCCATCTCCACCTCCTTAGGCTGGGCAAGGACAAAACACACCACATTTCCACAGCCCTCTCCCAGGAATCTCCACACATTCTACCACACAAGTCCTGGTGCATAATGTCACATCCCCAAGTGGTGCCTTGGAGCCTCTAAATATGCAGAAGCCAACTTTGTGTGCCACAGATGACACACGGGCTCCAAGGAGTACCGAGGGGAGGGGCACATCCTCTCCCTCCGACATCCCCCAAGCCAGCCACATGCCAAGGAGAGAAAAGGAAAAGCCTCCTGCACGGTGCAAAGTGACTTTACATCTCCACAGTAAATTATGCTAATTAATGTGAAAGCAAAACGGCTCAAGGCCATTCCAAAGGATACAACTACTTCAGGTCCTTAGCTCTGTTCTGAATTATTTCAAGGCTTAGTCAAAAATTGTCCCCAGAAGCATTTTTGCATCAAAAAAAGGCCTGGGCTCCAAAGTGAAGTAGTGCCATGCTTTTACTTTTTCAAAACCAATTAATTTAGAAAGAGAAAAACTCTACATTTGATCAAAGAGCATAATGAAATATTTTTTTTTGCATTTCAGGTTTTAATTTGAAAAGGAAAGAATGATTTAACCTAAATGTGATCAAGCTGTTTTGTGAAGAATAAAATAGTTTCCAGCAGATGTGTCCCATGTAGAAATTTCGTATCTCTGAGACCTCAGTTTGTCAGATTTGGTTTACATTGATCAACGCATTTGACAGGTACTGGGGAGAAACCAAGATAGTGAGACTCCATGGCTGTAATTTCTTTAAAAAGTCAGCCTCAAAGTTAAAAGCTAAATAATGTAAATAATTAGTATTTCAGTAACATTTTTCTTCTGTTAGATCAAAACCAGAGAATTTTTCAATACAGTCAAGTTAGCCAGAAAATTGCCCTTGATAAAGAATACCAAGCCACTTATTTATCACGCGTGCCATAGCCCACCTGGCTTTCCAGCTTAAGTATCATTCTAAAACATGAATATACAGATCCAGAGATCCAGAGCTCAGTTCTCTGAGATTTAACAAATCAAACAAATGAACCTAAACAAAATGTAACTGCTGGAATAATGGGTGCCTAATGGTATATTATTTAGAGTAGATGGATCATACCAGCCTGCTAGCTGATGTACATCTGAGGCAACAGGTACTCTGAGAGGAAGAAAGAAACACTCCCTGGTTTAAATCACTTTTTCTTGAAACAACTCTAGCACCATGATTTGGTGAAGTACCATTAGATGCACACTGCTGTGAAGTCATCCTAAGATGGACATAATTAGAGAGAAAAAAGAAAAGAAATATTAACTTTGAGAGTATCTAAAATTCCAGTGAATAGTGCTCATTGAAAGCATGAATAAACTATATTTTGAGGTAAAAGAATCATAAGCTTCAAATACAGAAAGACATTCGACCAGTTAAATATCAAAATCCTGCAAATGGATCCAAGTTAGAGCTGCAGTAACAGGGCTCAGAACCCAACAAGTCTGGTGCTTTCTGTTTCTGACAAAATCAGAACTAAGCAGAAACAGCTCTTTTCATTTGTCTTTTCCAAAGAATTTTTGACCAAACAGAGAAGCCTACAGACAGCTATTTCTGGGAAAAATTAAACCCCTCAGATTACCATCTCTTTGAAGCAGGAACTGTCTATACCCATGTCAAGGACTACATAGAGTGCCATGAGATTCCGATTGATAACAGAGGTTTCCAAGCATGCTGTAACACAAAAAACCCCTAACATAAAGCCAGTAGGTAAACACAGGAGTCATTGCAAGTCCCTAGAAGTCCATGTCTAATAGAACTACAAGCACAGAGACTTACCAGGTAGCTACTGTTTGATTTTAAAGAGCAGCTAGAATTGCCTGGCACTACCCCTGAAAAATGCAAAATTCTAATACCTTAGAAATCTGCATTAGAGAAGACAGTCAATAGACTGTAACAAAATCTACATATTTGAGTCAAACAGTGGGTACAGAACCTCAGCAAATGATCTGTTAGGGTGACGAAGGAGCCTATAGCCTCAAGGTCTCATTCACACAGCAGGCAAGCCTGGCAAATGTGGGACAAGTACTATTTCTCAAGGCACGCTTAAGAATCTGCAAACTCTTAGGAGTTTCCATGTTTACAAGGTCTGCAAAAATAACACAGAGTTTGCATTTTCTTTAAATTGATAGACTGAAAAATATGTATGAAATATTCACAGAGATTTTTTTTCCCCTCAAGCAAAGCCATATTTGTTTAAAGATGCCCATAAAACTCTGCTAGCCACTTCCCAGAAAAGCCACCCTCTTGAACAGGGCTGCTTGGAAGGATAATAGGGGTAGTTTTCACACGTCTTCTGCCCTAAGATTCTGCAACTGTGAACAGAGCTGCATCTTGTTCAACTTCTGAAAAGCTTTTATGGTCAACATCAAATAATTTGCAAGTTAAATTCAGATATTTGTTCTGATATTAATTAGTTGTGCTTCTTCAATGTTGCTCACAGGAACAATTTCAGTCAAGCCACCTCTGCGTTTCAAATTCAAATAACTACAGATGAGTAACAGATTGAATATGGAACACACAACTTTACCAAACTAATTAATTTGGAAGATGTCAGGTATTGTTTCAATTATATAAAACTGTGTGCCAGCTATAACTGCAATATATGACAGATCTAATACCACTTCTTGCATTCCAGATGTCCATTTTGCCCTCTGCAGAGCAGTTTTTACTACTATTTAAACAGGGTCAGAGAAGACCTTACATGAATGAAAGAAAATCTTAGAAATACTCCTCAGAGGATATATCCTCTTCTTACCCCTTCCCTTCAGGGCATTTTTTTTCTGCTGAACAAGACCTCTAAATTTATGTATATAAATATGCCCCTAAATTTATGTACATAAGCTGATACATGTTGTCTTGAAAGCCCCTCATCCTTCTAAAATGGCCTACTCCAGGCTTTTTCTCAACGCATGTCTGACCTTTTCTTTGCTTTGGGGATCAGAAATTAATTTTTTTTGTGTGTGGAGTGAAACTGGCATAAACCAAGATCACTTTCTACCTTTCCTGTTACATAATACAGGGTTGTACAGTCATAGTGGCTCATTGTTTTTTATAGAGTTAAGAGAGAGAATCTTCATGAATAAAAGACAGGATTCAGGAATTCCTGGGAAATGATGCAAGATGGAAGAGAATAAATACCTTGGCAAGTGGAAGGTGAGTTTGGGTGGGGAGGGGTTAAAACTGAAGGAGGCTGGAGCAGGGTTACTCTGCCTTATTAGTTTGTTATATGGTGTGAGCCCTGTTGCTTGCACTGGAACCAATCAGAATGCCTCGTATGTGATGGCGAGGATTGGGCACATAGCACCCTACCTGAAATTCTGTCCTATGAAGTGTTTGCTCCAGGCATTTTGAGACAACCTCCTTACAAACCTTTTTGGTTTTGGTTATTTTTATTACCTCTTGGGTTATCACCGATGATGTTGGTTTTGCCATTCCAGTACCAGAGCAGCAAGGTTGCATCCCGGGATCCTGAGAGGATGTAACAGTTCCCTCCAATGTAGGACTCGGAACGAGCCAGACAGGTCACAACATCCCAGTGGCCAAACACTACTTGCATCAGTTTACCTGGAACACAGCAGATGGAGTCTTCGAAAACTACCCTCTTATTCAAAGACAAATTAAATACATTATAAAGTATTTTAAAAATATTTTCTTTAACCAAAAAATAAAAAAGGTTCAAACCATAACTACAGTGGGGATTACTATTTTTTCTTTATTTATTTGGTGGGAACTTATCTAAAAGTGTAGTAGTCCATACAATCCATACAAAAAATACTTGCGGTCTCTCAATATCATTCTTTATCCAAGAGTCAAACCGGATTTGCTGAAGCCCAGCAACTGTGGACCTTGAGGAAGCACAATAAAGAACACACACACACTTTTCTTATGCACCTACTCAGCCCCTTCAGGTAGCAGGGCCCAGGACAAATCCTGCACTCAATGACACAAGTGTGATGTGTGATGCCTCCAACATGTGACCCTGGCTCTCTCAGCCCAAATGACCGTGCATCCATTTGTGCTTTGGGTTGAATAAAGAATGAGGAGGAACAGAAGGGAAAAGAGTGATGGCTTTGGAAGGATTGACAAGAGAGGCCAAAAGAAGAAACAGGAAATACAGACTACTGTGTTTCTGAATACAAATAAATAAAAATAAAATTAGGTAAAATGTTCTGAAAAGCGTTTAGAAGATAGTAATACAGATCGGTGTTGGGACTTAAGCACATTTAAATAAAATATTTTGGTGCATGAATTAAAAAATATTGGTCCCTTAATATGGGTAATAGGAAACATTTCACAGCCTCTTTTAAAACAGTACAAAAAGCACTGTATTTCTGTCCAGACACTAAATAACAATTAATGGGAACAAAAGACTTAGGGGAGTGGTTCTGAGGAAAGAACAAAAATAGCATTAACAGCCTGATTTATAACAAGATCAAAAAGGTAACTGCATTAAAGTGAAGAAACCAGGAAAAAAAACAAGAGCTATAAATAAATATCTACAAAAAAAGAGGGGAAACTACTTCAGTACATGAAGAAAAAGTAAAATAACATGCAATTTAAAGGAAACCTGTACATCAGAATCAAAATCCAACACTGGCAAAACTTATCAGGCCTGCTTTAACCTTCCAAGGGAAATTGTGAGATTAAGTGCTACCACATGAGCCATTTCTCAGTGGACAGGGCAAATCCCAGGCTGCACTCTTACTGTACATACCCACTTCGTAGTGCAAGGGCAAGTAACTTAGGGATCAAATAATTATGTGATGTATTTTTTAGTTGTATTGACATTACCAGGGATAATTTATACTTTTAGAATGTAAGTTTATGTTATAAACATCACTGAGTTATACAGCTCTCCTTCTCAATTATTTCTAATTTTATAGGTCCTGTTCTAGAAAACAAGCATTTTACAAGGTTATTTCTGCCTGGTTAGTTTTATTTTGTTACTGTGCAGCCTAAGATTCAATGAATTTCATAAAAACAAGAAATAAGATTTTGCTATTTTATATTGCTAAAAAAAAGATTTACTCATTTCATAAGAGTTCCTCAAACTTTCCTGTTTCCTTTAACATGAACTGTCCTCTATACAGTAATATGAAACTTTTCCATTTGCACTCAGATATCCCTTTTTGACAGAACAAATTTTCTAGTTAATGTTTTATTTGACAGCTGTGCTACAAATAATTAAAAGAAAAATAAGACTCAAGTCTGCAGTAGTGAAGCTAAAACACTGTCTAGAAGTCATTTCCACTGCTGGAGGAAGGTTTTATTGTATGTCTGCTATATTGATTGTGCTGAGAATCCATGATTTAAGTTGAAAGGATTTCCTATTAAAAACAAACAAACCCAAGATCTGATAGGAAAATGGTCCTTTTTTTTTTTTTTGTGCAAGTGCTAAAATGTAATTGAATTCAACACTTTTGATCACTTGCCTTTATGCATTACTGATCCCATCATCTTTTCCCCTTGATGTTCTGCTGATTTCAAAATATTTCCCTACTATATTCTCATTTCAATTTGAAGCAAAGTAAACTACATCTGAATTCACTTCATTTAAGCTAGAGTTGCTATATTGACAAATACAAGAGACAAATCTGAAACTTTTCTGACAATGGTATTTTGGTTTATGCCCCTGACTGGCTATGGTAGTAACAACGTGCCTGGTGAATCTGCCATACACAGAGGAAATAACTTAAAGAGATATTTGTAGTTCAGATTGATACAGGACAAGGCTACCAAAATCATGCAAGTTCCTTCCATAGGTGTAAAGTAAAATACATCCTTGGATACAATAGAATTATTTCTCTATTCATTTAAATCAAGAATACACTCTGAATATTTATTACTACTAGCTATCCTTTCCGAAGAGCCACTTTAAATTTGCAATTTTATGTAAATTTATTTTCATCAATGAGAAAATTAACCTAAGAAAGGTCTAACAAGATGTCTGTATAATGAATTGTGGGCAGTCAATATTATGTAAATGGAACTTCTCCTTTATACTTAAGGCTTTAAAATTGTAAAAATGACAGAAATACTGAAGTACGCCACGAGATCTAGTCTTAAACAGATTTTCATTAAAGACCATTCTGTTCTGTCAGACATTTTGGTTCGCCAAGTATGAAAAACACTGTTAACTAATATATTTAAGAAACTATGACAAACATGTAGGATATTCCCTAGGGATTAATAACCTACTGGAAAGCTTGATGGCACACACACATTAACCACATTGGGTCATTAATCCCAAAGAAGTACCTTGCAATGGGGTCGCTATTTCCATTATAAGACAATGAAAGGGAAAAAAATCATACCTAGTTTTTCCTGGGGTTCCATGGCTTTTAAATTCCTGTAGCTCCTACACTGAAAGATTCTTTTCTATTTAGCATGACACATGCATGACTTCAATGGTTTGGACACACTCCAGCTGACAGACTAATTTAACTGCTGCCCATTCTATCGATCAGTTTATATTACATAAAAGAATTCAGTGGCACCAAATCTATTCTTCTAGTATGGTATAGCTTTCAAAGGCTTTCATAAGTATTTGTTCACCAGATTTCAAGACTTCTTATTCTATTGTACTTGCCTGTATTTCCCGAAAAAACTCAGTTCTCTAGTGCTGAAAACCAACCAGAGTTAAATTCAAGTAAATACTGTAGGAATAATTAACTCTCCTGGTATGTCAGGCTTCACACAAACTCTCACCTGTGAAAACTACAGTGCAAGAGCAGGCATCCCTGTCCTATAAGTTTGAAGTGTGAAGCTCAGTCTGAACCAGAGTTCCTTCTCTCACATTTGCCATCATTCTACAAAAATGACAGCACACAACACATGGCAGCAGTAGGCAAGGAAAGATTTGACAAATAGTAATTGGGGGATAAATACACATTCCACCCCTCATCCTTTATTTGAAACAATAGGCTCATTATGAACAGAAAAAAAACTCTTCTAGGCTGTTTCCATATTTTAAAAACACATTACCTGAGTCAGTAGAGTAAACACGGAAACTCTTGTCCCAGAAGCCACAGACCAAGATGTAACGATTGTCAGAGGTGATGACAAAACACTGGGAATGTACCTGAATGCTTTGGTCTAAAAGGTCAGTGATTTGCCTCCTGTGCATACCTGTATTGCTGGCTGAACACAAAAACCAAAAACATAGAGACCAAGACATTTTAGCACCCACATTCACAGAACAAAAAGCACAATTTAGAAAATTACGTTCCCACCAAATAAATTCCTCACTTCTGTTACTTGGGTTTTTTTGTGGCAGGGACATTTTCTTTCTAATTCTACTATAAAATACTCATTACACTTCTGGGAACAATGCTAATTCCTTGTAGTATATATTCTAAAGTAGAAGAAATCTCCTTTTTAAGTGACATGCAGCTGAGTAATAAATGAAAGATTGCACATAGGCAATGATACACAGAAATGTAATAAGATTCCTTCCCTCCTTCTTCTAGTATAAGAAATTAAAAATTACAAACAAAGCAAAGGAATGTAATGATAAGACAATATACAAACCACATAGTGGTTCAAATGCAGCACACAAAGGATCNACACACACACACATATATATAGGTCCCATACATATATATAATGAAAATCCTACACTGTAGGAAGAACTTTCAGTGTGCTTTTTTCCTGAGGGAACCTGATTTCCATCCCAGGCAAGCAATTTCTCCTGGGTTTGTAAGCCAGCTGCTTGGAGCATCATTACTTCCATCCAGACTGACCTCGGCCTGGTCCCATGCTCTTCTTTACTCTTTGTCCTTTCCATTCTCACAGGCCAGCTATATCCGAACCCTTGGGCTTATTCCATTTACTCTGTATCAGATCCTTCATTGATTTATACTTTTGTTATATTTAAAATGTTGATACTGTCCTATCCATATGGGTAGCAAATAGTTTAGCAAGGTATTGCCACTTGCTTTCTGCAGGTAACACAAATGTGGCCTTCACTGATTTTGGGGCCACTTAAAAGAGTAACAACACCACGTTATAAATGCACAGTGAACTGCTCTGTATGACAAAATAGCAGCAAAGAAACCTCAAAAGACATGCAGACTAACTAATTCAATGAGGATAAGGCCTTCAAAAAACTTCACCTCAAAAAGAGGTCTAGGATCTGTGTCATAGCAGACATTGCTGTTTTATGTCTTCCCGTGCACTGGAAAAATGAGGAGGGCGGGAATCCCTCCTTACAACTAAGACAGCAACAAGATTCCTGCTATAACCATAAAAGTGTAATTTTGTGGTCCTCTTAGGTGCCATTTCTAGGTAAATGTGTCTAGCCACAATTAAAATCCTCTAATATTACCTACATAATTACTTGCTTGCACCCAATGATGCTACTTAGCAATGACAAAGAAAGCCTTAAACCTTTTAAACAATGTCCAGTGTAATCACAAGGCTGACTTGAGATCTACTGTAGGAAGAGAATATTAAACCATTTTTCAGAATGTGAACATTAACTTTAAAGGTCTTTGTACCAATGTGATTTGGGGTTTTTTGCTGTAATATTTATTTACACTTCTAAGATCTACTTGATAGCAGGTTTTAAAAAGAACAAACATTTCCTGCTCCAAACATATCTTGGAGGAAAGGAGAGTTACAGCACGTGTCTGCCTCATAATAACTATTGCATTATTCAGATGAAGATTGATTTCAGAAACTTTGGAAAAACACTTTAATTTNAAAAGCACAATTTAGAAAATTACGTTCCCACCAAATAAATTCCTCACTTCTGTTACTTGGGTTTTTTTGTGGCAAGGACATTTTCTTTCTAATTCTACTATAAAATACTCATTACACTTCTGGGAACAATGCTAATTCCTTGTAGTATATATTCTAAAGTAGAAGAAATCTCCTTTTTAAGTGACATGCAGCTGAGTAATAAATGAAAGATTGCACATAGGCAATGATACACAGAAATGTAATAAGATTCCTTCCCTCCTTCTTCTAGTATAAGAAATTAAAAATTACAAACAAAGCAAAGGAATGTAATGATAAGACAATATACAAACCACATAGTGGTTCAAATGCAGCACACAAAGGATCGTGGTTTTAAATTGTGCATCATTGCAAGCACTGCCATTTAAAAAAAAAATCAAAACTTCAGCCAACATCACTACTGTTTACATATTTTTAAGCATGGCACAAAATTAACCAGCTTATCTCCACAAGTAACTTTAGGGTTGGGAGAAATTATTTGCCCTATTTTGATCCCTTAATGTTTTATTTCCTGAAATACTGTTGCTTTGGGAAACCATGGAATGAACAGGACTCAATTAGTAAACACTTCTGTCGTATTATATCTTGTCNGCCACTTGCTTTCTGCAGGTAACACAAATGTGGCCTTCACTGATTTTGGGGCCACTTAAAAGAGTAACAACACCACGTTATAAATGCACAGTGAACTGCTCTGTATGACAAAATAGCAGCAAAGAAACCTCAAAAGACATGCAGACTAACTAATTCAATGAGGATAAGGCCTTCAAAAAACTTCACCTCAAAAAGAGGTCTAGGATCTGTGTCATAGCAGACATTGCTGTTTTATGTCTTCCCGTGCACTGGAAAAATGAGGAGGGCGGGAATCCCTCCTTACAACTAAGACAGCAACAAGATTCCTGCTATAACCATAAAAGTGTAATTTTGTGGTCCTCTTAGGTGCCATTTCTAGGTAAATGTGTCTAGCCACAATTAAAATCCTCTAATATTACCTACATAATTACTTGCTTGCACCCAATGATGCTACTTAGCAATGACAAAGAAAGCCTTAAACCTTTTAAACAATGTCCAGTGTAATCACAAGGCTGACTTGAGATCTATTGTAGGAAGAGAATATTAAACCATTTTTCAAAATGTGAACATTAACTTTAAAGGTCTTTGTACCAATGTGATTTGGGGTTTTTTGCTGTAATATTTATTTACACTTCTAAGATCTACTTGATAGCAGGTTTTAAAAAGAACAAACATCTCCTGCTCCAAACATATCTTAGAGGAAAGGAGAGTTACAGCACGTGTCTGCCTCATAGTAACTATTGCATTATTCAGATGAGGATTGATTTCAGAAACTTTGGAAAAACACTTTAATTTTATCAGCTCTATAAAACGGTTTCATATGCCCCCACTGTTCCTGGTTTAATTATCCGAGAGCTTTACCCAGCAAAATGGCTACACAGGAAGCATCTGTATCTATGGACAAAAGTACCGCACTTCCTACTGGGATGTGCACTTTAGTTTCGAAATTAATTCTCACTGGCTGACAGACCTGTCATTCTAACCTATCCATGTAAGTTCATCTTAGCTCTGATTTTTCCATGCTTCTGTAATTGGCCACACCACTTCTTTTCCACTTAAACCACCCTAAAACAGTTGTTTTTTAAACTAAGCTCGAAGTCTAACAAAATTGGGGGGGGGGCACAGAATCCTGTCTTCTTTGCTCCCCTCCTACCGCTAGTTAGTGTTTTGGTGTTAGGTACTTGATTTTTTCTTTTCTCATCATGTTTAAGATTCCATTTGCCACGCTACAGACTCCAAATATGTACTCCTGGAAGTCAGGCCTGTAATGAAAGAACTGACCAAACTCTAACCCTGTTAATAGAAAAATCAGCTCCACATAAACTGATAAAACCTCTATAACAAAAAGTCATGAATTGCATCTATTACACTGAGTCATTAAATAAAGGAGAGACATTTGTCCACCCCTTTTTAATAAAAGAAAAACATACACAAATTTAACTGGTGAAGCTGATCAAAAGATGCAATACCCTTGAAAAATGAATACTAATATCTCAACACTAAACCAGAGTGGGCAATATATTTCAACTTTGAAACCTCTTTGCAATTACACATTAATCCCCCCAGCCTGAACAGCAGGTCTATGAAGAAAGGATTGATCTCCTTTAATGATGAAACCCTGGCACCATGGTTTTATTTTTCACAACACAGTGCAGTTAAGAACCGCACTGTTATTATGAAAATTTCCTCAGCAAAGGAGCTCCATCACATTACCAGCACACCGATTCATCATAACGCGCCTCGCTCCTGCTCATCAACAAGTCTGAGTGATGAAAAGATCCAATATTATCCTGACAGTACTTCATGCACATTCTCAATCACACATTATTACAGCATCCATATTAATTTTCACTGACACGCGTCCTAGGCCTGTTCAAATTAGGCAAACCAACGAGGGGGAGTTGATGAAATACCAGCATAGCCACAGCTCATTGCATTCCAATTTGCATGCAAATGGTTTATCAGGAAAATTCCATTCCCAGCAACCAGCAAGTGAAAAACAACCGTAATCTACACTTCAGGGCCACCATACAGAGCTTAATGAATCGCAAAGAGAGAAGGAAGTGACAGACCTATGAGAGGATCGATTTCCACCGGCAGCTGGTAAGGCTGGTCTTGTACAGCACCTTGATGAGCTGGAATTCAGGAAAGAAGATTTTAAAACTTTGCATTTTTTTAATACATGAAGCTGCATATATTTTATAAATCAAAGCTACGTCCTTTTTTTAACTACACAAGATTCTTCTGCATCAATTATATAAAAACAAAAAAAAAATCCAGGTGCTTTTGCAGGCTGCTTATTAAACATTTATTTTAGATTAGGGCTATTCTGAATGTATGCCATCAGCAGCAGCTCTGGTCTTGAGCCATAAGCTCTAGCAGATGCTTTACTGGCAACCTCTCCTGTAGCAACAAAACAAAATTAAGTGGTAAAGAGGACTGAAAACAAAATGTGACAACCATCTGCTGACTGTAGCAAATACTATTTTCTTCTTTACTTTTTAAAACATTGTTTTGAACAACTGAAGCACAAAGAACATTTTTTTTTAAAAAGTCAGTCTATGATGCAGAGAGGGAAATCTCACAGTCATCTTGTAGTCAGCCAGTATTTAAGGATTCATCCATCACCAAAACCCATTTATTTGCAAGTTTGCACAGAAGTTAATATATTAATTCTGCCAGCCCACATTTCATCTGGGCACCTGGCATACCAGTAAAATGTTTATGTACTGAATTCTCCGCAGGGGTAAAAAGAAAACCTTTTTTTTCCCCACAGCTCCACTACAAAGAAATAAACAAACTGCTTCCCAACCCCACCCCCCACAACAGCCCACAGTATATTCTTGGAAGAGAAACAAGAAATAATGACTAAATACTTACACATATGATTTTTCCACCTACCATTCACAGCTTAATAAAAACTAGTATCAATACAAGGATTTCCTAAGTAGCTGATTCATAAGTAAATTCAAAGTTCTACTGCAATGAAACACCAACATAGAACAAAACATGCAATCTATGTGATGAAAAGAGCATCTTGCTGGCTACCAGTGCCATTAGATGTCAGCAAAGCCACCAAATTCATATTCAAAGGCAGGAATGGGCTTTTTAATCACACATTAGTGACAACTGGCCACTTGGCAACTTAACTTTTTTTATCATGATGCCTCATTAACAAAGACAATGCTAAGCCCCCAGCAGGGGATATGGAGCAGAAGTGATACCTGCCCTCTCAGGGAGGGGGATCCCATTTTGGTATAAAATTTATAGTCAACAATAGCAAAGGCTCAGGAGTCCACACCCAGATATCTCAAGCACAGTACTCTATTAACAGCCTGCAATAGATGTGTGCTCTCACAGGAACGGAGTGAGGTGATTTTTTTTGTTGGGTTTTTATGGTTGGCTTTTGTTTGTCTTGATCTGCAGGTTTTCCTGAATTCTTTGTAATGGCAAGACCAATGTAAAATGCCTCTAAATGAAAAAAATAGCGACTCAAAAGCACAGCTTACTGTTCTCGCCTTCTGAGGTGAGGGAAAAGCCTGAAAAATCTGAAATCTCTGTTCAACTCAAACTAGTTGATTACGACACTCACCAAACTAGTTGCTTGCTCATGGGTCATCAACCAGCAGAATTGTGTTGAAATCAAAATCAACTCCTACCATTTTTGAACATTTTCTTTTTCCTATGACTACTGTATGTTCACAAAGGCCATTTTTTAGAAGCCTAGACTGTTATATGCCCATGGTCACGCATCCAGGGTATGAGAGGATACTGTCATCCTCCTTTCAAAGAAATCTTGGGAGCCCTGTAAATAGTTCTTGCTCACAACTTGTTATCTTAGACATGTTCCCCTTCCCCCGTTCTTTCCCACCTTTCCCTTGAAGCATTTCTTGGGAGGGTGAAATAATACATAGATGTTTCTCTTTGAGAGGTAATTTGTAAGAATTAGGAAAAAGTGTGGGAGTCATCTGGCTTTTTTCAAAAAGTAATCAAGGACCACGGGTCAAGATTTCTTACTAGGAATTTCAACCATGTAAGTGTTTCTCTGCTCTATCTTCTATTTAAGTTATTTGAGTAGAAGGTCTTTTTTCCCCCCCCTTTCTTAAAAAGCCTTTGAGCAAATATACTACACTGCACCGAAATAAACTTCCTTTGATGGCTTGGGCCTATGACTGTCATAGTCAAAGAAAGGCAGATGGATGTCTCCAAGATTGGAGAACATTAGAATTAAAAGCGAAATTACATTCTCAAGTACAGCACACTTAAAGGAAAATTAATTTTATTAGTTCCTGTGCAAATGGCTGTTTTGTTTTCCTTTCATACTGACAATACATAAGCACCTACATAAGTAACTCTGGGATGTTAAAGACAAGACTTCCCATATATTTTATTTTCTAATTCTCATGGGGTGGCTTTAACAGCAGAATACAGAGTATTATAATGGAGTATTAATATAGAGCATTTATAATCAAGAAAATAATGGCAGAGATTTCAGGCAAGTTCTACATGCTTTAAAACTGCCTTTGACACGATATGGTTCAGGTCTGTCCCAACAGACAGAACGGCAAATTTAAGAGGAAGAGTGTGCCTTTATCATGACGAAATAGTGATAGACTGTGTTTGTTTCCCTGCATGGTGCCTGATGGCCTGGTAAGCAATATATTGTTTTCACAAACCTTTGGTGTACTACCCATCTTGCTGCAATAGCTCAGATTACCTTTCCAAGGAGAAACTAAGCCCACATGTGAAGAGCCTGCTGTATCAATGAACTGGTCTTGCTTTTTCCACTTTAAACTCACAACAGTCCCGCAGCAAATTGCTACAAGAGAAGTGCTGCTGGATGGCAGGGGTTTCTTAGGTTTCTTGCTTTAATGTACTTACCAGGGAGGCTGTGCCACTTGTTCACAGCAAAGAGCCTGTTTGCAGTGACCGTGATCACAGCAGGAGTGGCCAGGCCAGGCTGGGTATTGGCGGCCACGTGAGTGACCGGGGAGTTGGACGGGAACTTCAGGACCATGATAACGTCCTGTTGGGCTTGCTCTGTGAACATCAAGGGGCTCTGCAGGAGGAGATACTGTTGAGTGCACACGACAAGAACCCAAATACACGGGAAAAGAGAACATGGGGAGGAGAACAGACAGGACAAGAGAAGAAGATTGAATTAAAACCCACGAGATCCGATAGAAGCTGCAGTAGAAAAGAAAATGCAATAATAGTGGACAGGCTTGTGGAAATAACCATTTTAGGCAGAAAACCCTGCATATACCCTATTAATCTGAGGGCTTTGTTGAACACAGGGTGTCTGTATACAGACTTTACTACAGATCACAGCAGATTAAACTAAAAGTTTTCAATCGCCTATCTCTGCCAGAAGAATTCTCCCTCATATCTGCAGAGACAGTATGTCAAGGAAAGCAATGCCAAACCAGGAGGGAAACACAAAAAAAAAAGTGAGCAAAAGAAATTCCTGCTCCCAGAGATTGTCTCAAGTTGCATTAAATTGGCAGACTGTAATGCTTTACAAGCCAGATGAGAACATGAAAGCACATTAAAATAAACAGATACACACATACACTAGATATATGTTCTGTATATATTTCTGGTGTACAAAAATAAGATTTATGAATGCAAACTAGAAGACTTCACTGCAAATGTGTTTCAAAGGACAAATGTAATTAAATGCAGTTGTAAAGAATACAACGTGAATGTGATTACAGACACTATCCTGCATTGTTTCCAGAAATGCTAAAGGGAGGGAGTGAATCCAGATTCTCATTATCAACATAATTATTTTAGGTCTTAGTTCTTTTAGTTTATTAACTTGAAAAGTTCATTAACTTTTTAACTAAGTTCTCTAAGAATACTGCAAACATCAAAACAAAATATTGAGGATATTTTAGCTCTGGATATCAAACATGAGGAGAAAAAGCAACACCTAATGGGGTTATGACTGTATGGCACATCTGAAAAAAAAGGGAACCCCACTGAAATGCAGAGGTACAATCATCCTGGTCACCAGTAGCCACATTGCTCAAGTATTTGTAATTTTCTAATAACCAAATTAGAATACTAATGAAGTGTCTCTGGCTATTCTCCACCTGCAATATTTCATTACATACATGTGTACGTAAGTGCACACATTTAATGTATATTTATACAGAACTAATAAAAAAATTAAATACATTTGCATTTTTATTATCACTCCTTTTTAAAAAGTAATTAAGAGTACTTAGAAAAACATATTGCTCTATGAATTCCTATTTACAGTCTTTGCATAAAGGTGTAAATAAAAGCAACTAATAAGCTACCCAGACACCCTTCTGAGCAAGTGGCTAAAAGCCAATCAATATTATGAGTTAATCCTCCCTGGATGCTCATTCAATTAAAGGTGTCAGTAATGCCTCATCTGATGTGGCCTCAATTAAATCCAGCTATCTGATGGTTGAAAACACAAGGGGATACAGCAACAGCAGCAAAACCAGACAAATAGGCAGCCTTCGTGCGACTGCTAATTACTACACCTGGTGTATATTATGGCTTGTGCACTTAACACAGCACGTGGTAACTTCCAATTCAGCTGTATACATGCACACAAAAACAAAACTCAGTAAATAATGCAACAAGAAAAAATTCAAAATTATGACAGGAAAAATATCATTACTGTATTTCAGCTCCAGGAATACTTTTAAAACCACTTAATATAGTGCTATTATGAAAACATGTATTAATAGCCACAAAACCAGCAAGTGACGAACTAAGGGTGTACCAGCCCAAAAAACCCACAGGAGTTAAAACAGCTAACTTCTTAGATTTTTAACTTCTTCTATTACATACTAAATCTTCACTAATTCAGCGTCATGAAAAATATTAAGATAAAACCACACAAACTGCTTCCTGGTATCAAATTCATTTATATAACAACGGCTCTGACTAACACGTCAATAATCAGCTTCTCCAGTTGCTCCTCTTCCTGAAACAAATCCCTTTAAATTAGAGCGAGCACTCAGTGCACGGCACCATGACAGACGGACGCACATATGGCAAGTGGCCGCATGAGGGGAGTACCTGGGCTTCCCAACATCCCTGTTAGAAGGCCTCTTCTGAAACACACACACAAGTCCACGCAAGGTCTGCTAGCCTGGGACCTGGGCATGGGGCACAGGGAGCTGAGCAGCTCACAGGTACAACACATGATGCATTTGAGCAAGGCCAGTAGCTCAGGTTATCAAGGAAATGCATGGGTTAAGAGTTAACACTTCTGAGACTCCTGCATCACAAGGTTCTTAAGCTACTTTGGAAACACTTCACATTTCTGCATAATCTTTTAAAACCTTCTGCACTTCAGATATGTTTTAAAATTAATAACTTTAGTCTGCTTGAGTAGGACATATTTTCTTCTTGAATGTCCTGTAAGACATGCCTTTTTTTTTCGTATTGCAGTGTAAAATGTCTATCCTAACAATAAGGGAACATAACCTTTTGAAAACCTTGGGAATTAGCAGACCATTTGCTCCACTTGTCAGAATATCACTTAATGTCCTTAGTTATGGACCTATGACAACACAAATGATATTTTGAGCCCAAGGACTGCACACAACATGATACGAAAAGTAATCAGTAATAAAATAATAGTTTGTATAATAAAATTGTATTAGACACAAGTAGAGGAAAAAGGGAAAGCATGTTAATGCTCACTGCCTGGATTTTATCACCCTAGCTTTACTGCAAAACACATTCAGTCACATTCTTTGCTATGTAAGTTTCAGCTCATGAATTCCTAGTAATCCTGGATTTAGGGGAAAACCTATGCCTGGGGGGAAAGACAAGGAAGTTCCACCTCCTAAATCCATGCTTCTTGGGGAATCTGCCAAAGATTAACTAAATTGTCTCCACAATGACTGGCTCTCACCTGTACAGGTATGTTATTAACAAAATCAACTGATGAAGTGTTCTTAGATTACACTGACTTAAAAAAAAGCCTACACTAGAAATCAACGCAATCCTTTCAGCAATAAATAAAAAAATAGTTAAGCACTGCATACAACTCCTACCAAATCACAACTCATCTGCTGGTTTTAATAATGTAATTCCACAAAAACAAAAAAGCAAGGTGAAAGCGTCCAGGTCTGCAAAGGTAAGACGGCAAAAGAAGTGAGCACAATGGCAGGTCACAAAGAGTTAACATGGCACTTACCACCTGCATGGCAGAACTTCTTGGAGGATGTGGCTCTATGAGCAGTTGGGAAGGGGTCTGTCCAAAACTTCGTATTTGAGCTTCCACAGCCTGGAAAAGGCACAGGCAGGTTTGCATGTTAAGAGGTGCTAATTACAGGCAATAGAACCATAACTGTCACCTGAAAATGTCATTCCATGCTTCTGGCTTGTTTCATGTTGAAAATCAACCCCGTGTGTTCACTGTGGGGCTAAGTGCTTGGCACTGGTACTAAGAATGAGGTAATCATTTTAGTACTGTGGATGCTATTTCCATGAGAAACTCTGCAAAACCTCATCCTGTTCAATGATATTAAACAGAAACAAGCTATTACAATCAGAAACCCTCTTTATTGGCTCCATTTTTCCTTTCTAACACTGGCTTATCCTGTTTGTATCATAAGACAAAACCAAAAGTTAAAAAGTTTTTGTAGGTATTAAGTGTTGTACATTAAACTCCATTGTTTCATTTCACAGCAGTAACTACAAGGAAAGCAATACCAAGCTTTTATTCTTACTTTCAGGTTTATTCAAGAAAAGCAAAGAATGTTAGGATGCATTAAACTACCAATAGCAAAACTGTAGGAGAACATGAAGGCATAACATAAGGGGATTTTTAAAGTTTCTCTGTACCTTCAGCAACATGCTTTAGTACTTTCCTCATAGGAAATACATTAAAATATTATGCTTAGTGGTTTCTTTAATATAATTACGCTGAAACTTGTGAACTTCTACTTCTTGCCCTGGGCATGTCCAGCTAGTTTTCCATGTTGTCACCTCTTGTCCCACTGGTTTAAAAGTAACATCACGCAGGCAAAATTCAACAAGTTACTTCTTGTCAGGTTGGCCCCCTGCACCATTCACAGAAACAGGTCAATACTAGAAAAAATCTCAAATCATTCAGCTTAGTTTATGTCTCTTTCATTGTGAGCTAAACTAATCACCTTGCCTTTGCTGTGGGCTAGCAGGCTGCACATGGGCTGATGCCTCAGGTATTTTTCCCTAATTCTTCTTCTTCATGGTTCAACCTTCCTCAATGCTCCTTACACTTACATTTCCTGCTCTATTTTAGCCACTCCTTAAAACATTTGAGACAATGGAATAACACTTATGCTGACCTTATTCTTACAAACAACTATTTTTATATAATCACAAAGACCATTACTAGGACATTCTCCTGTTACAGAAGTAACAAAGCCAAAAGTAGAATGCACCTGAGACCTTAAAATAATCATCCTCTTGATAATAAACACACCATCCAAAACATTTGACCTTATTATATTTGGCAGGACTTTTGAAACATCTGAACTCACCAGAGCAGGAGATGAAATTAGTCTGTGAACAGATTCTAACACTCCTGCCCACTCTGGGAATCACCATAATCTTCAAAGAACTGGTGAATAAGTAAGTTATCAAAAAGCTGGCTGAAATCTGACATACACACAGTGATGCAGTGAGCACTTTTTGAGGAACAGCAGTATCAGACTCATGAAACACTAAAGCTCAGTAAGACCACATGAGTCTCCTTCCCACTGATGAGACATGCTACATTAAAATTCAAATCTGGGGGTTTGTGACTCAAGATATCAAGGGAATCACAATAGCTTTGAGGTCTCTTAAGACATGAGGCATTAACAAAGGAACTGATCAGCAGCCCTATCCTCTCCATAAAATGCTGCTTGTTTCAAAACATACAGATTTTAAAAAGATGTGCCTAAACTTACTTGAAGATTAAATAGAATATTTTCACTAGAAAATGGGAATTCTGCCCTGCATTGAGAGTAGAAACAGAAGAATATAGGAGAAAATATTCTTGAAACGCAACTCCCATGCATTTCTTTTAGAACTGAGAATAGATAAAGCAAGGAAATAATGAGCTTTAGATTTATTAATTTCCTTGTATATTGACTTATGATCAATACAGAAACTTTCATTCCCAAATGCTCATGTTCAGCATTTAAATAGAGTCAGAATTTTTATCTCAGCCTTGAAAACTGGTATGTCTTTTAATTCCCAATGCTATCTCTAGAAACTATACACTCTTACATAGAGCCAATAGTGAGGGAAAACGAAACATAAGATACCATGTATTGATGCACAGCATTTCAAATACATTCATCATCACAAGAGCCCAAAGTGATGCAGAACAAGTATAAAATACTCAACTCAACCCGCCAGTCAAGAGGCATTGTCTGTTTTTACATTGTGCCAGTCAGACCTGATGGAGCTGCTGACCAATGGGACAATGATTTTGCTAAACCCTGCCTTAGAGGATCATAAATTCTTCATTTTCAGATTCTACATCTCTGTTTATGACCTAGCTTGAGTTTGTGATTTACAGTTCTGGCACAAACAAGTCCTTTAGACTCATTAGGTTCTAGCTGGTTGTTCTAAAAAATATGAGAGCCTATAGTTCCAGGACTGCGATAGCCCCAGACACAATCTTTCCCTTTTAGACAATAGAACCGGGAACAATCCATATTCAGGTTATGTCATACCAAAGGTAACAAGGTTTTATAAACCATCAGATCCGTACATAGAACAGAAAGGCATAGATATTGGTATGTGTATGTCGTCTTTACTGGTATCTTCAGAAATCAAAAAGAAATTTGAAGAACTGTTGAGGTAAAGGCAACAACACTTGGACAAATGTGTCTAGACATAGTGGCTAGACTTCAGAAAAAAAATCTTCTGCATTCCTTCTGGTTACCAAGAAAAAAAAAAAAAAAAGTAAAGGTTTCTTTTTTTAGCTTCCACATTTTGTAATAATGACCAAGAGAGTGTACTAGCAACCCCAAATGGTTCCTTCCTTTTCCCAGATTGTATTCAAAGTCAATCCAGATGTCAGCTCCACATTCTGATGTCTCAGTCAGAAGGATCACATACAGAAGGATGCAAGATGACCTCCCTCTGTCAGCAGAAATGTGATGGTGGAGCTGGAATCAATCCTCACTCTCTCAATTCGTGTAACAACAGAAAGAGCCACCAGATGCCACTCAGACTTTTGTTCAACCTTACAAAGAAAATCCAGTAGGACCAGGGCATCTTTTTCTCAGAGATGTAATTAGTATCTCCTTTGAAGAAAAGAACTTACCACTCACCTGAGAAAATACAGTAAAATGCTCATCAGTCAGAAAGTTATCATCCGCTTCCTCTCTAAGGAATTATAGCCCAGCCTTTAACTGAGCTTTCTTGAAAATAAGTATTACCAGCAGCAGTCGATATTACTAAGAGACAGACAGCTCCTCCAGCAGTAGAGGAAGGGCCTGTGTTTTCACACTGCTGGATTCCTCTGGAGCACACAGCTACATAGATGACTGTAGGTAGAAATGTTTGGGAAATTTGCACAACCAGTCTCACATCTATTAAGGACACCATATAACTGGTAAGGCATAACTTTTGTTTGAAAGACATTTTTAGCTTGACAAACTCTTACTGCTGAAAGCAAGATGTGTGCCACAAAGTAAAACATAGCATGATTCCACATTTTATTTCACTGTTTCTCAAATACCTCAATAAAACTGCCTTTTTACTGTTAATCATCTACAAACACAAAATTTTGGTAAGGCCAGAATCATTCCAGATGCTACAACAAGAAGTAATAAAATGAAACAAGGTAAGCAACTCTTCACAGAAATTCACACAGTATGCATCTCAAACACATACTTATTTAACATTATATTTTGAATGTTAATAAATTTAGAAGCATGAAAACCATAGGCAAATTTCGTAAGTTCACATTTATCTGATTTTACCCATTCCTAAAAAGCCTCCTAGGTCATCTCCTCTTCTCTTGGGGTATGGGAAGGGGAAAAAGGGAATAGGGAAGCAAATTAAAAGAAGGAAAGTAAAGAACTTGAAAACTTGGCTTAGCTATAATGTAGTTCCTGGCCACTGTTTAGCATGGGTATTTTCAGTCTCTGAACTTACCCTCTCATCTAACTGTGAAGAAAGTTAATTCAACAGTATGCAGTACCCACCAAATACGGCTGTAAATTTTTTGGGAAGCAGGGTGATGGGGAGGTTGAACATATGGATGCAGTTAAGGTAAAAACAGATGTTTGTTACTTTTCTTTGCAGCAACACTCAGAAACTAAGTCAAAATTGCTTTTTTTTCATGTTTATGTCTGAAAGAACTATAAAATTAAATATGAGGGAGGGCGGGTGGAGGGGGAACTGCAGTGAGTGTCACAAAGAATGAAACGGTCTCCAGTTTTGAACTCAAATCCTCAAATGAAGGCCCATAACAGTTAAAAGGCAAGACATACACCATTTAACTCCAGATTTAAAGACCTCTAAAGGGACTAGCTCAGAGTTGCTTTCATCATGCCTCCTCAGACACAAAACACCAAACTGTCTGAGGAGTCCAGAGACAAAGCACACCCATGTTAAAACGCATGCCTTGGTCTGAGGGCACAACAAACTACAACCTCCCCACTTGCTACAAAGAGGCTGCTCTGAGCTCCTTTACAGACCTGCACCAAAGGATTCCCAGTTACTTCCCAAACCTCTCTGATTTAGTTGCCCAACATTTGAAAACCCAGAAGAAATAACAGCATGCATTGTAATACATGTTCTTTCAGCACACGTGTCAGGGACACAAAACGTTTTGGGTTCATCCTCCATCTTTCCATCCAGTATTTATGTCCAGAAAATAACAGCCCTTGCAAAAGTAATTACTTTGGCTCTCTGCCGCTCCTACCTCACTCTTCAATATTCAAAAAGGTTTACACACATGTTCCTCAGTGATTTCTATTGGCTTGAGTGATATGCAATTATGATTACTTGCTTTTCCCTTCCTTCCACCCAGATGTTGCTTTAGAGCATCAGAGAACACAGACTGTTTGACAGGTTTCCCCTCAGACAGGGAAGTTGAACGGCTCAGCGGCCAACCAAGGAGCTCCTTTCCCCATGGGACAGTGATTAAAATCAAGCTCCAGTAACAAGTGATCAGAAAACCTCCTCTGACCAGAGAGAGTTACTTACACCCCTACAGAAATATTCTTAGTTAAATTCCTCTAGGACTACGGGAACACAGATAACACTAGCCAGAGAGCAAGCACAACTCATAACAAGAGATAAAATTGCTGAAAAGAGGCAGAAGATTATAAAGAGAAGCTCTTTGTAGTACCATCTCCCTTGTTTCCTAACAATCCCCATTAGATCAAGATTGTGAAAAATGGGCAAAATGCTTTTCTGACACAGGCAATGTATATGCTGGCTGACTGTACACCTGCCCTGGGGACACTGCACTACACTTGACCCAAGGAAAAAATACAGCACTCAAATGTTAGTATCATAAATTCACACACTCCGATTTGCTATTTTAAAAATAAAATGAGAAGTCTAGTTTCTTCATGTAAAACCAGAAAATTATTTCTCTTGTTTTGACTTCACAAATCAAACATTTTGTACTGAATCACTTCCATATTTTGTTTTCTCATTGCACCATTCACTGACCACACTGATTTAAGAAAATTGTCTGTGCTAGCTTTGAAATCTAACAAATAGCAGGGAAGAGAAAGAAGCAGAAGTAAGGCTAAGGAAAAGACACAATGAGACCAAGAGTTACCCTATTGTTCTCTAGGTATCATTAAACCCGACTGCAAAATGTTTGTGATGTACCCTCTGCTAACCAAGCGGAATGCAGAAGGTGCCTGTGGCTGCCCACTAATACAGGTACATCTCCAAGGCCAGCACCTCAGGGTTACGGCTCCAGAGCCCGAAGCGTGGGCAGAAATACTGTCAGCAGCCCACAGAGGGGGGCCTTATTAGAGCACATGAGCAACTTGGGATGGAGCAAAATGCACACAGCCTTTGCCTGCTGCTGTTTGTTAATGAGGTCTGTAACAAAACTGAGGGCCTCATTACACAAAAAACAATAGATACATGGAGAAATTAAAGCCATCAAATAGAAATGAAGCATTTTTTTTTCTTTCTTCTTTATACCTTCCTTGCAAGAAATATATCTGCTGCTTAATATTTCTCTTTGCTTCTTACCACCCCCCAGTTTCACCTCCTTCTGCTTGCTGAAAACACCAGAGTTGTCTGGAGATTGGTTACTGGTTACCACTAGTTATTTATAAAATCCAAACTACTCCCGATATATGGAGGGGAGGGGGTTACCCTAAGGAGGATTACTTTTTTTCCCTCAAGCTGTTTGAAAGTCAAAATATTAATAATACATTATTCTGTTCACACCATTAAAGTGGAGAAAGGAGAACAGCATAGGATGCCTTCCACCACATCTTTGCAAACAAAAACACTAACCCAGCTCTTAAACTACATCAAGGAATTTTCTGTGAGAAAAAAGAGAAGATGAAGTCTTTTTGTCCAGACAAATCAGTGTGACAATTACATGGCACTCATTAAAATAAAACAGGAAGTAATCACAGTTTGTGAGAATACAACTAGAAGCCCCTCAGGCCGTGCAAGTTGCTCCAATCTGAATATGTACATTCCAGGCATATTAAACAGAGGCACAGCCCGGCCTGGCTGCAATCTCCAGCTCATGCAGCTGTCCGTCTACTGCAGCGTAATCCCAGCTGCCAATCTGAAAGAAACCAGTTAGTCAGAGCAGACACAACCAACAGAAACAAATGTCACTCAATAATGTTCAGAGGCACGGGGTTCATGGATAATTTCAAACAGTATCTCTGTCTGGAGCACTGATGTGCTCATTCAAAACACCTAAATCTTTGGCTACTGGAAAGAAGCAGATAAAAAACACTAGAACTACAAAAACAGGTCTGGTAGTACTTCAAAGAGACTGACAAAATAAAAAGGGAAAAGAGTCTAAAAAGAGAGTTAAGATCAATTTAAGGACCTGCAAATAAAACTGGATTCACTACAAGCAAGAGCCTAAGCAGCTCTGGGATTAGTTTTTTAAAATACAACAGTTTCTGTTTTATTTGAGCACCACAACCAAAATTGCTTCCCATCTCTCTTTTCTGTGGCAGCTGAAGATTTCAAGAGAACAACTCACTGCTTTCATTTAAAATCAATAATTACCACAGTGTAAGTAGTGGCACTGCCATGCACAATACCCTCAAATTTCAAATTCTGGCATTATTCATTTGCTCCTCTAAATGGCTAAACAATCCCAAATTTTCTTACATAAAACTTTTTCCTCTGGAAAAAATCAATCGATTCCCATCTGTTAATATTCACAAAATTTCCTAAACATTGATGCCACCTCTATTTATTATTAAAAAAAAAAAAACTTCATTAAAATAAAACATTTCAATCTGAAGGAGGTTAATACACAGATGTAAAATCCAAAATGTAGTGGCCTTTAAACTGTCTTATGTGATCACCTTTCAGAATCTGTAACAATTGTGAAAAAGAAAGAAACAACTCCTTTTGTTAAGCCATGAAATACATGTATTTAAACTCTCATAACTACTACCTGCAAGACCAAATTTGCTGTTTCCAAACTATGGGTGCAATGCTATCTCAGAGTTTTCTATTGCAACAAATGAACTTTTTGTATGAGCATTTAACTGAGACTTGACTTTTAGATACTGCTTGAGGAAAACACCTCTGTCATGACCACAAGCTTTCTCACACAAGCAGTAGCTATTTATCAAGTATAATTTATAACTAAAATAACAAATTTTGGTAAGCAAATACCACACCCATCTATGGCCACCGTGGGAACAGTGATGCCCAAGTTAGACACAACACCCTGGGCTGCAATAAACACATAGAATGAAAACATTCCAAACAAAGAAGTTTAGTTTCTTTTACCGTGAAAGTCAATACAGATACCATTTGGACAGCGTAAAGAGGCTGCAAATAATCAAAGCATATTGATAACACAAAAAATTTCTGTAGCCTGTTCACTTCCATATTTCTTTCAAGGTTAAATGACTTGGTGTATAACTGTAGCTATTATATACAAGTATATCTCATCCTTTCCACATATGGAAGAGGAAAAAGTAGTTTAAAAATAGAAACAAGTTATATCAAAAAGAGTTATTTTTGAAGTATTATGAACATCACTTTTATCCATACCTTATTTACCTTTCTATTACTCTTTCTTATTGAATGCTGGCCAACAAATATGTCAACTAGGACTGTTCATCCAGGCACAAATGAAAATGTAAGGAGCCCAGGGGGTCTCAAGACCTCTATTGCTCTGATAGATTCCCAAGACAGGTCAAACAAGAAGAGGTGAGGGAACTGAGTGCGCTGAAAATTTCTATCCCTTGAATTCCAATCAAAGGCTGAGGGAAAAAAGCACTCAGAGCTGAGGAACTAATTCAAATGAGTAACCTCTTTCCAAAAATATAATACTTCCAGCCAGTTTTTTGAATCCTTACACATGGAGCATCTCAGTCCTAATTTAACTAACTGTAAAATATCTCTCCTTTTCCTGCTGGATAGAGAAGCAGAAGCAGCAGATAAAATTACGATCAACCCTGTAATGAAGAATAGAACAACAAAGTCAAATATTTTTCTGGATCAGAACCCAGCTGAATATTTTTCATACCAGTTTATACTCATTGCAGTAAATATGTAAGTTAAGACAAAGGGCAATACATCCCCGTTCATCACGTCAAACTCCAGGCTGAATGGAATCAAAGGAGTGCCACACCTCCCAGGTGTCATAGTAAGCAGTTGCTTATGCTCCTTTTGCTCGTTTACTCCAACACCACAAGCAGGTCATAGCGTGAGCAGAGATGAGAGAACTAATAGGAAACTGATACAAACTGGTGGCAGGAGTGGTGCTCCTGTTATATAGTGCTCCTTTCACAGAAAGAAATAATGCATCCTTTCGTGGGAGAGTCCTGATGCCCAGAAAAGCTGATTTCATTGAGCAGTGGTACCTGCCCTCACAGGAGGCCCGGCCTCCGTTACACACTCCTGCTGTGGGTACTGCCCCAGGAGAAGACCAAGGCACAGGCTTGGATGCATTGCCAAGACCACATCTCCTTAGCCATTAAATCACTGTGCTTCCTTTAAATTCAGCCTTAATTCCAGTTCCATCTAAGGGTATTTTAATAGAGATTTGCAATTTAAATGAGACCAATGTTAAACATTTATTTGGCTTTTCCCACTGTTTCTGTGCTGTACTACACCAAACATGCCATCTGTGCAGCACGCTTCCAGCCAGAGACAATTCAAAGATGGTTTCTACGGTACTTTGAATATTGCCTGCATGAATTTGTTACTTACCAAACACAGCACATGGAAATTTACTGCTCTGTGACAGCTATTTTATAACCATTTTATCCTACATTTTAAAACTCATCACAGCCACAACAAAGACTGTTGCCCAACCTGCTAAATCCAGACTGATCGTTTTCCCAACTATTTAGTAAATGTTAACTATGTTATAAATACAAATCGTGTTTATACTCCGTGAAAGATTCACTGTTGTCAGGGTTCTCCAGCTGAGTTAGAGCTGAAATATGCTATTAACTCCCACCATGAACAGAGCTAAAGGAGAGGCCAAAAATGCTTTCTCTGGGATAAGATATCAGATCTGCTACTGCTGTCATGAAACTGGGGTCATGTAAACTAAACATTCTTGTAACTTTTTTTGGGCACAGAAATCTTTCAAACTGTAAATACTTATAAATAAAATAAGACTCATAAGAGATAGACCTAAGAGGCGTAAAACCTACCCAAAGATATTAATTTGAACAACATTTAAAGCTACTATCCATAAAATAATTTATCCCATATGCCTTAAAACTGAAAAAAAGGAATTATCTTTTTTATATATATAATCAGAAGTGCCACATTCAAATACCAAGCCAAATGCTATGTCAAAGCTGATTCTTCATAATTTTTGAAACTCCTCAGTTCATATGGAAATGAAATATCATCAGTAGAAAGAAAGGTGCCAAAAGAATGGAGAAAGTTCGCTTCCTAATGTTAAACAGACTACCTTCATGTAACAAAAAGGCACCTTCTCTTCAGAGGAAGAAGTACAAAACGGCAGAACCATCTACAGCTAAAAGCAAATTGCTTGATATTATTAATTTAATGGGACTTATTTTTATGGTTTTAGAGCTATTATTGCTAATTTAAAAATTATTAGTCTTCCTTAATTGCTGACTTCAAATATCATACTATATGGTTTTGTTTTGTTTTGTTTTGTTTTTAAAACGTGGCTTTTTGATAAGCATGGTATAAAATTCAGGGTGCTTCCTGAAGTATAGGGAAGTACAAATCCTATACACAAATACAATTTGCACTTCCTTTACAAATCAAGGATGCATTCTCCAAATAGTATTTCATCTTCCTGCTACTAACTTTGTTTCTTTTCTTTGCTTTTATTCAGTGTTTACACTAACTTCATAGGGATATGAGTGGAGAAATGGACTTCTAAGGAGTAACTGAGGGCAACCCACATTCACGATTGTCCTTTGTTACACTAAGCCAGAGACGAGGAATTTCTATTCTTCTGACCAGCGCTGATGAAATACCCACCAATCAGACCTAGATACAAATTATTTTGTATGGATTGTGCTTCAGCTCCTAATCAGTTACTTGTCTGAATGACTTAGATCTAATTCTACCTTTTTTTTTTCCCCTCCATTCTCGGACAGCTATGGCAAAAAAGAGCAGAATTTGTGATAAGAAGGTGCCGTGAATTCTCTCCAGATCAGCTGGATGACATTTGTCTGTGCTAAATGACTCCTTGCCCTTCCATCCAGGCAAAAAAAAGAGCCCTTCCACAGCAGATCTTGTGATTGGGAGTTCCACAGATCAAAACGTGGTGCTCAGGAGCAAGCCAACAGAAGGCAGTGACACAGCAGAGCTCTGCTGGCAAACGCAACGTTTTCCACCAGAAGGATATTTACTGCTTGCCCACTGAACAGCATCTTCCTTCTGCAGCTGTCACCTCCTTCAGCAAGACACTCAAGGAGCAGAGTCAATGACAGCGCTACCAAAATTCCTGAAGGGGAAGAGAAGGAGGAAGAAATTGTCTCTGCAGGATGCGCAGTGCACCAATATGCCAGCAGGGATACTGGATCCCTTGCCTTGCTTCTCCTGGCCGCAGTTCCCTTCCCCCACTGGGTTCAACTCAAACCCTTCTCTCTTCATCTACTCCCCTCCCCCTAAGATTTGCCTTTGAATTATGCAAGCTTTGCACTCCCCAGGGTTTTTCTGCCAAAAGGTAGCATGTGGCCCATGGTTAGCATTTTAGTTTAAAATTTTCTATTATGGCAGTCAGATCCTTTCAAAATACCTTACTTCCTTTATTCCCATAGGCAGAAAGAACGGCAGGAAAAATTGTTCACAGCAGTATAAAAGGATGTAAAAGTTCTACATTTTCAGTTAGAGGAAAAAAAAAAAAACCTAAAGGTGGAATATGGTTTTAATCAAGTAGTTTTCCTTCCTAGACGAGTACTTCCTTCTTGTAATATATATAACCTGACTGCCTATAAAAATAAAGGTGCCAGTTGGAGCCATTTAGGAGACCTAAGGAAATTCTGCATTAACCTACATCCCTCCACTCCTCAGTGTTGTCCACCATTGTTCTGTGTGTGGCCTCTTTGATGAGTTAGGTCACCAATGCCCATGCATATATCTGTGGAGATACCTCAGAAACACATGCATCATAGGCCTCTCATTGCTGATGTGGTCCAGGCTCAGCACTATCTATGTGGGGAAATTGCTACGGTTTAAGCATTTGCTATTATTTCCATATGATACCTAAAAGCCTCAATAACTTGCAGCTCTCAGAATACACAGGAGCTTCTCTTTGGTTTAGGTTTGCAAGTAAAAATACTTTTTCTGCTACAACTGTGAAGATTTAAAGATCCAAACCTGAATCATATCAAGAGGAAAAAGCCAAACCTATCATTTTTGAAACTAAAAAATCCAGTTTAATATTTGCCTAATAAAAAGATACTAAGTCTGAGGAGCCATGCCTGCCTAAAAATACTCTTAATTGTCCACATCAGAAATTCATTTGAGCTCTAATCAGGACCTTGGTGGAGAAAAGAGGAGATATTTTCTGGCAAGCTGACTGAAGGAGAAAAATAAATGCTGATTGAAGCTGCTTGGCAGCACAGAATGTTAGCACAGGTCCTCAGGGAGATGGATTAGCAAGCAGGAAGAAGGTGAGGCTGTCAAAGGTGCATGATAAATTCATTTAGCACATAGATAGAGAATG
The DNA here is from genome assembly GCA_013397315.1 of Donacobius atricapilla. Classification (NCBI taxonomy): domain Eukaryota; kingdom Metazoa; phylum Chordata; class Aves; order Passeriformes; family Mimidae; genus Donacobius; species Donacobius atricapilla. Next base: position 333,428 of record WBMY01014847.1, on the reverse strand, counting down.
ATTATGCACATAGAAATACACACAAACAGATTTTTCATTACTTTCATCTCTACATGTAAGTAAAACCAGAGTAAGTCACCACTGGTGATGAGAGTCATTAAATTTCTGCAGTATCAGTATTGCATCAGAGCTGGTCATATGTGCCATTTAAAATTACATGTATGCATTTACATAATTAGAAATATGGTTTACAAAATCCATGTAAATGGCAAGGGTTACCTAACTAAACAGAGACCTTTCACTGTTTTAGTGGCATGCTTAAAAATCCTAAATAAAAATATTTCATAGGGCCAATCCTTCAAGCAACTCAGAACAAAAGTGCTACAAGACACCACTCATTCTGCTGCCTGCATTCATCAGCGTGCATTTTTGACACCATCAGTAGTGCCTCAAAATTCTGCTGCTGCTAAGCTACTCCACTACTGTGAATTCAACAACACTGAAATGCTCCCTCTCCTGTCTTCATCTTTAGTCAGTTCAGACAGCACAGAGCAACTCAAAAATAAGAAACACTGTAGCAAAGTCAATAAAAACATGACAAATTCAAAATATTTAGTAACAGAGTGAATGCCTCTCTGCAACCATCCACACTTCCAAAAATTTGTAACTTCCCTGGCCCTAGATTTTTTTCAGGCTATAACACTACTAACTCATATCACAATAAATGTGATAAAAGAACTGTTTGAGAAAAATTAAAACTCAACAAAAATTGTATATGAAGACTGATACTTTCACTCGTGTTACTTCAATAATTATATTCATTTTCATAAATATTATATTCATAATTCACAGATAAAGGTTCAGTGATGGTTCATTTAATAACAAAATTTAGAACAAATTACACACAATAACCAGCCTACATTTCAGCTCACACGTTAACCAAACACTTCAAGAGTCTAAAAAATACTCCTAAAAGGTAAGAATAATTCCTGGCCAACACAGAGTGAGCAAATACTATCAGTGAATTGAGAACATGTCAGAGTGAACATCTACTAGTGGACTCTTGGGTCAACTTTTCCAAAGCCAGATGATGACATTTTTGCTTGCAAGCCATGTGCCCCAGTATCCTTTTTCTTAGCTCAATTAAGGGTATCTATGTGTAACGTATGTATTTTAGGTTTAAATAGACTAAGATGAAGTTTGCAGACTGACGGCAAGCCATGTAATGACAACACTGAGCCATCACTTTGGTATTAAGCCAGTCTCTGTGTCCCCTCTAAATAAAACAGTTGATAACATTCACATTGCTTTGTTTTCATGGACCCAGAATATTTTATAACGAAGTACTGTTTACATTTATTCTATAATAAATATACTTGCAGCTAAACTTGCTACCAACATAGTGTTTGAAGAGAGGACATAAAATCAATCACAAATCTGTTTTAATCACCCCATCCTGCCCTTTTCTAAACAGCTGCTTAGGTGGAGGACAAAGAGCTTTTAAACCCACAATATTCTGTGCGATACTTTGGCAAATAGATTTTCTGAATGATGTTGAGTCTGAGTAAAGCTACTGATCTTTCCAATGCTGAAATATTTTCTTTTGCATCCAAAAAATACAGGCGAAGTTATTTTAACTTGATAGCCAACCAAATTAAAATATCAGAGCTATAAAACTCTGATGTTTGATGCTTGCTACATATGCGAGACTGCATTTAAAGAGAACCGTTAAAAGTGCAAAAGTAAATTCAGAAGCAGGAGCCAAATCAAGGGTGCTCATGCCACTAAGGTCCAGTATCAAGGAACAAAATGACTGAACTCAGCAGAAGCAATCCTTGAACATTTGTTTTTACACTGGCATCCAGCTTGGGCTGAAATCCAGGTGCACAAAGTTTAAGAACAACTTGCATCGTTGTTCTATTAATTCTGCATGCTGTGACAACTGGTTCAGGCACCTTGCATTTGACTGGCCTGTGGCCAAACCACAAGAAAACACAAAGACATTGAACATTCACCAGAAGCCTTGAACAATGTGGAGTCTTTATAGTTTCAACACTGCAGTGGTTAACGAAGACTTTTCTGTATTTATAAAGTACAAACTTACCTCTCTCAGTACAGAATCTGTTATTGAACTTAAATTAACAGCTCCTTCATAAGTCAAATAGTAGAATACATTCAGGGACCTAACAGCCTCTGGCCCTTGTTGTTTGTAGCCAAAAATCAGATCAATCCACTGGTGAAGCTGGCAGGAAACAAACTCACTTTCTAATGCCTGTGAAAAAAAAAACACACACAAAACACAAACTTGAGTTTGCCAAGATAGTCATCATTTGGTGGTAGCATTTTTGTTTTACAGCATGCAAAATTACCCTAACAAGTCTAAATACAGAATTGATAGGAGTATTTTGGACATTCTATCCCAGAAAAGGTGGGCCTTGTGATAGATGCCAGAGTCTCATGTAATACTTCCCACTGACCAGGAGACCTCTCTTTTTAAATTGTAATAGTGGAATTAAGAAAGGAAAAAAAAAAAAAAAAGCCCACAAACAAAACAAACAAACAAAAAAGCCAAAAACAAAACAAAACAAACACCCCAGCAAGTGGAAAGCATTTGAGCATTTATACCCAGCCAGGTTATATGTCGATGCACTCCCCAGGTGAAACTGTGCTTTCCTGTGTAATCTGCATGCTGAATAATAACAGCACGATTATCTGATTCTGACAGCCAGAGAGAAGACTGATAGAATTTGGGAAACAGAACTAACTAACCAGACATGTTAGGGTACAAAATTTTTAACAGGCTGGAAATATCAAAATCCCACCACTCTCATGCATTTCTTGTGTACAAACCTATATAGAAGTACTATGCTGGATGCTTAAGCTGCTTTTCTGAAGATGTTATCCAGTTACAACCCAATCCCCATGATAAGAGCATCCAGAAACCACTATATTAAAAGTAACCTAAAAATTATTGTCATCTAAAGGGTTAATTCATGTAGATTAAATCACTATCAGGATTTGTTTTTTTCTATTTTATACAAAGGATTCAATGTATTTCTGATTTGAATTACCAAATGAAAAAACGTAACAAATATTCTCTTCATCTAGCAAAATGAATGGCATTTTCCTTGCAAAGAAAATGCCTAATTTTGAGCAGGGGAAGTCAAAATTAATCTGAAAACCAAGGAAATCATTCTGCAATTTGCACACAAAAATGATGGGTTTGTTTCATTAACCGATGCCTGAAAACAACATTTAAATTGACACATAAAACCAGCAATTGTCTTAATTTGTGTGGTGCACTCCACACAAAAGCCCTAAATATGTTCAAATTAGAGCAAGCTGCTTGATTGTCACTGCAGTTTCATGTCATATTAATGCATGACAAACATTAAACCATACACTTAAATGGCAATTTATATCATTTAAATGTTTACTGCCACACCAGATCATCACTCATTTAAATGTGACTTTCTGACAGCTAATTTCAGTTAATTTTCCTCGATTCACTTAATTAGAACTTTCAATCAAGAAAAGACCTGTACATATCTTAGACATCATATCATTCTTTTTTTATTATTACTTTTATTAGGATACTGAATTGCTGAAAGCATTCTTTAAAATGAATCACCACACAGTAGAGTATCTATTTGGATGATCACATAGCAATACCTTACAACATATATGCTTAGACAGGACTTTTTTTTCCTTTTTAATTTAAAAAACACCCAATAGTTAGACACAGACACACAATTAAAACTATAAAAAACCACAAGCAGGCCAATTAAAAATTAATGATTTCAAAATTGTTTAATAAGATAAAACCAGTCAGGAGTCTCATGAGTGTCCATAATACTGCAATGTGCAATAAAATTCTACAGGGCTCAGCAAATGACAATGATAAGAATTAATTTTCATGCTATCCCGCTAAAAAAAAAAAAATAACCCTGGAACACACTTAGTGTTATCATTATAACTATTTAATGCCAAGAAAACAAGAATGTTAGGAACGTGAGATTTTTTTATAGATACCTATGCAAATATTCAGCATGTGTTGAAGTTGTTCATATTCTCCTTTTCTACAGAAGCTAGATTTTCAATGAGTCATATTACCCTCACAAAGTATTTGGATCTGAATAACTAAAGGAATATCCTTAGCAAGCTCCTTAGATTTAAGTCTGTATAAAAGTGATTTCTTTCCTCAAAAAAGCAAAACTAAAACACTTTACCTTCTCAGGGAATGGTTGGGAGCCATCCTGATCTTACTTCCCTTTTTCAAATTTGAAGTTATTTTACATTCAAAATTTATACAGATTCAAAAGCAGATTTTTTTTTTTTCCATTATTAAGCCATTTAAAAATCTTCTTACTTGCTAAATCCCAAGTGAAAGGGATAACTGAAAACCAGCTACAGTCAGCATCAGGACCTCCAAGGACAGACCAAACAGCACACAAATTCAAAGGCCAAATAAGCTTGCCTGGTATTTCAGGTTCATAGTTAAGCTCCGGGTTAGAGAGAAGTGCCTATGACCATCAATGAGGGAACAATAATTAACAGCTTTAACAGCTTGTATGGTGACTAAAGAACAGACTTCCAGGGAAAACACCACCATGTGCCAGATTAGCGTGATGCACTTTGCAGCCACACTGGTATATTTAAATATGGGTCCTCCTTAAGAAAGCATCCAAGAAATAGAGGTTGCAATTTGCAGAACTGTGTGGTTACAAAAAGAAGGGAGTTTGCTTTGTTCGTTGCTTTTAAACATTGCTGTTAGCATTTACTGCTTGCCAACCTAAGCCAAGCTTACCAATGGTTCAGCATTTAGGATTATTTCAGCCTCAACTTCATTTAGGAGAGGCAGTGCTTGAGTCAAAGCCAGAACAACGGCCATGGGATACGAATATCCTTCCATGTCGCTCCTGGAGCAAACCAAGGAATTGCCAGCGCCCCCAGGGCAGAGCAAGCACACTGCTCACCCTGCGCTCCGAGGGAATTGCACATAGCAAGGAAACCCCTGAAAATGTTCAGCATATACAGCAATATCCAATTCCACTGAGTTACTGTAAAACAAATCAGGGACTAATGTCCAATTGCTAATGGATCAAACAAGCCCATGGAAAGGAAGTCACATGAAGCCACACACAGATTGTCAATTCTGGCCACAGGGGACTCATATTAACTTTGATAAACTATCTTGGGGCTGATATCTGTTTCTTTAATGAGATCTATTAGGCAGAGACTAAAACACTTGAGATATGCTAAAATGTACAGTATACAGATGTCAAACACAAACACCTATTAGTAACTTTCATTTCTCTATTCCCAAGGTAGAAACACTTCAGACACATTAACAAATAGAAGCTTTGATCTAACTAGGCAATTTTAGTTTATTCATAAATATTTTTCGAAAGCATAATCTGATGTCACTAAATATGAGCAATCAAAGCTATCTCGTTGTGAAAAACTCTGAAATTCATTATTTTATGAGCACATTTTTCTGTCCTGTTCTCTGAGAGGATTGAACAGGGAATAATTTACTACTGGCAACCAAAGATTAACATCAGTCTAATACTAATACAAATGATTTGGTAGAACAAGGATGGAATGACAAAAAAACCCATAAAACTAGCAGGCTGGGAATGATTCTTCCGTTTTCCAGTATAGATTCTCTAAAGATTTATCATGATACATTTTCCAAACAATATTATATCTTTGGAATCAGGATTTGTATCTATGAAGGGACTACTATGGCTTTTGCCCTCTGCTTTTATTTCTGCTTTAGATTTTATGCAGTGACATACAGCATATGAAGTGATGTCTATTAAAAATAAATATATACCATGCTTGAGTTTGGGATGTTCCAATTCTGAAATTAGATGAAAGGTTTAACTGCATTTTTTTTCATCAGCACAGATTTATATTCATAGTCAAGCTATTCAGAAATAAATGACAGACTTACTTGCCTTATTCCTATGCTGATTAAAGCAAAGTAATTTTGAAGCACGGCATAAAGCATGCATGCAGCTCTTATTTGAATGACAGAAAGAGTCTGACCCATGCAAAATGGGGTTTATAAAATGTTAAAATGAAAGGAGAAACTTTGATGAGAAACTAAAACTGCTTGTACATGAATAATCTTTCCTATTTATTCCATTGAAAAAAAAAAAAACCCAAGCAAACAATCAAACCAACAAACCCAGGAATACACTTCACCAGCAAGTAAGAAATAAATCTCAAGTAAAAATAATTGCCTGTTACCTTTAATAGACTAAAGATTTTTACTCCTCTCTGGAAGAATTTCCTCTGAAACACTTAAAATGGAGTCTCTTTTTCATTCCACTTGAAAAATATTTATGTACGAACAAAAAAGCATGAATTAGGATTTCACACATTTTTAGCACAGCCACAACTTTCAGGTGAAAATTACTCTTCTTGAACACAACAAAACACCCACGTAACTGCAGCAGCAGGTAAGTACTTTAAACTAAATAAGTGTTCTGGCTTGGAAATACATGTGTGCATGTGCATTCAAAACAAAACCCCAAACCCACCAAAACTAAACAACTGCAATGACGTTTGCATGTTCAGGCTTTCAGACACAAGTCGGCAATGCTGCCTTAACATTGATATACGACCTTTGTAAGTTACAATGAAGAAGGCTGGTTTTTTCAGCCTAATTAGAACTGTTTCAAATTTTCCTGCTAAATATATGATAGAAAGTCCTTTCAACTTTTTTTTTCTTTTAATTCTAGAGTTTCTTTTCACGTCAGCCTTGTTCCAATCAAAATATGTTTTGAATTAAATTATTTTGATTCAATATGGGGATCGCATTTCACTTCTAAGATTTAAAGTTCGAAAAGGAAAAGTTTAGGCTGTTCAAACAAAGCAAACGCAGCCACTTTGCGGAAAGCTATTCACTTTTACCAAGACTGACAAATTGTTTGTGTGCACCATTAGGTCTAGTTTCTGCAATAGTTGCCAGATTTCCTGTCCTCCTAATAACATATTAACTCTTCAAGTGCTGGCTTTATCTTTAGAGGCTTCTCAGTAACCACCAGGAACTGAAAAGTAAATTACCAAATGCACTTTCACCAGCAACACTGTTTGATCATCACAGGGGTAGGCATCTGAGAATAAAGATCTATACAGAGTCATTAGAAAGGTACAGAATTCAGGTCTGCCTTGAGGATATCAGAAGGAAGAGGACAGCAAACGTACTAAGCAGAAAACTCCATGTTCTGCATGAGGTAACACAAATTTCAAATGGATGAAAGAGACATCAAAAACATTTATGTGATTCGTTGTTTTTTACTTGGTAAGTAACTATTTCACAAAAATGTATTTAGTTTTACTTTCTGTATTTTACAAATTCTTTTAAGCATTAAATACTTAAGAAACTGAGCATTACTTACAAAAAAAATTAAAATAACTATTTCATTTTTCCTTTGTGTGTGTGTCCCAGAAATGCACTGCCAATTCTTCATTACTGCTGTAACAAAAGTGGGCATTTGACTTTATTTCTCCACTTGGTTAGCGATACCAGGATAAAGTACTCTGGAAAATACAGTCCTAATAAAACATTTAACTCAGATGCTTTACTGAAGATAACTGATCTCGCAGAAAAAAGGATATCAGCAATTTGAGAAGCTCAGACACAGGAGATCCCTGGAAGATTAACTTCCCCTCCTCTGTTCCTTCTACTCTGTATTTAACATTAAGCTGGTAAGCATTGACAAAAAAGAAAATTGGCATAATAGTGTACACTTACTAAAATTTTGTGGCAAGGTGTAGTCTACATGAGCACCATGTAAACAAAGAAAAACATTTTGCAATGCAATGATTCAAACTCCTATCTGAATTAATGTTATTACTACCAAAATTGGAGTAGAATGTTTAGTCAAAAATCTTAAGCACTTTTTATCTTTTGGTCATTTCTATATTAAGTCTATAACAGTAATTTTGTAGTTTAAATGGAAAAGTTAGACAGCTGTTAAACATTTTAGAAAATGAAAACTGCATCTCCTTTGAAAATCAGCTTTATTCTCAACTGAAATGTCTATTATTAGGTTCCAGGAATAAAAGATTTCAGTGAATTTGAAAGCTTGCATTGGAGCGTTTGTGGCTACTCTTTCTATTAAGGGCAATTACCACTTTTCAAATATTTCTCAGTATATCCATGATAACCTACAAATTTGAGAGAAAAATTTTAAGGCAGAACAATCTTCAATGAACAGTTTATGAACAAAACAGATGATGCATTTTTATTCTTAAGTTTCAAAATTTAGACATCTACCTTAGGTGTTGTGCCTTACCTCAGTTGTTCACAAATTCATGGTTGTTACAATGCTAACTTCCCTACTGAAAAACAAGAGCAGGCAAAACTCTCAGCCAACTGGCTCCATCAGTAAATAGATGCTTTCCAAAAGGCATCTCAAGAATGGCCGTGTCCCAGCTCTCTGGTTTCTTCACACCAAGAGATAGAAAAGGTACAGAATTGGTACGAACAAAAAATGATGATGAGGTCTTTCTTACATTCCCTAACATGAAAAAATATTTATAAAAGCCATAATTGCAGTTGTGAAATCACACAAATGTCCGCTGTTACTCATAACTCTGATAATACTGCTAAAATGTGGCTGGCATCTGTCCTTCCCCAGAGACACACAGAACATCTAACTGTGACTGGTTAGTCCATAATCATTTTTTACTACAAAGTTGGCTACAAGCAAGTATTGATAACATCAGGATGTATTGCTGAGCTATTGACCATTTCCATTTTCCCCTACCACACCCCTGAATTTACTGTCCACATTTAAAACATCTGCTACGCTGTTAAGAGAATTCTCTCCCACAGAAAAATCATCAACATCCTGAGGCCAAGACAGGGAATGAAAACTCTTTTTGAAAATTTTCACACACAGCACCAAAAGCAGGCAGGAAGTTCCCTCCTCCCTGAAATTCAGCAATTCCCCTCCCAGTTCCTCCAGCACTTGTTTGCATGAAGACTGACAGCCTGGATCTGGAACCTATTACCCATGGAAGCACAGGCTGTTAACCACACAGCTGACAGTTGGCTCAGTCAAATTAGTTCAAATGAAGTTTTGTGTTTAAAAAAAAAAAAACCCAGACCCCAACCACCAAACACCAAAATCCCACTGCATTTCACAGTGCAATGCCATGCACCAGTTGTCTCAGCATCCCACTCTACCGAGATAACCTACTTTTCCCCTCCGAAGTCTAATGCAGGGACACTGCTTCCAATGCCTCAGCTCACTCAGCTCCCCTTCTAGCCGAGGGACTTTTGTGTGGCACCTCCTTGTGCCTTGTGATCACAGTCTGAATGTCAAGTGTTAGCAAAGCCAGACTGAACGGTCAGAGGACTCCACACCTCTAAAAGGATGGTAAACAGTCATTCAGCTTTTTACGTTACAGATTCTTCTCCTTTAAGAGAGAGGTGCAAAACACACACTACAAAACTTCAAACCGTGCAATATTTGCTTGCCTTTGAGGCTGTACCAGCTTTATAAACACTGCAGCTTGAAACAGAACAAATTCTGAAATTCAGGAACATACTAGGGTGTGATTTTAGCTTACTTACATTTACTGAACATACAGGTAGCATAATCCTAATGCAATATACAAACTCGGAGACTGCAGTGAAGGTGATGAAGCTTTAGAAAGCATCAAAAACATGAACTGAGCTTGCATCACTAAAATGCAAAAACAAGATTTATGTGAACACAGAGCCACACTTGAAATGGCTTTCAATTAAGTATTTAGGCTGCCACCCCATTAAATCCTCGAAGTTTAAGCCTAAGCATATTGTTTGGTTACTGACAGCACAACACACTTCAAACTGTGAGAAACTAGTGATTTTTTTAATGTATTTTGCATTTAAACTGCTTGTACATTTCCTCCTTCCCTAAGACTTACTCTGTAAGCCCCAGAAGTGAACTGTTGCTTTATTTTTGCACTCTGTTTCAACAGCTTGCAGCATTTATGCTGTGCTTTGATGTGTCAGTTGTATACCCAATTCACAAGAGCTGTAATGATCAACAAGTATTAGTATGCATGTAAGAGGAGACAGAAATGGTTGCAAACACATGGTCTTCGAATCATTGCAAACAGCCCAAGCAAACATCTTAGAGGAGTTGTAGAGACTAATCTGATTTGTCTTTGAAGCCAGTGGTGGGGGGCAAATAAAATGCTCCAGAAAAAGTTGTTTAAGATTAGGAAATGGTATGACAAAAGGTCAAGGAATTTAAAATTTAAAACACAGTTTAGATTCAAGTCAGGCAGAAAAGTAATTTCAATCTTGTTATTTGATTTGTCTGCTAATTCACAGAATAGAACTATTCTAAAGCTTTTGGGGAACAGAACACAAGATTTACAAGGCAATTAGGGTACCACATCTGAATAAATTAAACAGCTAAAAAAATAGGAAAAAGCACTATATCATCACATGGGATAAATGTGCAACTTTTGAGGCTGAGGTTACCAGCTAAACAGGATTTGCTTACTTGAGATGACTATGAACGGTGAAACCCTGATCTCCTACAAAACCATTCTGAGGGGTTGCTCAGGATGACTCTACAAGGTGTTTGGCAAGTACATCAGACTCCTTGAAGCTGGCATTTAATTGGAATGGCAAAGGAGAATCACCATTTGACTTTGAGAATGACAGAGAAAGGAAGAATTTGTGCAGCAAGGACATTCAGCATTTAAGGAAAAATAATCAGATTTGTAGAACATACTATTTGGAAAATGAAATGCTCATTGCAAACTCGCTCAAACACAGCAGGTTCCCATTTAACATCTTGTTCTGTTACATTTGCATAACAAGTTATCCAAGCTATTGGGAAGTCTGGATCCAGACAAACTGATCCAAAGGGTGACTCACCTATCAAATACCCTAGGGCAAGAACTCCCAGTTTCCTGATTAAAGAGGACATTGGCCCAATCCTGACTGTGTCATTCCCTGTCCCAGTGGATCCACTGGGTTATCTCATGGTCCCTGGGAGGAGGTTGGCTACCACTGGAATTCATAACAGAACAAAGAGCTCTTAAGGGTGAAGTTCAGTGATTGAAAGAAATCAAACAAAAATGAAAATGAATTGTATTTATAAATTACTTCTTAAAACATCCATCCTTAGGAAACACAGAATTTCTGGGGTTTTATTCTAATTTCAGGATGTATTGCATGTTAAGTTTCAAACAGCTTTGTTCATAATGCTTTCTTGTAAACAGAGTAATATTTTCTAGATTTTATTCCCTTCTTTTACCTAACCGGCCTCAAATTTCCACTGACAGCTGTACACAGAAAGACAAGTGATATATTGAGTATATTAAGCATGCTCAGGAAACCAAGGCATAAACACCTCCAAGTGCAACAGAGTCTGCAGCCAGTTGAGAGCAAACTTTTCAGAACCTTTATATTACTCTCCCATGAACCATGTTAGTGGGAAGGGCACAGGAGATGAATACTATGAACATTCAGAACTTGAATGCTGAAAAAGCATATGGTCAGTTATTAACATTTTTATTAACTACATATTCCTGTGTTACAAGCTAAAGAAGATGCTAGAAAACCCTAGAATTTTCTCTTATATTAACAGCATAACTTCTTATTCATAGGTGTGCTAAAAACTCCCTAACATTTAGAAATAAAGTAAAAATACACTGTAGCAAAATGATATTTCGCTCTCATCTTCCCAATAAACATTTAATTCAGAAGCTGAACTCCCAGGGCCTGCTCCTACTCATTGGAGGGAAAACAAGCAACTATTTATGATGTTACTTCCCAGGACGGAAAAAAAAAGCTTACAAAAATACAAAACAAAACAAACAAAAATACAGCATAATACGATGCCATGTTTTAAGGCAGCAACAACCAAATTACATGGTTTTAATCAAATAACACTCTAATAAGCCTGTGGAGTGGCATTGCAGCTTTCTTACCCAGAGGATGCTAAGCACAAGGACACTATCAGGTCCTTGTGTCACCAGAGCTGTAAGGGATCCTGTGGCCCGTTTACCCAAGACTTGGGCTTGGTGATCCTTGTGGGTCCCTTCCAACTCGGAACATTCTGTGAAACTGTGACTTTACCCAGAGAAGTGAAAGGAAGCCCCAGCTATACAGTGCCACCACCTTCACACCACAGGGCACTCACTGCTGCAGGTACTTCCTCCAGCCTCTGCCACCTCAGGCGTGGAGGTGCCCTCCAAGCTCTGTCACCGCAGTGCTGCAGGTAACCCCTCTAACCTCTGTCCCTCAGTGCCACCACAGGTACCTCCTCCAGCCTCCATCACCCCATCGCTGCCACAGGCACCTCGTCCATCCCCTGTCACCCCGGTGCCACCGGTACCAGTCCCCATCACCTCAGCTTTGCCCTGCAGAGCATATGGGAAACCAGCTGCGCATTTTCAATTCTACCCTTTATTTCAACTACCCCAGGTACGCGTCAAACAGCAAAAAAAGAACCTTGTTTTGTTTTGTTTTTTGGTTTTTTTTGCAGCGTTTGTTAAAGCTGCGAGCTGTCGGGCGGGGCAGCTGGGGATGCCTCCGTTGCCGGCCAGCGAGGGGTGAAGGGGCGCGGGGATGTGCCGGGCCGGGCCATGCCGTGCCGGGCCGGGGAGCAGCCCCGGCGCTAATGAGGAGCTCCCGGGGACCCCGCGGCGGCTTTCAGACCTGGCCCGCTTCAAACGAGGCCACCCGGGCACGGAGCGAGGGTGACTGGAATAAATGACCGCAGTAATTAACTCTGATTGGGAAGCACCTGACTGGAAAGGGAGACGAGGAGCCGTGCGGGAAGGGAAGCTTTGCTTTAGCGCCGTGTTTGTGTGCGCTAGGAGAGCTCTGCCTTTCAAATCGGTACGGGGGGGCACTAATGAAAAGCAGCTCTCGGCCCAGGGCCTCCCCATTCACTCTCTAAGGGGCAGAGAAGAAAAGCTTCAAAGTAGAACTAATTTACTTCATCCAAACCCGGCTCTGGGCAGCCTGCAGTTTGTACTGACACCGCGACAAAATATTGGCCGAAAAAAGAGAAGGGTCGCCTCTTTTCACAGGGAGGTTATAAATTTTTAAAGCACCTGCAAGCTGTTGGTCTGATTTTTTTTTTGTCTTTTTTTTTTTTTTGTTGGTTTTTTAAATTTAATTTTATTTAAATACAGCTATTAAGGCCTTCATCAAGAAAAGCAACCTTTCCATTTTCCATGCCCACGTTGCCAAATTTTATAAAGCCTAAAAACATTCCTTTCCCTCTAGTGGTGGGAACTTTACTTTTTACACTGTGAAAAAACAGCAATTACACTTTTTTTTTTCTTTTTTTTTTTTTCCCTTTTTTTAGTGGGGGAAATAGAATTGGCAATCTCCAGCAGCCCTTAGGCAGGAAACGCATTTGCTGTGCACTGGCTCTCTGTGCCATGCTATCTTGCCACTTGGATTTTACAAAGCAGAGCTCCAAAGAGTGAGGGCATTACTGCCTGCTGCTTTACAAGCAATCAGCAATTCATTGCGCCAGTGCTGTCCTGTACCTGCTGAGCAAATGCTTTAAAAAAGTTCCACTAACTGCCCAGTAACAACTACAGTATGGTAGCAAAAGCAATTCACCAAATGTTTACGCTGAGCCTCTGATTTATTTGACAGCTTTACACCTTCAAGACATGATATAATTAAATGTTTTGACAATGAAACAAAAATTGTATAAATTAGAAAGTCGTTAAAGCTGTACAGTATCTAAAATGAAAACATAGTGTGGCTGTAAAACATGATTTCTAAAATGCTTCTATAAAATAGACAAAATGTATTTAACTTTTTATCCTTAGACTTTCTGCTACTGTAATAAGCTGTTATACATCAAAAAAAAAAATTCTTAATCACTCTCTGAATGCCATTTGAGAAGATTGCAAATGCTATTCTGTGCTATTTTAGAAAGGCAAACAAATCATAGCTTAAGCAGAAATAGTAGATCCAAAATATGATACTTTTTAGAAGTTAAAATACTAAGCATTACCTTAATTTGTGTCTATTTCTGTTATTTTGAATGTTTCAAAATATAAATCAACAGCTGCCACAGTGTCTTAGGGGACAACTAACAATGCTGTGATGTTAATCCTGCCCATCCAAGGCACACAGTTCAAGCCTCAGACATTTTGTGCCTGTGTAGACCAGTGAGATGCAAGCTGGCACTTCCTATGGCAGAGAAGAGGGCACACAATGCACCAGGAATGCTGAAAATGGGATTCAGAAGGTGAAAAACTCACTGCTGCCCATGCCTGTGTTGAAAGGCCAGCCCAGAAGAATGGCAGCAATAACCAGTCATGTTACAAATGAAAACAAGCATGTTAAAAATCATATTTTAAACTCGAAACAAATGTCTGTGAAGTACAATTGCTCACTCTAAGGTCAGTTCGTATCTTTTAAAAGCAGTTTCATTATCATTTTTTGGTAGTATGTGTATAAAGTGTGAGCTTATTGCTAGCCTTAAAAGCTAATTGTTTAAACAATGTATAATTATATAACCATTATTTAAACATTAAAGCCTTTAAGCAACTATGCAAAAACATTTAGAATCAACTTTGTAATGCAGCCGAAGAGCACTGTTGTTCTAAAGGAAACTGTAATCCAGCAAAAGGTAACAATGACCAGTTGTTTATAAAAACCACTGAAATGTTTGGGAACTAGTTCACATTCTCATGCTATGTTTATGTTTCCATTTATCATCCTTCTCCTTGAGAAGATAGCTCAAAAGGAAGAAAGACTAGAGAACAAAATTTTGTTTAAATTACACATGGAGACGTCAGGTAATTTAACAAATCGAGACAAAAAAGGGATGCCTGTGTATAGCTAAAATCATTATTGCATTAAATCATTTTCTCCTCTCTCTCTCTCCCTCTCTCTCTGAGGGACCCATCTTTGCAGTGAGGTTTATATTTATTTTGTATATTCAGATTTGCCAAGAACTTCTAACTCACACGTGAAGAAAAGGAACCAGAAATACAATCCAAATGTAGAAGTACATGATGCATAAATGTTACTGTAGTCTTGTCAATCAAAGAACGGACACAATCTTTGCTTAAAATGTGTATCTTAATGATTGACTCCCACCCTCTTCACACTTCTCTTCCATTGCACTGTAACAGAATACAACACAATATAATATGATGCCCATAGAAAATAAATTGGTGGCTATGGGACAATTTCAGGACTAGTAGAGTGGGCAAATGGATAAGAGTTATTCATCAAACTGTTCATTAGGAGGAGTATGGCTGCAGTGGGCTGTCTTTCTGAATAGAAACCTCTTCTTTTGCCCCACACTCATAAATTACTGAAGCCACGTAGCACATTTCCATAATGGTTGATGTGAGAAGTGAATGTGGGGAAATTGTTTTCCCTTACACCTTTGTGGAAGACAGTTCAGGAAGTTATCAATTTGTTTAATCAAATATTTGGGTTTCGATTCCAGATTCTGTTCCATGTTTGCTTTCCAACTACCACGGGTTTGAAATAAATGATGAAGAAAGCTGTGAGAATCAAACGAAAAATAGCAAGAGCCCCTTGGAAAGAAACTGTTCTCTATTTCATTATTGGTACAAAAGTATGAAATACCAGGGATAATTTGGAAAATGTTCATTCTGTGACAATCTGGCAAGACAATACTTGCCACACAAGGATTAGACAGGGTGTGCTTGCTTGCCACAAAACCAAAGTAAAATGAACTTCTCTGACTGGTCCCACTGAGTTTTTGCTGTATTTAATTTGGGGAGTGGCACAGAGGACACAATATAAAAAATATTTAATCTGAGCACTGTAGGTTGAGTTCATCAACCTTAATGCAGAATATTCCAATTCTTTATTAATGTAATGCTAGAAGCCATTTATCAATCCTTCATCTTACAGTTTTCTCAATTCTCTAAATACCTTTCCCACCCCCCTGGATATAAGTAAATTCAAGTGGAAATTTTATAATTAAACAAAACATCAAAATAATAGGCTTTATGCAGCCACCCCATGCAGGTGGATTTTTTTGTTTTTACGAAACATAATAATATAGTATGTCCTACTACTACTTAGCTCGCATGCACACATACTAAAACCTTATTGGAAACATTGTTCTGTTTGAAATCTTGCTATAGTCACTTCACGTAGAAAATGTTGCAAATTGTTTTATGAAATAATTAATTGTAATATTTTAGCTTTAACCTGTTCCTTGTCTCTCAGAACAAACTTCTATTACAGCAATACAGAGTCTTTTCCGGGATCAGCTGACATGGAAATACACAAACATAAAAATTCCATCTTACTCAGAAAACTTTTAGAACAAAGTCTTTTGGGGACTTCATGTACTGGCCTTGCCACTGAGATGACAGAATTTGCTAGGCATATAATTCAAGGTCATTCATGCCTTAAATTCTTGTAAATGAGTTATGTTAATCCCAATTTTTATTGTAACAACCATCCTCTCCAGTTTCCTCTCATGAAGACAAACAATCAAATGGCCAGTGCTTTTCCACAGGTAAGAAGTGACTTAGACTACATTTCATTCTTTTGTACCTAACCTGGTCTTTATTCATAATTTAATTGTGGCAATGTTGATGTTATTTCATTCATTAAATACTTTTGGAAAAATTCATCCTCTAAATGAGAACATACATACAAAATGATCCCACACCTTTTCTCATAGGGAAATGAAATATCATAATCTGTGGTTGATGGAAATGACATGCAGAGATTCTGCTACCTAAAACCTTTCTCATATTTTAAAGCATTTGAATCAATCTCCATTCACTATTTAAAAAAAAAAAATTTACAACTCTGAATATTAACAAAATTGTAAGTCTGAGAATTCATACTATCACAATCAGAATCATAAATGCAAAGATTTCAAGAAGTTCTACTGCAGTATTTTTTGTAAATTTGTTTTAGCTAGAGCAAGCTCCCCTCCTGCTATTCACATACTAAATATATACATGATATAATGGTAAAATCTAAAACTTCAATACATCTTCTAAAATGTACATTCATAAAATCCCGAAGTAGGCAATCACAGGGACTTCTCATATAACACCGTAAACACCTTAGAGGGCCTTACATATTTATGCCACTCCTGCACTGTACATACACTAAACAAGCCCTTTAGTTTTCTTCTTTACAAAAATACACCAGGCCACATTATAAAGATTTATCATAGCACTACAGAAAATAAGGGAAATGTGCTATGATTTATTAGCCAATTAAATGCATAATTACTGATTTATCCTTCAAATTACCTATGAAAAGCCCTATTGTTGTGAGCCAAAATGAAATTCTTAGTGTATGATTATTGGCAATACTAAAAACTCACAAGAAAAATGTCCAGCTTAGTGTGTGCACACAGAGATGTAGAAGAAGACAAAAACCTTATACCTGCAAAAAATGAAAGTGTATCTGGGAAACAGCATAATTATCATGACATGATGACATATAAAATTGCATGGCTTCATATTTGACATAATTGTATCAGTTTCTGCTCAAAGTTAAGATACTGGCAAAATATTTTTCTAGACATCAGAGGACTAAAAATACTAAAATGAAAAAGGTTTTTTAAATCAACTTGTTAATTGTTGTTAGTTTTTAAGGATTACAATTATCTTATTGGTCCTGGGCCATAAATATGTGTGAGAATTTCAGTATCACACTCTATGCACAAAAGAAGAAATAAAGGTGCTTGCAGGAAAGAGATTTCTGAAAAGCTTGTGACCCATTTATGGACAGAAATTTCATCAGCTGCCTTGTGTTCCACTGTTTGTTTCCCAGCCACTTCATTGCCACTAGACAGTAACATTATAATTAGTTCTGCACAACACTTGTGTGGGCAATGCTCCAGCACCCAGTGAAAAACCCTCAAATGTGGAGAAGATTCAAAACTACCAGAAAGAGAAAGTGATGGAGGCTGCCTGACCATGGAAATTCAGCAGAACGTGGCAGTGCCTGCCAGGCACAAATCCTGTCTGACCAGCACCTACAATGTCAGGATTGGGGAAGAGGGAGGCAAAGAAGAAAGACCTTCCCTTCGCAGGAGGGTTTGCACAAGAAAACCAAGAAGGGGAAGGAGATGCGCTACACTGCCAGTCCCTGAAAGCCACTACTTATTCTTTCCAGTTATGCAAGGGTTAAGAGGTGAAAATCATTACCAAAAGTTTTGGCCCTCAAAATAGAGTGTAATTTTTAATTGCCTAGGTGAATTTTAGACTTGAGAGTTCACATTTTCAACCATCTCTCCACAGAATTAGAAAGCTGTTTGATTAGGAAACTGATGAATTATAAAAGCTTAAACTTTAGCAAACTAACAGTTTCAAGGGCAACAGCTTAAAGAAAAACACAAACTATGGCAAAATTTAAAGTGAGAAATCCTGGAGATTAAAAATGCAAAAATCTTAAAGAAAAAGTTTACTGGAAACTGTAAGTAAAAACGGATTGTAGACTAAATTCAGTATATAACCTAAAGATCCTTCTACATTAAACAGTGGGGGGTTCACATTATATTGAGTGAGACGTAGACTAACGAATATTTTCAAAAGCCTTACAGCTGCTGTTCCACTCAAGGGAAACAAACTGTTTAATAGAGCTGGTAAAAAGCACATAATTAATAAAAATATGAAACAAGCAACTAGGTTTACATTGAGCCTTACATTAATCTCTGCACACACAGGGGTATTAAATGCAAACATTAACAATAGAAAGATTTCAAAAACTTGTTTCTTCTTTATAAAAGACTTCATTAATTCCATATGAGTAGCAAGCTTGTACTTTCTAAATACCGGAATCCCAAAGGCTTCTCCTTTAGCCAATTCCTAGTGTTGGCAAAACGAAATCAAAACCATGCCATACAGTGATTTTGTTTCTGACTATGCAAAATGACTCCGCGTTCCTCTGATTAAACACTTCACATACATACAAGGAGCAGAGTTACTGTAAGAAACTCAAGTATAATTTACACACGAACAAGACTATTCATAATACAAGTTAAAAAATATCTATAATATCCATGTCACTGGATCTGGCGAGGCAGCATAGGCACACCAGCCAATTCACTGGTGGAGCTGCTTCGGCTGCAGTGTCACAATGAATATCTGGGAGAAGCTGAAGTGAGGATAACGGATGAAGAGTAAGAAGCAAAGGCCACACGTAAGGAGGAAAGCAGCAACTGGTTACGTTCTCCAGCTAAATGCTTCAAAGATGGACTTCCATGTCACAATAATTTCCAATTCTACTCTGAGAAAAACATGAGGTAGTGTTGGAGATCTTCTGAACACATCCTCAGCTGGACAAAGCCCTTTTAAAGTGGGTTATGAAAATATATATACCTGTTTCTTTAGTACTTAAAAGTAAGTAGTTAATCATACAAAATAATTTTAGTGTCTTTTTTAAATGGGCTTCACAGATGTCCCTTATTCTGACTTATCAAGAAGAACATAAATTAAGTTCAGCCCAAGAAATTACATGCAAGTGTTAATACTAGAGTTAGCAAAATACACTGACATATTTTATAGCTTACTGTGTATTACACCTTTCTAACTAGCTACATAAACTGAAAATGTGCAATATTTTTAATTAAGAAGATTACAGCCCTAGATGTTAAAAACATATACATTTAGAAAACATGATGATTCAAAGATGTTGGTAGGCAAAACTAAACTATGGAAAAATCTTTACATATTCCTTCGAACACAGAGCAGAAATTAACTTTCTCTTTTCTCACAATCCATATGTTTCACTTCAGCTTCCCAATCCAGACTCTGGAGAGAACGTGTGTGTTTTTAGGACTGCTACAGTATGCTACGAAGCTACTGTTCCTCTGTATATTTACTATAAATATACAGGCCCTGAAATACTAAAATTCTATCATTAATATTATTCTATTCTATCATTAATATTATTTCACTCTGGAATCTCCATTATTGAGAACAGTGGGGCACGAAGCAGAGTGTACATTCTTACATTGCTTTGTGAAACTTGGCATCTGTCAGTGTCATATAAAACACATCAAAAAGGCAGCACTACCAGTTTTAGCACAAATATTTAAAGTAATTCGGTATAAACTTTAAACTATAAACTTTACATCCAAATAAAGTGTACTAATACCCAGCAAGCAGTGGCGCAGCTGCATTAGCTCATGTAATGTTTCACGCATGGAAACCAAGATGCAAGATTACCTCATTTATGGTAACGCTCATAAACTACACAGTACACAGTAAACATGTCTACCCAGCAAATTAAAATATCACTGCACTATGCAGCAGCTGAAGCTATCCAGAACCTGTTTATAATCCAATAGGAACAGAAATTTGTCTTCAGTTCTAGAAACAGGGGGGAGGAGGGCAAATCAAAGTCTAAGTAAAATAAACTGCACTGCAAGTGTCACTGGCCCCAAGACTTCCTGCTTCCCACAAAAGACATGCAACCATTCTGGAGATCAAAGGTCATGGCTTTACAATAGAATACATTGTAAATAGGTTTAAAATAATTGAATACAACTGCAAACCAAGGACTCATTTATAGCTTGCTAGGAAAAAAAATATAGCTGTTTTAAGTCATTCCCATATATGAACTGAAACCTGCATTATAAAACTGCATCTGCTTCCAAACTACCAGATCACCACCTGCATACCACTTGGATTTGGTCATTCCACAGCCATCTAAATAATGAAATGCTTCTGAGTAAATTACATGCCGCCACTGTTTTGATTATCCTCCACAATGTCTGGAGAAGCATGGCCATAACTGCTGCTGCCAAGGGACTGGGTGCTCCACAGCTTTTCTGGGATCTGAGGCCCATCCCTACATCCCTACAGAAGTGACAACCACTTCCTCTTGCTGCAGCATCAAGCACTGGCACAAATGCTGGAAATATTCACCTGCAAGATGATTTCTTTCTCATGCTGTACTAATCAAACTGAATCTCCTTCTTACACAGTGCCTGGGACAGTAACTATCTAACCAGGGAGCACGGCACAACACTCTCTTCCATTCTGCTGATTTGCAAGATCCAGGAATACGTGTCCCAGACAAATCAGCATTTAGCCCATGCTCAGAGGCACTGCCAGTGTGTCACCTATATGAGCAGGAAATCTGAAGTTAGGGATGTACCTCCTAAGTACTTATGTCTACCTGTTCTTTTTGGTTTTTAATCACTCTCAACACTTGCTATGGCAATAAAGCTATCAAACATAACCACACACTCCTCTCCAATTTCACAAATTCATTTTTACTCAGCAACAGAAAAGGCCTGTTTTTTCAAAGGCACTTTTTTTTTTCCCGCCCAAAACCAGCTTCTGCGCTGAAAGAACTCAAAGGTTTTTTTTGAAAATGAGCATGCACAACACATACCATACAATTTATTACAGCTGTTTTTGCAGACCACAGAATCATTCACAATTTACAATAGGTACTATTTTTCAACCAGCCAAAGCAATTATGTCATACACGTCCACATTCAGTATCAACAAGTAAAATTTTTAGAATTATGACAGTTAATAAAAGCTACTCCAGCTCTGCTCAAAAACCCTGCCCAAGTTTTAATGGGATAATCCTCAGAAAGCAAACTATCACCTGAAAATTATGTTTACTAGGGCTTATCTGGCATGTGATCTGCCTCTTCTTAGTAAAGCTCAAACACTTCCCTTCAGGGCATAATAAATTTGGAGGTTTGCTGAGATTTGTTAATATATTTTCTATCTCACCAGGATTAAAGGCAGGAAATAATTCGATGATATTTACTTATCTCTGTTGTTAACCTTAGTTACCTCTATTAGACAAGCAATTATTCCACTACAAAACCATAATCACCAGTCAGAGCAAAAAGACAGTTCATCCTCAGACTGAATTGATGCTCATTTTAACAATGACACGTGAACAATTAACTACTGCCACCTCCTTAAATCAGTAGTTCTCAACCTATGGTTTGCAGATGCTTTTGGAATATTTCTGAGAGACCACAAAGGGTAATTAAGGCAAGTCTTGGCTTAATGTCACTCAGCTGAAATTCGCTATCCAGGAAAAGGTACCCACAGTGGAAGATTTTATGGGTTCCCAGGAAAAAGAACTGCTGGCAAGTCACTGCCATAGATATTTTCTTACGTGACTGAAGCAGACCTTGGAACTTTTGT
The DNA here is from genome assembly GCA_013397315.1 of Donacobius atricapilla. Lineage (NCBI taxonomy): Eukaryota > Metazoa > Chordata > Aves > Passeriformes > Mimidae > Donacobius > Donacobius atricapilla. The sequence goes on along the minus strand of WBMY01014847.1, from coordinate 311,342 downwards.
AAAAGTTTTGACCTCTTAACTGCTGCAGGCGAAGCATTTTCACCACAAAACTGCAAGTCTGAAACAATCAGGAATTCCAGAGCAACGTGATTTCTGGTGGAACATTCACCTCTGTAGGCAGGGTCTGGCAGATTCATTGTCTCTTTTTCAGTTCCTTGTTCTGGCAGTGCTTATGGCTGTTAAGAGAAGCCAACTGACTACTTCCAGACAATAAAATCAGATTTCACACAGGAAAACACATCACTGACAGCGTAAGTCTCAGAGTACCCTCTTTTACCCTGTTGCATATTACTTATTCTGAGTGATAAATTCCAATTCTGCAGTAGCCTACATTAAGGATTTTTTCCAAGAAAACCGTTTTCTTGGAAAAATCCTTTATCTAGGCTACTGCAAAACAACTATCCACTATTACCTAAAAGGAATTTCTGGTTTTAGAAACATATAATAAATTCTTTCTCACCTTTTTCCGTCAAAACAAACCAGCCTTACATACTCTGTAAGGGAAAAAAGAGAATCTACCTAGCCATGTTTACATAGGTTTACATGTGTATTTCCTCCATTAGGGAATATTGAATACTTCACCTTAGTTTAAAAGAAAGTCGTACCTAAAAGCAAATATGACTTCAAAATCTTCAGCAACATAATGAGTGGATATATATAAATAGGTGTCAATTTTTTGGTAATGCACTTTCTTATCACATTGGTCTTCAGAGCAAACTTCCCTCTTCCTATCTATTCATAGAATGCCAAATAATCATAATGGGCATAGATAAAAAAAAACCCTGTACCTCCACATTAACAAAAACTAAATAATATTGAAAGTCCAGAGCCCACTTATTTCTGTCATGGAAAGACTGGTAAGATCTTGATCAGAGCCCCTCTGGCTTTAGACACTGGCACCACATTAAACAATGAAAATGAGCTCCATGTCTCATTCTCTGCAAACAGAGTGGTTGTTATTTTTCAATGTATTTAAAAAAGAAAAGATTTTTGCATCACAATCCACTTGTCCTGGGAAGATGGCGTCTTTCATCCCTGCTACAGGATTGCCATCTAATTCAACATTAATTAGTCACCAGCCAATCTATATTTTTGGGTGCTATCTAGTTTGATACAAAGGTTTCTCAAAGTGTGATTAGTTCCATAATTAATTTCACTAGATTTCATGGTCAGGTAAGATTTGCTGAGCTTTCAGCTGCTATATTGACTTAAGTGGTTTCTGCCCTGTCACACCATTTCTAGACTCTCCTTCCTGACACCCAGTTACATAAACACAACTGTCTGCTGGGCTGAATGGCAAAGCAAATGAGAACTGACCCAAACTAAAACCAACATTTTATCTTTTCTTTCAGAATCTGCAGAATGCTTAATACTCTGAAAAATGTCACCTCTTAATACTTTCAAAATAGACACATAGTTAGCAGGGATGACAGACAAGCATCTTTTGTCTTCTCTGCATTTATAAAATAGAAATAACACATTCGCCTCATCACATGAAGGTCATGTGAAGGTAACTTAGTAACGTCTATGGATGATTCAGATACTACTGACTGAGTATCAAAGAAAAGGCCATGTAAGATGCTTTTTTTAGAAGAGAGTTCAAACAGCATGCAATAAATAGGGTTTGAAGCTATATAAATGTAGCAGCATGGAGAAGGAACAGAGAAATGCATTAAATGAGCTCTGTCCAGCTTCTCAACTGAATAAAATCAGCATAAAAAACCAGCATGTGATCATTCAGTTAGAAATTATGTGTTGAGGCATTAGCTGAAGGGAAATGTATTCATCAGATACAGGTATAGTTTCATTTTGTTTTTCAAGTACTAGAAGTCCAGGAACATATTCCACAGACCCTCCAAAGAGGGGGAAAGACGGAGCCCTTTATTGTATGACACAACGTGTGAACATGCCTCAATGCAATCTGCAGTTGGTTTCCAAGCTCATTAAAAATCCCAAAGTGTTAGTTGGTGTGGGACTGCGGTTCTGAGAGAATTCACAACCAAAATACACTTTCTTAATGTTTTCCTATTGCTGCCTTTGTGGGAAGGCCCTTCAGCTAGCAAAGCAAACAACTGAAGGATGTGAATTCAGACACGTAATGACTGTAAGGTCAGCACATGACCGCCAAGCATTCATGACCCCAAATTAAGAGGTATTACCCTCTATCTACTAATCCTTGGGTCACAAATGTACAGCCTTCTCCAAGAACATCAAAAATTCCTGAAATTTGCTTACAGTCCACTGCTTGAAAGATGGAAAGCTAACATGCATGAAGTGATCAGATAAGTGCAAGGGGCAGTTCTGTTCTCAAATACCATATTAAAAATGCCATGTCTTTTGGTCACCTTTTTCTGTTTACAAAGACCACTACAATTTTACATGAAGGTAATGCAGAAATAAAACTATCTCTTGAAAATAAGAACTTTAATTTCACAGATTCTAACATTTTAAATCCCAAACAGAATTTTGAAGGACAACGAAAACAGAAGCAACATTCATATTAGTAGCAAATGCAAGCCGAAGGTATTTCTAGTAAAATCACACCACATGGGCCTCAGAAATTAAGTTCTACATTTTAACACAGTGGCTTTAGTTTTTAAACTATGAAAGACTATTTTTATCAGTCTTAGTGTTTTCATGTCATATAGAACATACAAGAGGTTGCAAGCCATTCCATTTTTAAGGTTACACAAATATTTTCACTGAGAATAAAATTCCAGCTTTTTACACCATCTGAATGTTGATGTCCAAAATTTACTTGTTAAAATTTATTGCAGCACCTGTATTTCCCATACATTATTGTTACCAAAAAAAATTTTGCACTTTCTTTTTTTAGAAGAAGATACTTCAGGATTGAGTCCTTTGTGGAGACCAAAGCTGTGTTAATCTTCTAGCTGTTACTAGAGCTCACTACAGACTTCATACCTAGTACACAAAGCTAGTACATTTCAGGAGGATATCAAACAGATTTCATTTTAGGTTCCTGAATTAGGATCTCAATGCAACCACTGGAGACAATAAAGCTGTCTCCATTTATCAATCCATATCCCTGTCATTTTTGTATTTACAGATAATAACACAAAAAAAAAAAAAAAAAAAAAAAAAAACACAAAAAAAAAAACCACAAAAAAAACCCCCAAGAAACAAACCCTCAGAAAAACTGAACGTATCTGGCCACATCTGTTGATTCCTTCGTATAGTTTTGCATTAATTTCTTGTGAAATTCTCTGCTTCGCTGCCTGTATTACAGCTTTCTGCCAGCAAGCTCCTCTACCACTATTCATTTGCACTACCCTTTTTAGCCTCTTTGCAGAAAGTGACTTTTGGACTGGAAAACCCCAATATGTGGCATTTCATTGCAGTCTATAACTGCCCCTGACAAACACAAATTTTAGGGACTACTTCAGTTCGGTTTTTCTCCTTCCTTACTCTCTCACTTCTTGTTACATCCCAAGCATCACGATGAAAGGAGCAGGAAAAGGGGGAATGTTTCAGTCAGAGATGTGTGATTACAGAAGAAGCATCCATCTCTAGGAAACCCTGTGGCTCACTTCAGGGAACACCAATGGAATACATTCCTTACCTTCCTCCTGCACTGGGACTTGCTCTTGTTAGGGAAGTGACAAAACTGACATAAAACAGAGATGGCCATCTGGCGAGACCCAGCTTGCCAGGAGGTTTTATCTGATCCCTGAGCATGCCTGCCCATCACCAGCCCAACCACACCGAGGATGATGTTTATATATGCTGCATGACAAGGGTGCATAAAACAAACCCAAATCAGCAGGATTTAAAGCCCTGGAAATAAAACTGAGTGAATGTGACTGTGCTGATGTAGCCAGAAACAAAACCAATGCTGAGCACACAGGATTTATTCATTTCAAGCGCACAGCCCAGCTCATGTCGGTCTCCTACATAGCCACACTATCAAAATAAAAAAGTAGCAAAAACAACACAAGTCAGGACACTGCTTACACCTTAGATACCAGGCCTATAAATGGGTCACAATCAGGTTAGATGACACGTCCCATGGGAGGAATCTCAGCACACAGCAAAATTTCTAATTAAGTGGTCACCCGTGGTTACAACAATGCAAAAGGAACTTCCCTCCATGTTTAGGAGAGAAACATCCAAACCCAAAAGAATAAACCTAAATGTCTTCTTATATTATTCTAAAGCACTAATCCACAAAGGGCAAACTGCAACTGGGGCACAGTTCAACAAACAGGAATAAAGGCAGAAAGGAACACAATCTGCCAAAAATCTGCGAAGAGCTTGGATCTTTCCGCACTGACAGCAAAACTGGGCTTAAAATGGATGTGAGCTAAGTTTGAGTGCAGCTTTGGAATGGTTTTTACTCATAGTTTAATTCTGGTGCACACACAGCCCAAGGGTGTGCCTGCACGATGGGCTTGCATCAGTCCTGAGGGAGGACACTGACAGTGCAGACGTCCAAGTCCTTGCAATGAAGGCTGCTTCATGTGCTTTTAGAGAAAGGCTTAACAAAGTAACTGGCTATAAATCAAACATCTTTGAGAATATGCAGCAAATTTTAATACTTAGGTTATTTATATTAGCTTACGCAAAATACATTATGAAAAGCCTGTTGTTAAAAAATTATCCTGTGATTTATTATGAAAGCAGAGAACAATCCAGCAGCTCCTGGAGCATGCTTTCACCGTCCTCCACTCTTAATCCTCATTACAAAGTTCTTATTCTGCCTCAGAAAGCAGATGGCAAGAGATAATGTCAGTAACAATTAGGAGGCTTCACTGCCCTTAAGGACTCTTCTGCTATACATTTGTATTATTCTTTTTCAGAGATTTTTAGAAACAAGATACTTTGCACTATTTTTATTCTAGCATGTGGTTTGTAACATCCTCAAAACAGTTACACAGGTTTTGTTTAGGTGTGTGTGTTGTTTTTTTTCCTTTAAATAATGGAGAATGCTGAGGGTTTTATTAAGTAAAAATAAACCTTATAAATGAAGCTTCCAGCATTATTTTCATTCTACACACTGCAAAACTAAACCCACTTGAGTTTTCTAATATTTTAAATCAACTTCCCCTAAACTACTTGCGTGCTGCTGAACCTTTCATGGTTTTATGAGCCCAGTTCAACTCTCACTAACAACTAACTTGGATCAGGTCCAACATTTAACTGTAGTTTAGAAAATCCTTTCCATTTGGATAAGGACAAACACAAGGGATGCCACAAAAGTATATATTATATCACACTATCAATGCAGAATTTTATCTACTTAGAACCTATTTGAATGCCAGTTATACTTCTGTTATTATTAATATCTTTAATGTTGCTTTAAAAGCTGTTTCTTTTTATTAACATTACTACTCTACCTAAATAAAACCCAAATAGGAAGTAAGATTTCAGAGTGGAAAAAAAAAAAAGGGAAAAAAAAAAAACCAACCACAAAAAAAAAAAAACCCTGAGATTTCATGTAATTTTTGTATGCTGTCTTGGCTTTAGAGCCATCTCTGAGTGACAGAAATATTTTCCTTCTCTAGATATACCCTCCACTATCCTCCTACAAAGCAGCTAAATTAATGGAAGATACACCTCCTCTCTGTTGCTTATTAAAGTTTCCCCATTTCAAAATTCTGTTCCTCAGAAGATCTGCTACGGACAGTGGCAAAGGAGGGCTCCCTGACATCTTTCAGCCAAACTGACCCTAGCTAGGCAGCCAAAACATTCTTTAAGTACTTAAACTAACCTGGAAAGGATCAGGTCAGCACAAGCACAAGGAACTCTAGCTCTGATGTTTTTTACTAATGGTCCTTTACTTCATGCTTCAAAAGCAGAACAACTGTATTAGTTTAAATTGCGGAGTATAGAGTATTTGTGGCTATTTGAGAATGAAATAAGGAAATTAAAACTGGCCCTTTATTGGATTTGGTTCTGTAGTTGACTCCATACCTCACAAATGTTACTAATGCAGATCAATAGATCAGCAAGTGTTTACCTAAAGGGGGACTTTGTAGCTAGCATGAGCAGCCTTTTAACTAATACAGACTGAGAATAAAAATTACAACCCAAGAGATCTGTGGCTCCTCGAATTCCTTCACAAAGAAAAACTGGAAAATGAATTCCCAGTCCTTTATCATTTAAGACTGGACCAACCATCTGATGAAAGGAACCAAGTGCCCAGTACATTTATGACTCACGTGAGCAGAACGTGGATTGTCAAAAACCTGCATTTCTTTTGCCAAGTACATTCTCTTTTCTTGACTGATGGGCTATAGTTTGGCCTCTCCTTAAACCAAAAGGGCTACACCTGAACTACCAATTAAAGGGTAACAACTGGCAGATGTGAGGGCTCATCTAGCAGGAGGCTGATGTTGAGCAGATGGGCTGGGGTGCAGTAACCTTTTCCATCAGTTTCCACCCACTGCATTTGCAAAGGCACATAATCACCAGGAGCCTGACACTGCCCTTCCTCGGGCAGCAGCACGATACTCCCTGCAGAGCACAGAGCTGCTATCATCCAACTGGGACCAGGAACAGGGCTAACTAGAGCCTGGCCAGCTCCACAAGCCCACACGACTTGCTGCTGCTTCATGAGATAACTTCAACAGAGAAAAGTTTCAGGGGTTTCCACTTCAGAATGTTTGTACTTCCACTGCAGTGCAGCTGACCGTGCCATTTTCTGTGCAAGTGCCATCAGTGGGAGAAAAATTTGTAAATAAAATAATAACTTTTGTTAGAAATAAGGCTTTTTCATGTAATTTCAATTTAAAAAACAGCTTCACAAACGTCTGTTCCTGAACAAAGGCACGGTTGGGGAAATTTGGGGATGGATCAGGAGAAGAGGTGGGGAGCTCTCCTTAGCTACATCCCCCAAGTTTTGGAACCATGTCTTCAGATTTTTTCTATAAAGCCTAAGGATCTGTTCTAATAACTAAAACATCATTAATTTAATAAGGTTAAGAAAAAGATACTTCTATTTATTGGAGCAAGAAGAGATGGGTACTATTTCTGTCATACATTTCTCTGAGCTTGTCTTAACTGCTGAATGTCAATCTTGTGTTTCACATTACATGTTTTGGACCACATAACAAACTAAGTATCTTTTTATTTCTATAAATGTCCCTCTCTGATTTCTGAGTACTGTTGTTAAATTCTGAGTCTAATTACATGCTTTTTGAAAAATATTGCCCTGTAGCAAAATTAAATTTATCACTTCATGAGCAACTTTTATGTCCTCGTTTTACGAAATAATGCCATTTTCTGATGTATCTTCTTAAAATATATAATCTTCTCATAATGTATAATGTACTACACATTATACTGTAAGGTTTTCTTACACTCTTTCTTAACTCCTCTCTTCCAGGAACAAGAAACTCTTTCCTCAAACGAGAGTTCCTCCAACATGCATATCATTGTCATAAGCTTTCTTTGTACCCCAGATGGTTTTAGCAACATTACTCTTCCTCATCCCAGGAGTGGAGTCTTGCCAAGGAAAAGCACTGAAAGCAAAGCCTCAGCTGACTTTTTTTGTATCCTTCCACATAGGGCACAGATGGCCAGGTTTCCTCAGCCCCTCCCCTTCTTCAGCTGAAAACCACAGCTCCATGTATGCAAATACTACCAAAATCTCACTTCCTTTTTCAACACTTAGGATGGAAACTGCTCTACACTGACTCTATTACAAACTCTCTATTTTGAGCTACCCACCAAATTCAAGTTTAAAAGCATGTTTCCCCATATGATCCATAAATAGACATGAAAACAAATCAAACAACACCATATCCTACCAGGTCTCTCACTACTACTTTCATTGAATGCAAGTCCTGACTTCCTCACAGGAGGAACAACTTGGATATTTCCTTGCAAGGCAACTTCCAATCACAGACTGTAAGTTTCAGTAAAAGAGTAAGAAACTGCCATGTCTTTCAAACTTTTTCTTCCTCCCTTACCACTACTGAGCTTGTGAAGCAATTTTTACATGGTAATCAAAATTCTTGATACATTTGCAGCAGAATCAGTCAAGGCACAGCATTTGCAGAACAGACAAAGAGAAGACAGATTTAGTGAACACCTGTTAAATGGGGCAGTGGCTCCAGCACAATTGTTTCCCACTTCATTTCACACAGTAATAACTTTAATGTCCTCTACGGACCCGCTTTCAAACACCAGTTCTACGGCATCACACAACAAAAGAGCTGAAAGCAAATTTAATTGTCTAGATTCCTTCCAATAATCTTTTTTTTGGATAAAAGCAAATATACCTACTTGAGTTTGCTTTATTTTAACTGTATCTACTCAAACTGTGTTATTATTCAACATTTTGTAATCTTTCTCAATTGCATAACATTCTCCTCCATGTTTTAATATTTATCTTTGCTATGGTAAATTCTCTTACCTCATTAGAAAATCTGCATCCCCCATCACTCTTTTAAGTACATAGTTTTAGTTTAGGCTTTGTTTCCTTTCGACTCTCATACATGTATCTAAGCTCTTCTTACTATTTAAGCTCTTCTTGTTTAATTTTGTTCTCATTTCAAATATTTGTACATTTTTAGTTTTATTCCTGCTCACCTTGTTTAGTTTCAGACTTCACTAAGACAGACATATTACCCATAAATGTGTAGTGTCCTAATAACTGGAGAGTAATTAAAACTATTTTTAGAATGTGATAGGTTATGGGTTTTTTTTAAAGATGAGAGAATTAGACTACAGTTATTTAATACCTTGGATTTCTGGAACTATAAAGTGTGGCAAGTTTTGATATCAGCTTCTTTAACTATTTTTTTCCACAATAGCAAAGACAAACAGTCTATGATTCTATTCATTTTTCTTAATGCAGGAAGACTGGCATCTATCCCACTTTCAGAACTTATTGAAATGCAAGCATGTGTGGACTTTTTCAAAAATTAATTTTACACTGTTTACATTATTGAAGTCCAAAGTTTGGTTGTAATTTCTATAAATTAACTTGCATGCAGTTTAAAGAGATGGTAGGAATTGTAAACAAGATGTAAAGAAGGAAATGTTATGGAAAGAACAGACTTTAAAAACTCTGCTTTCTCTTCCAGTTAGTTACAAAGCTGGATGGGAGAGAAAATAGATCAATGCTTTTGACTAGCAAATGATGATCCACTACCTAGGTTACAATTTCTATTGAAAAGGCAAAAAAAACAGTTTCTTTCCAGCATCACATATATTTTGCTATGCATTAACTTTGTCCTGCAAATGCATCTCTCCAATGTATTCCATCATATATATTATGCAAATTTCATCTCCCAATATTAGCCTATTTTGCTGTATTATGAAACCCAAACTGAATGCTTTCAGCATTCTTACCTTCTGTTCAAAAACACGGTTTGAGTTCACTTTTAATTACTTCCCTCATATTCTTGAATATATTTGACTCTCTCTGTATAGTAGTCCTCTTAACAAATTAAATCAATAAAATTCATACATGAAAATTAATCAAGCCACTATTCCAACAGAATTGGATTTAAATAAACATGAATTTCTGGCCACATTTCTTAGATGGCACTACAATAAAAATAAGTTATTCTTATACATAGGGAGTCAATTGTACATACAGAAAAAATAGTCTGCTTTTTTATTCATGGATTTTCAGAATCTTTTCTAATAGGCCATATATCACATTCCCTTAGAAATATTTCCCCTTTACTTTTCGAAAATGTCTTGTCTTGAATGATTTTTATAATTTTCCCTCAACAATACTCACAGATTAGGTTTTCACCTGCACCAATTTCACCTATGTGTGGTTATGCTGGCATTGCTAAGGTTATTCTACACTTATCTTCATATCAGATCTGAATAAACTGCTTCAGAATGAGTAAAAAAAGCCTCATTTCCCTCCTTTCTATGCTAATAATCAGATCTGCACATGATATAATTAAATCAAAAGACTGCTTATAACTACCCAGGTTTTTTGATTCTAGCCTGCCCACAGATGTTTCTGTGTCAAAGACAACAAAGGTTCTAACTTTTAGGAAGTAATCATAAAAGTGCAAAAAATCCTGCACAAACACAGACGATGAAATTGTCACGTGTGTGCTGAGCTGACAGGAGATGATCCTGAGTAGTGCAGAAAAGAGATTTACCAATGCACCACTTAGCTCAAATGCAAAAGCAGACAGCTTTAACCCAGCGCCGGTATTCCACATGGAAAAACTGAAAGGGAAAACCAGACAACCACTAGAACTGCACACTGCCATCATGAAAGTGCCTCTCCAGGAAAGGAGGAATCCTGCTGCTTCATTCACACACCAGCCTACATCCCCTTTAACTGTTTAAGAGACCACCTGTGCCCCTTTGCCTGCTAAGTGCACACACAGTGGAGCCCCTGCGCTTCCCAGGACTGCCTTGTTTCCATAGGTGGGGAGGCAGGGAGCATTAAACACTATCATCCTTTTTTACAGATGAAATCAAATATGCCAGCAGACTGGACCTTCCACACCCAACTTTGCTGAACAATACTATTCCTGACTGGAATTAGACTGCTACATTTCTGAGACTTCTACGGCTGGAAATGTTTATTTTGCCTGATACAAGGAACCTTACTTCCTGCACAAAATGTTTTTTCATAGTTACAGCTTGAAGAAACATAAAACGAATGTAGCATGGTACTTAAAGATTCACTGGCAATAGTTTTGTTTCAACATGTAGCTGTTTTAATTGCATTAACATAAAAGCATAGACATGAAATTACTTCTCAGGTAAAGCAAAGTTACACATTACTTTTATAGTTATCTTTTCTATAACAATTTATGAAAGTGATTTTTGTTAAAAACTGTAATACTTGTAAAGTTAATAGACCTCCTCCATTCATAGGATATTGTATGGATCTTGTTTTGTATATAGATTATAATATTCAAAGAAAAGCCACATGAAATCAGCAAATATCAGAAAGAGACATGGAAGCAACAGTTCAGAGTCTGAAAGAACTGATATCAAAATTCTCAAGTTCTGTGAACACCCCATGTCAGCTCAGATTGCTGGAAGCATCTTCATCTCTCAGTGTACACAGCTTCATCTGCATTCCAGCTTTTTAAGATCACATCCAATTCCATGAAGACAAGAATCTCAAAGTAGGTGCTGCACAGATAACAACTCTGATGTTGCTGGATAAGGCCAGTTTATATTTTACCCTTTTTCCTGCTCTCATATGTTTTTAACATATTGAATGAGTCAGCTGTTATCAGGAATACACAACTAATAGTCTAGCAATCTATTACTAGTAATCTCCACTTCTAAGTCTTAATTCACGTAGTTCATATCACATAATGATATGATTTGCTGTAACACATTTTCAAATACGTAGCTGTGGAACCAGGAAAAATCCCAGAGAGATTTCTCCAAGATAACACAAAAAAATCCAGTACATTCCATGTTACAGGCTTTAACTCAGTATCTACATTTGATTAATAGCAATAGTTTTAAGAGACTGAAAGTAGCATCATGTTTTCCAAACCAAATTTTGTTTTTTCACCCAATTCACAAAACCTGCAGTTCTGAGCATTGTTGTGTGTTAGTTGGCAGGGATGTTCTTTTTCAGTGTAGCCTGGTGTTAGGTGGAGTTGCCTGTGCTAAAAAGTACTGCCCCATATTGACTGATAATGATCCCCTTATTCTCACTGGAGATTTTTCTTACCTTGGATGGTTCTTAACACTGATTCATTGTGCTCCACTAAAATTTGTATTGAGGTAAATGACTGCCCTACCCTTCCCCTCCATTTTGCTTTTCATGGTTCTGCCAGGGTTATTTTGTGTATAGCATCTTTATGTATTTAAGCATTTCATTTGTTTCAGAAAGTATCTCAGATTCCAAACACTACATTTTCAATTATTTGAAAATTGGATTTCAAAACTTTCAGTCCGGCACAGTAATCTCATCACTTTTCTAATTTGTCTTGCATTTTCCCCAGCATAGAATGAAACAGATAAATCTCTAATCATGAAAGGACTAACTCTGCAGTAAAGCACTAAAATACTTAAATTGAGATATATTGTGGAAAGCTGTCTTGACAGACCTCAATGACTTTATTATCATTGAAGCAATCTAATTCTCAAAAAGCTGAGGCTCATCAAAGCTGTGTGAAATTTAGTTATTATCTGTTGATTAATAGTTTCAAATTAATTCTTCCCAATTCAGACATCCAACTTCCAATGACAGGACAAAATAGATTACTTTACCATGCAGAACAGAACTTCCTTATTGGGATTTTTAACTATTCCTATCAGTGGCAAGCATAGGGCTTTTCTCTAGGTTTCACCTGGTCTTTGTAAATGTCTACTTTTTCATGCACGATACAAAAGGCATTTAAAATTTCTATCAGCTTGAATGCAGTAATTATCCCTAGATCCAACATATGAAATTAAATGTCTAAAACAGAAAACTGTTCTAAAGGAGAGCACCTAACATAACTAAAACCGTGAAGCTAAGAAAAGATGCCACAAAAATCTATGTGTTAAAGGTTATGTCTGTTTCTGTGTCTGACAACTGCTGCTAAAGGTTTTGTTTAGGACTTCTGTATCCAAACCACATCTGAGCACCTATCTCTTTATATTCTCCCAAGCTCACTTCCTATTCCTATTTCCTGTAGGTCTCTCAGAAGCACAGGAGATCCCAAAGTTGTTAGGTATTTTTTATTAGGTATCAGATGAAGTTTGCATCCTCCCCTTTGCTCACATATTAAATGTCTAAAGATACTACAATTTTGAAAGAGTAAAGTAAGTAGGCAACAGCATGTTGCATTTGAGATTTTTCTGTTTTGTTGGGGGGAGAAATTATAATGTTATCTTGTTTAAAAGCCTGTGGTGTTTTTACTCTTTATAAACTAATACTATAATTCTTACCATACACATATTTATAAAATTATGGATTTAGACAATAAGACAATCATTGTTAACTGCACCTGTGTAAACTGAAAAATATTTTCTGACGTCTTAGCAGTTATTTCATGGCACTTAACATAGTATGCCTCAGCTTTAGAGGTATAAAATAGGGTTTCAGAATGGTAAAACATGGTCATTTTTCCATCAAAATCTGGAATGTCTCAGAGAAAAATACCCTCTCCCGACTGATTTGTGTTGTTATAAAACACGGCATATCACAGACTAATACAAAATACCAACTATATGCAGAAGCAACAGATGCACTTTGGAGTTCTTTATATAGCTTCGAATGACATCCTGATGCTACCATTTAGCTCGTGATGACATTCCATCAATCAAAATCCAGTTTTAATTACACACCATTCTGATTTTCTCTTGGAGCAAACACAGAGGAAATGCAACAACCTATTCCAATTAAAATACACACTTTATAGAATTCAAAATAGGTTGGAAATCACTTTTAAATCAGCTAGCAGTCTGTCAATTAATGCTCTGAACCCCTGCTATTGACCCAGTACTGTACAAGCTGTTATTATGCACTGTCCTACATATCATCTGTTCCCCATGCAGCTCTGTTCCAGAAAGACAGACAGCTGCAACAGAATATCCCTGTTCAACCTGAGGACCATCTGACTTTAATTGTAGCACACAGCTTGATGTGGGTCTGGTTATGAGAAGCTGAAGTATCACACTGTAATAATCTGGAAAAGCAGAAACCTGCCAACCCAAGTCTGCAAAACAGGGGCTCGGGCTGTCTGGCTGCCTGACGGGCTGCAGGAAATATGATTAATGAGCAAGGTATAATGATATCAGGAACCCGATTAGCACCACAAAAAGGTCACAGATCAAAGTAGTATGCATTTCATGAGCTCCAATCGTTGTACAAGATCTGGGGACTTAAAGAGGTAAACTCAAATGCAAAGGGAAAAAATATCTGTGTGTCATAGCTTTCAAAATGAGCACTTGGAATACTGTAATCACTGTTTTGGGTCTGAACCAGGAAGCAGCAAGGAAATATTAGCTGAATACATCAGCTTATGCCACAATGTAGCAAGCTTTTCTTGATCATATTACTGCGCATCTGCGCTTTAAGCATTCTTCCTAAACACACCTATTCTACTTGAAAAAGAAAATACGCTGATTTGATGCTGATGGTATTCAGTCCACCAAGTATTAACAAGAAAAAGTAATTTACTATTTGTATGTAATTTTCTCAATGTTATTCCACTGCAAAAGTGGCAGATAACAAAGGGCTTCATCCACCAGCCAGGCCCACCACCACCAGGATAAGTTTAACTATGTCAGGCAGAAGCAGTTCATATAATTCAGTGGCACAGAGGTTTAAATTTAATGCTACCAGCCCAACCAAAAACTTGGCATCTTAATTACAGAAACAGTATCAGGGACCTACAGCTGTAGGTCCTACCCTTTTGGTAACACTGGATGATGTCTGGCACACTCTAACACTGACACTTGATAAATTATTTCTTACTTTAGTAATTAGTTTAAGCCTTAAAAAAAGAATCAAATTTTTTCTGTCCAATTACTACTTGAAAACTGTAAAAGTTCACGCTGAGAATACTGCACAAGTGACATATCAAAGAGAGCTGCAAGAAAGGCAGACACAAGCAGGAGATTGGGAAATGAAGGAAGAATGAGGGAATGGTAGGTCAGAGCATAAAGAGAGGTGAGGGTGAGAAAAACCGGGCCCAAGGCTCAAAATGAGGAAAAAATAATTAAGAGCTAACATCTTAGACAAGGAGTAAGTGGGAGACTGAGATTAACTTCAGAGTGAGGAAAGCCAGATCTGTAATTAATAGAATAAAAGTATATTTTAATGCAAAAGCTAAAATACCAGTCATGAGAGATCAGGGCCAGTATGTACCTTTGACAAGACTGCTCAAGAGCACAGCTTTGCATTTCCCAGGTCATTCTGAGGCGCCAAGCTCACAGAAGTGTCAGGCTACCTCCCCTACCTATCATCTATCACCACAACTATGAGATCAAAAGCTGAGTTTCAATATGGTTTGCCAAGTAGTCCTGCTAAATGTTACTGTATTTCATATCTCATTTAAATAAAATTTGCACATACATATCAATGAAGAAAAACACTAAATCCACCCAACATTCACTGTGATTACATTACTGCCTGCAAGAATCTAGGCCACACAGCATTTCTGAAAACCATGGTATCATGTCACCAGTAGAAGTGCAGTGTAAAACATTCTAATTAACTTCGGAACCTCAGATTTCTTCTGATGGTTCTCCAATGTTAAGAAGGCTGATGTGCCACCAACAACAGAACATTTTCAATTCCCATTTCCTAACTTTCCAAGAGTATCAAGATGTTACCCTGATAAGCCTGGTATCTGAAAGGTTTTTGAGAGTTTCCATGCCTTAATTCGGTATTTCCCAGTTAGCTGGCTACCACATGAAAACTACACCCTCATATTTCGAGATTTGCTAGGAAAAGCTTCTGTAATTTATTTCACAATGTCATCATTGCAGAACTGCTACATTTTGAGAAGAGCCTAGCATAGCTTTTGAGAATGTGCTGAACCACCACCAGTGACAGTGTCACAGTTATTCTATAATTCATTGCACTGCCCAGAGGGCACAGTGAAGACAGGCAGTGCTAACAATTGCATTTCCCAAAACAGGGAAGAGAAGACTCACAAAGGTTTGGGAACGAAGCAGGCAAAGGAGAATTTAGTTTGATTTTCTTGTAACAAAGGCTCTGAAAAACACCGATTCAATGGCAGAAATGGAAGAAGTGGTGGAAGATTGAAAATGCCTCTTGGGAATTACATGGACACTAAAGTTAAGAAACCTCAAAATCACATTTAAGGCATCAGAGTGACAAATAGTTTTATGATTAAACAAGCTTTTTCAAGCCTTCTGTAAAGGCTTGAGTGATGATTTTATTAGCTCTTTAGAACCACAAGAGCTGACATAGAAATAGGGTAAGATCTCCTGCATATTTGGACCACACTCAAACTTTTTTGCGCAAATCTAAGAATGAAAATACTATATCCTTTTTTCTTCCTACATTTGTAAATCTCCATCTTCAGATAATTTCAGACATAGCTCTATGTAAATTATAAATATATATTGCAGACAAAGATCCAAATTATTTCAGAAGAATCTTGCAAGCCAGAAGTGACTGGACAATAGACGAGAGCCATCTTACCAGCCTGTTTATACGAACGAATTCTTCTGGGGTTTTGGCCCATGGTGGAAGTTCAACATCAGACACCACTGTTCCATCATCCATCACTCCCAGATTGTAATTGTTGCTGTTGACAAATATCTCTGGGAGGTAATAAAATTCAGGAATCAATTCCTGTAGATAAATGAAAAACAATGCCAAGTTATAAATTCTGTCAGAGGATGCACTGTGTCACATTAAAAAAAGAAATTATTAGGATGGAATTAAGCTAAGAGAATATAAAAAATTCTCCCACAGACATCCCCCTCCTTCCCTAGAAGGGAGAAATCCCCCTTCTGCACTTTCTAAAATTTAAACCTGCAGATGTGATGACTCCTTAGCTTGCTTTTAACATGACAAAGGAACTGAGACACAACAGGCTATAAACAAAAAATATCAGAACATTGGTTTTGGTTGCATATTATGCACAGAGAAACTTATAAAGCCAAAGTAATAAACACCACATGGTACAGATAACATCTAGTGGAAAAGTACAATCATTACAGATGGCAAGAAGTTGTGGAAAACTGATTCTTTCACATTGTAGTACCATACACATGGCAGTCTACAGCTGTCTTGAAACTAGGACCATAGCTATTAATTACAAAGGTGTGAAACCCAGTTATATTCTTATTCTCTCGAACGTAAAGGGTCTAAGAACCTAATGTTTAGGCTATTACCTAAGATTGTTCAATGCCCAGAAAGAATTTTTTTGTAAATTCTAAAATGCCTGGAGTTATGCCACACATTCCATAACAAACAAACAAAAAGAAACCCTAAAAAGCTTAATTGAGTCAATATTTTTCTTTCACATAAAGTTAATTTACTCAGTTATGTGTCCAGTCTATAAATTACAGGGAAGAACCATGCAAAATTTCACACACAAGAGAAGAAAAGGCAGGGATTTCACATGGTTACAAGGCCTGCACTAAATTCCTTGTCAGGATCATCACTGCTGTAAACAAATGATGTTTTTGATGTTCCAGGCCTGTGCTGAACAGGACTGGACACAGCACTAACACCTCCCTGGCTGGCCTGCTCTGGCACCTCTGCTGGCACATCTACCATGGCTGAGGAAAAACAGTACAGGCATTGTGATTTCTAAGTCTTCTCAGGAAAACAAATAATACCAGCTAAACAAAATATTTTATTAAGCAGAAAATGATACATTCCAGTGCAAAATTGAACAAAGCATGCTAAAAACAAAAACTACACTCAAACCCATATGGATTTTCTCCTGGACAAGTGGATTGTCTCCTTGTTTTGCAAACAGACCTGCAACTTCCGAAGTTGTCATACATTCTAAAAAATACACAGTAGGTAATACATAAATTTATCTAAACTAGTGGGATTAGAACCTTATTTACACACTTATACAAATATATCTGCAATGTCCAGGTATAACACTCAATAGAAAAAGCCCATAAAGACATAACACACATATTTCTGCTCAATATTTTAAAGGTAGGTTGTTCGTTTGGTTTTTCTTTTTTTTTTTTTTTTGTGGAACTTGATGTTGAGACTTAAATACACCCAATAAACCTGGCAATTTGAAGGATTTAGAAAAATTGAGCTGCTAAATTAGAGAATGTACTTCCTTTGTAAAGAAAGGATCAATACATGTAATTGCTTCAGGAAGTGTATTTCATAGCAAATGAGTGCTGTAAAACTGGTCTTCCACACAGCAAGTGCAAGCTGGAGGCCACTTGAGAAGTAAGAAAAAAAAATAAGACTGCCCCCGTGGCTTTGTCTATCGTGAGCTGAGGATGTAGCCACGCCAGGAGCTGAGCAGATCAGACCTGAAACGCAGCCCTGACATGGGTCAATGGCTCAGTGGTCTCCCAGATAGCCCCTCAGGGCCAGCTATGGCATGAGCAGCTTTCCAAATGGCTGAGTGCAATGAGGAGGTCATCAGATTGTGGGCAAGGTCAAGCCGAAGTAGCCAGGGCAAAGACAGGAAAGATCAAGCAGGAATTAAGCTATTATCACCTCCATCCTTGTGTGAAACACTGCTTGGCTTTGAATTGTACATCTTTTTGTTTACAGTCCCCTTAATTAACTAGCGTAAAAAACATGCTTCTGTACCAAACGCTCGACAAGTAATTGATAAAAAAGAGATTTGAAACTATTTCACCACATAAGCGAAAGAACAAGAATGCAGCAAGGACAAAAGCTGTAAAAAATAAAGTTTGTAAAAAATAAAGTAACACTGAGGTTGCTACAGTTTTTTTCATCACAGAAACCAGCAAAGAAAAAGCAGAGACGCAGGACTGTTAATTTGATGGCAGCATGCACCACAACTATGAAACCATACCCTGGTTCTGAACACTTAAAATACAAGCTCATTACATATGTTACCAATGCTTCTATTTCTTCTTTAAATATGTATCTGTACAGCTTTTCATTAGTTTCTTTCAAGATCAGAAAGCATTTGGCTTTCTAGAACACATTGTTTTCATTAGGTTACACAGAAATAATATCCAGGAAACTTCAAAATTATCAGTAATTTCTACTAGTTTGACTATTAGAAACTTTTCATAAAGCTTTTCATTACTCCAGAAATGAGTTTTCAGAAAGTTTTTCACTGTCACCATTATGATACATTTCTACAAAAGGAGCTTCTTTGTTATGTGATTTTTTTTTCTCTTGGCCATGTGCTAGCACTTACCCATGGAAAAGGGAGTGCAAACAGATGCATGTGGCCATTGGAAATAAGTTGTATTTAGAGCCCATTTTCAATGGTTTTATATGGGTGAAAATTACAACATTAGTTAAAGGAAAACAGTTTGTCCTAAAACCAGCAAAACAACCTGATCACAAAGTATCAATTTTTATCAAGTTAACCAATATTCTTTATGAATTTGGTAACTGCAGTCCTTAACAGTCCTTCTCAGCTATTTCTGGGGTCTTCGTTTCTTAACATCTTCACTTGACAAGCACAGATTGACACGAAGACAGCAGATGCTGACACACGTGTGCAACTCAAAAAATGATAGAACTTCCTGGACACAAGGAATGTTAAGAAAAACTATTCATTCCCTTTTTGCTTGTTTTGAGTGGCAGGAGGAAGGAGTTACTAAATGTTTTCACACAAACATCACATGAAGATGCAGGACCAGACATGACAGGCCAGAATGAAGAATCCTTTAATATCTCATCAGGAACAGTGACAAGGACTGGCAAATACAGCCTCTGCAGGGATATTCTCTCAGCTTCTTACAGCTAAATGATTTTGAACTAATCCATGCTTCTGATTTGTAAAATCATTAAGCATGGGTTCCATCCACGCTGTAGTTTTGTCTACGCAGGTTTTCCTTTGGCTCTTCTAAAACTGCTTGCTGACAGTTCCAGTGGATGATCCTAATGCCTATTTTGTGAAACGCAGTAAATGTGAGTTCCTTATTTGCTCTTCTACACACCCTTCCAGGAACTATAGACTCCATATGATCATCACATTCTTCCTTGGGGATCTCTTTTTGCGAGCTAAAGGATTCTAGTCAGTTTAGATTTGTTCCCTCTGGAGGTCTTCCCTTCCAACCCAAAATTTTGGTTGCCTCCCTACTTTTTCTACCTCTGCTGAGCAAGTCCCTTCTGAAATTTTCCACACTCAGCACATGTACAGAAATGGTAAAACTGCCCCACATTTTTTTTGTTTAAATTTAACCAAAAAAGCCAAAACATCTCTGTGATTTCTTGAAGCTCTTTTTTAAGGACCAGGTGTTTGGAAATTACTTTCTGTAATTTCCCTGTTGGAATTCACCATTTCCACAAGGTAGAGACAAGACATCCTTATGGTAAGCAATTCTTCAGTCATTCTGCCATGCTTTTCACTACAACTGATAAAGGAGCTCACAGACAGTATCAACATAAATCTAACACACAGTACTTAAAAAAAAAAGAAAAGAAAAAGAAAAACAAAACAACACAAACCTGCCATATCAGGAGTCTTATTAAAAACATTCATAAAATTCTGCATACAACTAAAGTACAATGTTTCTCTGACAAAAATTGCCCTATAGCACAGGAAAACAAGGATTCCTAAGGAAAATCCACTAAAAATATTTTTTACAAAAATGCAGTATCAGTAGGATCTCAGTTTAATGGTGATAAATTATTTTCATAGAGCCCACCATGCACAAAAAAAATTAATACCAGATATTTTGTTTCATTAATGCAATTAGATGTTCTTTTTTTCTTATGTTTAGAAAATAACTAATGAATTTTGAAGCAGAGTTATATGATCTCCAAAGGTGTCTAGAAACAATGACAGATCCCTAATCCTATTAAACCTATTAAATTTTCAAACTAAATTATTTCACAATCATGTTAAGCAATATTAAACCTATATATAACCTGTCAAGCAGAATAATAAAAATGCATATTAGAAGTCTAGACTTTTATTCGTATTGCTACACTTTATTTCTTCTGTTAGAGACTTAAATGACATTCAAGAAATATATACTAATCTATTAAATTAACTCAAATTTCATTTCTTCACCACACTTCAATGAAATAATTTTCAAGACTGTTGAAAATATGTATATATATAAAAAATCATTTTACTTTTTACTTAGAATCTAAGTAAAATTATTTAATGGTATGTATTGACCATATTTGTATACTAGGTAATTCAGGTTAATTTGACAGAGAAAGAGAAAAAAGTTGCATGTGTAACTACATTCTTTCTCCTTTAGTCTTTAGGAAACTTGTCCATTACTTACTCTTAATTTGTTATTTAAACACTTACACAAGGAGTTTGGAACAGATATTGAAACTATTTGCTTCATTTTCAATACAAACATGGCTGGCTATGAAAGAAGCAGATCACAGATACCAGATGGAACTTTCTGATCCACACATCCAGATGCCTGCATTTTTAACTACTGCAATTCCCACAGATAACCACGCACAGATCTGACTGAATTTAGAATATATTTTCTTTATTTTTTAAAAACACAGGGAAGTATTTTCCTGTTACGGATCTTAGCCCAATTTTACACAAAACCAATCTTTCATGAAAACCTAATATCTGCATCCTAAATATGTTAAACATTTTACTACACCAGACATGGCGTTTATGATTAAAAATCTGAATTTCTAGGTACTTGCTTCTGAGTTTTGCTGGTCATTGCTCTTTTTGTGACCACTATGACATGAAATTTCTCCTATACAAAGGTCATGTTGCCAGTCTGACAGCAACTTTATTCCCGTAACTTTCAAGACTTTAAATGTCAAGCTTGATTTTAAAAAAAAAACTGTCTAAAATTATGTTGCTGCTAATGAGTTTTACAATAAGTTAACTTGCTGAAACAGTATTTCTGTACCCAAGATTCAGCTGTCGTACACCATGAGGATCATGATTTGCAAACACACCAGTATGAGATACAAATTCACTACCATTCCCCTAGCCTTACAACAGCTGCTGCAGCTGTGTGTCATACCACAGAGTTTCAAGAATTAGTGTCCATTTTATGGTAGAACAATCTAGAACAGTGTCATTGGAGTTTACTAATGTTTTCTTTAATATTATGGTCTCCTAGCATCTCTTTTTGAACAAAAACTAATCAAATCCACCAAAAGCAACCCAAAGCACATGAAAAAGAAAAAACACAAAGCAGCAGAGGAAAAGGCATGAAGAACAGTACACAGCTCTCTACTAGTGACTGTAGCTTGGTTAGAAATTGTGAAAAAAAATCAATTACATTAAACCAATCTAATTTTTCTTTTCAAAAGGAAGCCACAGTAGTGGATGGTGAAAGAAAAAGTGGCAAGGTGTTGCTTTACTTTTGAGAAAGACCTCTGAGACTGCCCCAGTCTCTCATGACATTCCAACAAGGAAACTAGAGAGAATGGAGATGAGATTGGGTTACAATAATGTGTGAGGAGCCAAGCTGGAAATCCATATTCCAAGAGCAGTTATCAATAGTTCACTGTCAGACTGGGAGGGCGTGGTAATGGAGTCTGCCCTGCTCTTAATACCAGTCAATAATCTCATTAATGGCCTGGCACAGAAGGTGCAGAAGTAAAATTGCAGATGACGCTGAGAAGGCTACCCAGCTGTTTTGAGGACAGCAGAAGGATTTCAGATGATCTTAAAATCTGTATATATGGCGCTAACAAAAAAACAACAACAACAAAAAGAACACCAAAACAACAACAAAACAAACAAACAAACAAAACCCCACTGAAAACAATCAGCAAAGTACCATGGGAAAAGGGAAAATACATGCTAAGTGCAACATGGGTTACAATTATGCTGCTGTAAATGTAATGAGAAATAAGTTTATTGCAACAGGTTAGCTGCCAAACCAGAAGGCAAAAGTGCTACTGAACAAGTGCAGGCAAATACTGCCAGGCTATCCAAGTTCGCTTTTTCTGTAGTATTAACAAATCTAACCAGGATTGTTTGCACCAATAATGTAAACTAAGAAGCAACTGAGTTAATGGTCATGTCAATATAGTACTTTAAAAGTACCAGGTGATACTCTCACAGAATTGAAATACAATTAGTATTCTTTAGTGCAGAATATTTAACTTAAAAACATATGGTCTCTCATTTAAAGGTACCAGTCCTGAGCTAATTAGTAAATAATTCCAGAGTCACAGTGAGACACTAACAAACTTCCAAAGGATTTTTAATTTGCATTGCTCAAATAAATGGATAGGGAGAACTAGGAAATTGAATTTTATGCAACATATCACCTCTTGAAATCAAAATTTGCCAGGTTCAAGCAAAGGTTATTCTACAGAGGAACACTGGTTTTGTGCTTTGATCATCGATCCGAGGTTTTCCCAGGATATTGACACAGATTGGTTGTGACCACACATATTCTTCAGCTTTCTCTGCTGAAGTGATACCAGCCAGCAAGACTTCTTTCCAAAGCCAGCTCCTGTTAGTCCTCCCTATAACATACAGTGCTTCCAGCTAAGATTAACAATAATCTTAGGACAGCAGCATCAATAACTGCATTCATTCTTTCCACAGGAGAAACAAGGAGAAGTCATTTCTTGTAATCAGCTCAATGGCTCTAAGGGTCACAATTTTTTCAGCCGAAAGAGGAACAAACCCTTCCTTTTCCTTTGCCCCCCCTGTTGCTAAAAGGAGCACAATTACATGTTTCACTTTGTTCAGGCTCTTTCATGCATGAGTCAACACATTCAAGCAACAGGAGGCTAAAACATTGCAACTCTGCATGTAGAATATGTCTTCTGCACTTAGCATGGCTAAACACAAACGCTTGCAAGATAGAGCACCAAACATGAGGAAACTTGGTTTTCACAGCTGTATTGAAATATGGGGAATACAGGTATTTCCAGTGAGGATGGAAACATTCAAACATTTTCCTTTCTAATTCTTTAAACACGTCCTATGGAAATCTCAATCTCATCCCCCTTCCTGGTTGCTCATCCAATCTCACCAATAGACTCCTGTAGTCAATCTTAATACTCACTTGGATGCTTCACAGCAGCATCATGTAATTCACAGCAATTCACAGTCTCAGGAAGCTGTAAGCAACTCCGAGAGCTCATCCTTTACAGTAGGGATGCCTCTAAAGGCAGCACCAGCTTGCACATACATCATTTCCAAAAGTTACCCAAGCATTTCTGAAAACCCCTCCCTACACTGATTGCCAGGGAAACATTCATTGCTTTTATTTTTCTGTTAGGAAGGTCACTTTGATTCTAACCAAAATCTCCCTGATATTTAAGACCATTAATTCCTATCCTATCCATGGGCAGCAGAGATTTTTTTTCCTTTCTTTTCTTATAGCAGTTTCCATATAATAGAAAGACACAAGTTCCTCCTCAATCTGCTCTGCTTCAGAAGAAAAATACGCATAGCTACCCAATCTTTCCCTGAATTTTATTTTCAAGACCATGTATTGTTATCATTATTCCAGTGTAGATTCTCTCCAACTAGCCTGCAACTATGGGTGTAATATTCCAGCTCAGACCAAATCAAAGGTGGGCAAAAGTGAAGATTTTTGTCATACATTTTGAAAGTTCCATTATTTCCTGTTGATATATCTTCCATGACATGTTACTCAATATTGTTATACCATAATACTGTTAATTCACATGCACTGGTGATGTACCAGAACCCTAAATATTTTTTTCTTTTTTCCCACAGTAGATTGTTCCTTGTGTTATAACTGTATGAGAACCTGCATGAAAATTACAATTATTACTTTTCCCTAATAAACTTCACCTAACACTTTTCTAAAATAATTTTCCCTTCTGCAGGAAGCACTTCCCTTTTCACTACACTTCCAGTACCTCCCAATCTAATATCAATGGAAATTGAGGCCTAACCTGCTATTATCAAGAAGAACTCTGCTCAGTACATCTTTCAGTTTTAATAATGAACTGCTGGTAGCTATTTTCCAAATATAGTGGATTCTTTTAGACAGAATAATCCCAGCTCACTCATAAGACAATGTAAAAAACTAAGATCATCATCTGCTTCTTGTCTACTCAGAAGGTCTGTTACCTTTTCTCATCAGAAACAGTGATTGCTTTGACATAATCTCTTCTTGATAAACATGTGTTTCATTTGCTTGTCTCCAAACTATCTTCCTGGCACTTAAATACAGTCTGATTATTTGCCTAAGTATTTTTCTGTGAATTGCAGTTAAACTCACCTCATAATTTCTTGGCTCCCTTTCTTTTTCCATATTAAATACTTGATTTTTCCACAACTGATATCTTTCTCCTTCTCCATTTCTCAAAAAAACCCCCAAAATACAAAACACATTTCTCAAAATACCTCCTCTGAAATTCCATCTGCCAATCTTGCAGGGTACAAAGGAAATTAAACCCATAATGATTACAAGGAAATTAAACCCATTAATTCATTTGAAAAAAAATCAAGTATGTTTGTAATTTTTAAACTCTTCTTTCTCAACTTCATATAGACATTATATCTTTTTCTAAGTGGTAGTGATTCCACTAGTCACTGATTGCCTTCGATTCTATTGGTGGGGACTCACAGATGCAAGAAAGACATCCCTTCTTCAACACTGGCAGTTGATAAATTTTGCATTCCATTAATTTGCAAATCAACCCTTTCCTAAACTGTCTGCTCACCATAAATATGAGAGAATGATTTTGTGTCACTTAGGTCGCTTGCTGATTGCATGACATCCTTGAGCTAGACCCTGATTTTCTCCGCATTACACTTCTCCATCCTTCCTTCCAATAAAAAACCCAACTCTGATATTAATCTACCTGCTTGGATTTGACCTTTCCCACCACTTGCCAGCATCCTTGTCTCCTTTGTTTTCCTCCCCAGTTCAAAATCAGGGCTAAAGATGTTTGCTCTACTTTTATAAAAGAATTCACTGAAATATTCTGCCAAAAGTGAAATTACATGGCATCTTTTCTCAAATGATGGGATAGTTCCCAGTCTTCTTCCTTCCATCCTACACTCCCAGTTACAATAAAGGCAGATGTAGTATAAAATACATTAACACTTTTCAGGAAATATTTTATTAAAGTTTTTCAGGAAATATTTTTACCTTGATGTCAGAAGTGTCACGCTGACTGTTGCGCCATGCTCTTGAAATAGATGAAAAAGTCCTATCTGCATGATCAAACTTCCCACCTTGTAGATTTAGGAAAAGTGTTGTGAAGGGTTCCTAAACACATATAAAAAGATTAATTCAAAAAAAAAAAAACAATGCACCTCTTCAGAAATTTCAGGGTAAAATAAGGAATTTATCATTTTTGGGGGGTCTGGTTGTGAATGATGCTATTTTTCTGTCAAACACATGATTACTAGCAAAGGGTAAATTCTATTATTTAAGAATGAGAAATACAAGCTGATGCTTGTTTGTTCAATAAAATGATTTTCAGTCTCCATACATACATTCTCAGATAAAGAAAAGCAAATAAAACTGAAAGAAAATATTTAAAGGCTGAAGTAGAAACTACAGTTTGTGTCAGTTGTGATACAAATTGCTCTCAACAATGTGAAAAAGCTCAGATACCTTAGATGTTTAGTAAACTAGCATGTAACAAAAATAACATGTTTTACTTTGTTCAAGGTGATCTGTTAATCTAAAGGTAGCATTCAATACTGAGAGCTTCAGGACTGCTGTTGTTTCATATATAATTTATGATTTAGAAAAATGTTTGGAAGATTTAAAAGCCTCCTCTTAGTTAAAGAACACTTAAGCACATATTAGTGGATAATTGCTTGAAATTAGCTAAGCACTATAAATTACTTCAAGGATTTATGTATGCTTGTACATTCTAACAAGCTTTAATTAATGATGTGCTGCTAATGCTTTCCCAAAGAAATTACTTCCTAGGAGATAAATCGTCTTTCAATTTTATTGAAAAATGTATTGTTTAACCAATACATTATCAATATGTAGCAGCTCAAAGTTACTTCCATATAAACTGTAGCAGATTTTTAAAAATTAATTACTTACATCACAGAACTTCATGATCATCAGAAACTGCCTCATACTCGTTAGGAGGGGAAAATTAAATACATTAATTAAGAACCACAAATACTTGGTATTTGGTCCAATCAGAAAATATGCAAGGAAGGGAAGTTAACCATGTTTAAAAAAGTATGTACATTTAAAAGAAATTTTTAAGGAGAAAAAGCTTTACTGATTTGAAAAGGCTGTACCAGAAAAAAATTGAAACTATCTGCTTGAACTTTGGAGTGCATTTCTCCTATGCTACTGACTGCAATTACTAGAAAATTTCAGTACTCCCATATACCATTCAGTTTTAGTTTAGATATTAGTTGCTTTCATGATCATTAAAAGGAAAACCATTTTTAAGATATATACTTACAATCCTTAGCAACCACGTGAGTGCAAAACTTGCTGTTGAATAATGAGTGCCGTAGTGAAATTTTGGGACCTGATCGTCTTCCCATGATTCATATCTCTCAGCAAAGAATGCTGCTCTCTTTGGGTTCAAAGCTCCAACAGGCTGCAAGGTTGGTAAAAATAAACTCATTAAGCAAATAAGATTAACGTGAATACTATCACAGCATACTAGCCTTGATTTTTTGGTAACCAGAATTATTGCCATGCCCAGAGAAGACTGGGTTTGGTACTTTGCAAAAGCAGATGTTGGCTCCTGTAAGCACCTGAGGAAATCTGTGTACTTGGAACCAGGATTGCATGCACACGTACACGGCTGGTTGGAAAAATCTCTGCATTAATACAGGCTCCATTTACGGCTGATTCAAGTCACTGACTCCATCCAATTCACAGTGGAATGTCTGGGACAAAGTGTTGTTTAACTTGGGCGCCTGTGGATATGTGTGCATGTTGGCTACACTATTAAGCAAATAGTAAGCAACACTGAGTAACATTTTTTTGAATTTTTTTTTTGAGAAAAAAGTAGTGATTGATGGGGTAGCAAAACATTAACAGTGGACTTGGAATTTTGATATTACTGTTCTTGTTTCTATGTTTCTATTTACCACCTCAAGCCAAGTTTTACTTAATTCATAGAATCCTAACCTTTGAAACAGACACATGAAAGATCAGAATTGCTATATAAAACATTGATATAAAAGAAACAACATATGTATGACTAAAAACGTCCATCAAACTTTAACCAATACTATTATTCTTTGTTCAGTGCTTACCTAGAATATAAACATCCAGGGATTTATTTAAAAGTAGGAAACATAATATTTTGCTATCTATAGCTGTGCATTTCATCAGCAGACTTTTGTATAAATGATTTGACAAAGCATGAGTGTAGTTCACACAAATCACTGAGAAACCCAAAAGTGAATTTAGCAATTCCACATGTAAAATGCTGTAAGAGTTCTAAAATATCTTTGGATATATATGCAAAATATAAATGCAATATAATTTTGTATACAGACTGAGCACACTATTTTTGTGTAATTTATGTGAACTATGTTCATCTGTACAGACAATGGGTGGATTCAGATACAAGAATAAACATGAAACAGTATTTCCTTCTCTCTCTTCTTCAAAAATAAATATGCTTAAAAATACACTAGAAGGTGAGGAAAAATTAAAAGTCCTTGAACAAAAGCATCAGTAACCTAGTCTTTAATTCAAGCAGAGTTCAAGTGAAAAACTCTGTCTGCTATTGAGATTATGATTATTCAAATAACTGCTTCTTCACAGCTCATGTGAAATTTGGCACACAAGCTTCAAAGCATTTTCTCTTCTAGAACAGATTAGATCTTCGAATGACCTAAAATATAATCTTACATATTTTACTTAGGGCGGCTTTCACATTGCAGTACGATAAAGAAAAACATCTTAGGTTAATTACTATTTTTGCAGTTCACTAATTTGAAATATAACCCTTTAAAAGAAGTTGTTCCTGTATAAAAGGATTTTTATCTGATTTAGCAAATTTATTCCAGGTAAGTACGAAACTGAGTCCAAGAAGTCTCTTTGTTACAAGAACCATTTTGGAATCTCCATCTGTACTGATTTTTCCCTAAAGGCTCAGCTATGCTTGAGGGAGAAAAAGAAGAAAGAAGGTCATTGGTAGACAAATTATACAAATTAAAAATAGGAACAGTGTTGTGCTGTATGGTTCTGTAACATTTTATGTATTCTCCTTATCTGCCACTATTATTACTCTCCAAATGAGTACAGCCCAAATCAATAGTTATAGAATTAAATTCCTTGAATATAAAGCTAAACCCAATTAGAATTGATTCCATTCTCTTTTCAAAAAATAAAAAAAGGTATCATGCAGAGATCTATACAACCAGAATCCACAGTATTGATTTTAGCTGTTATTGTTACAGTTGGTTTCTGAAGCCTGCAACAGGACAACTATCAAGACATGTCACATTTATTTGCAAGCAAATAAAAAAAAAGTCCCCAAATGAAAAAAAGCTTAGGGGAGAAGGAAAAGAAAAAAAAAAAAAA
>WBMY01014847.1:254182-282334 GCA_013397315.1 Donacobius atricapilla | reverse complement strand
ACAAGAAAAAAAAAACCCACACACACAAAAAAAAAACTGTGGAGCTGTGCACTGACAGTGATACACTATCAGCTTACTCAGAGAAGTTACAGTGGGAATACACACATTGAATTATACATTACACGAATGCACTGATTTATTGTGGTAATAACATCCACCTCATTAAAAGATTCTGCTTTGCTGCAGTTGGAGGGCTACATATTGTTTACTGCTATAAATTAATGGCAGTGCACAGAAGACTGTAGAGCCCTTCTAACAATAGATCTGTAATGACAGTGCTGTATATCACAGCTTCCCCAGCAGCTTCATAATAAAATGGAGACAATGTATTGGGCTAATACATTCTACCAGGCAGGCCCATATTTTTCTGACAACTGCTTCTAAGGGTGAGGTGATTCTACTGTGTTACACTGCACTGGGCACAGTTAACTGCAGAATAAAAGAAAAAAAAAAGAAATTCATTGAAATTTCTCAGTTATTTCATATCACAAAATTAACAGGGAATCATGATTACATACTGTATTCCCTCCCCTGCAGGTAAATGCCAAGGGAAAAAGAGGAACTCAAAACTAAGCTGTGCTAGATGTAGCTGTGAGACCACAAATTTACACTGCTCAACATGGTTTCCCTATAGCTACAGACCTCTAAGGAAAAATGAGCTGAAAAGCTTTCATATCCTGAAATTCCAGAACATATTTTATTTGCAGCACCTCTTTTCCCAGAGAAAAATCAGATATTAGTTCACCAATAAAAACTGTTTATTTAGATGGACAGGGAAAAATGAAAAGTAGAGAGAGAAAAATTCCAATGAGCAAAAACAATGGATGAGATTACAGGAGTAAAAATGAAGAAAAAAAAGACCCTTATGGCTGCAAAGTTTTCAAATCATATTGGAAAATTAATGATGTGTATGGTTTTCAGGTCAGTGTTTATTCAAAAAGGGGCAAGAATTGTGTTAAGGTAGTTTTTGTTCTCAGTTTTTCCAAGGCATGATCACCTGTTTTTTGGCCCAAAGTGGTTGTTGTAACATGCGCTACAATTATGAAACTTAAAAGCCATTCTTAAAAAAAACAAAACAAAGGAACTAATTTGAGATTATTTTTTCAAGTACTCTCAAATAAAGAATACCTCAAAACAAATAATTTCACGTTTTTACCAAGAACTGACTATAGTAAATCTCAAGTTTTTGGACCAAGCTTGCTTGCTTCCTTTGAAACATAACAAAGAAGAATGGTTTGCTGAAAAATAACTGAGAAAACACACTGACTCTTATCATCTACTGCTGTCAAATATATCCAGACACTGTGCTGCACAGTTTTATTTGTTAGTTCTTACTCTTGCTCTGTGCCAGACATTGGAACACTGACCCATCTTGCCCCTGCTTCCAGAAGACGCCCTGCTGCACCCAACAGAAGAAAGCTGAATGTTCACTGCTCCGCTACAGATGGTAGAATCTCTCCTGGACTCTGCCATTTATGTTCAAGAATATATAAATTTTGCAAAATTGCTAATGATTTTAAATAAACAGACTGAAGTCTTAGAAAGAAAGAATTAAAATATGTCAATTTGTAGTCCTACATTTAAGAAGACAAGAGGTGAGTTTTTTATTCTTATCTAATGTGCGTTCATATTTTCAAAAGTGTTGCTCCAAATATTTCACAATTTCACTACGAAAAAAGTAAAGAAATTAAAAAAAAAAAAGAGGGGGAAAAAAAGAGTGCTTT
The DNA here is from genome assembly GCA_013397315.1 of Donacobius atricapilla. Classification (NCBI taxonomy): domain Eukaryota; kingdom Metazoa; phylum Chordata; class Aves; order Passeriformes; family Mimidae; genus Donacobius; species Donacobius atricapilla. The sequence continues at coordinate 280,610 of WBMY01014847.1, read as the reverse complement.
TCCTTGTTCTTTCTTACACTGTTTTCTTACCCTCATACAACTAGTTATTTGTATTCCTGTGAATACAATTTTCTGTATTATTGAATTATGTTTGGCAGTATCCTTGCCAAGTATGATCTTTGTTTCCCATACATCTTATTTTCAAGATGACTATCTGGTTTTCATTACTGGTATTTTTCATATTGGGCCTAAAGGACCAGAGGGACCCTTAGGTCATCTCATCTAGCCTTGAGCTTGTGTGACAAGAGGGTAAATGCCTTGCATCACATCATTTGGAGCCCAACTATTTACACTTGATTACAACATGAGCTGTATTTGGCCAAGCTGCTTTCCAGAAAGGCATCTGACTCCTGAGTGCATGGACAATCTGCTACTTTCCTTGGAAGCTTTTTCTACTGATAGCTCTTACCCTCATTTAAAAAAAAAAAAAAAAAACCAAAAAAACCCAAAAAAACGTATTTCAGTTTGGTTATGAATTTATTGGTGTGTTATCAAAGAGATCTGACTAAGCTTCTCTCTGACATAACACAGAGTCTCTACTCACCCAGTATATTCTGAATTTAAAGATCCTTACAGACTTTTTAATAAACATAACAAGTGGAGCTCTTCAGGTCTTCCATTTTAAGGCATTTCTTCCACCGTTAAGATTTCTCTGCTTGCCCACTTATCAGTGTACTCTAACATTCAGGAAACTGAAATGTGTTCCGTGTTTCAGTGTTGGTCTTCTCCATGAACATGCCAACTGCTGAAAACTCCGCTGCACTCAAACCTTGTTTAGTTACTTTCAAGTATCACCAACACAAAATTGACTGAACTAGCCAATACTTGTATTATTGTCAGCAACACATCCTGATCACTGAGCAAAACTCCTTTTCCCCCTTTGTCCCAAAGACAAGATGCAAGGGTTTAACTAAACCCAAACTTTATTCACTTAGATCAGCTGGGAAATATCTGGGAATAAACTTATATAGTGTGGATCATTACTCTCTCATCTGTCATTTTCAGATTTGAGAACAGCCAAGAAATGTTATTCTCCCCTCTCAACCTATTTTCACTCACTGCTAGGCCTCACCATTCTTCCTCTCAGAAAACTGGCTATGGTTTTCTTAAAAAGTAGGTCCCATCTTCTTTAGAGTGCATCTTACCTTTAATGCATATCTAACTCAAATTCATTAAAGAACCATATCCCAAAGAAAACAACTAACACAATTATCTGCTGAACTGTTTGAGCTGCCCTCGTTGATCAACCAAAGTGTCCTTGAGCTCTAAGACTTAAAAAATGGGAACAATTTATCAAGGAGAAAATCAGTTCTTACCAATTCATTCACAAAAAAGCACTGGTTTCACAGCAGATGCCCCCCAGAACCAACATCAAAGACTAGGCTAGGAGGGGGATATATGAATTTGGATAAATCAAAATTTATCTGAAGCCAAATGGATAGAACTTGACAGAACCTTTTTATTCTTCCCCAGTAAGCATTTCAGTGATACACAATAATTCTGAACTAATATGCTTTTTTTTTGTTATTAATTGTGAATCATACTTTAGTCACTTAAGAATGCAAGTAGCTACTTGAATTTCATGTGCTTTCTTAGTGAAATAAGGAATTCCCTCACTGAATACTTTTCAACAATGTTGAAACTGCAATAATTATGAATATTAGTGAGCGTACTCCATCTATTTTGACATAAATACATCATCACATTCCGCTTTAAAAATTTTTAAATACTCCAATTTCTATTCTCATGAAACTGAGAATTCAATAAAGGGCTGGAGCTTAAGCAAAAAAAGGTAATGAGCATGCAAATTAAAAGTATTTGTACATATGGTTTATAATTCAGATGTTTTCAAGAGCATGCATATTCCTTTGAGACAGCAGGAACAGTCAGGAAAAACTCATCCAAGGATGGTCTAATAACTAGAATGTCTGAATATGTCAATATATATAATACTTATTGGTGGAAAAGACAGAAGATTCCCAAAGTTCACAGTTAAAAGTATGGGTCATAAGCTAAGCAATATGTCAGTGACAGGATATGCCTCAGGTCACCCAAATCTTGGAGGAATTTCAATTAAAAGAAAAATCTCCATGCCTTCACAGTATCAACAATAGTAACAAATGCTATTACAGCACCTGTAGCAGATTGCAAAACAATGCACTACTGAACTTCAAACTAATCAAGTACACTCTAATGAAGCACAGTAATGTTTAATAAATTGTTCAGCACAACTGAATGTGTCACACACAGTGTACCTGAGGTATTACTACACCCTACTGCTGCTGGGAAGCCAAACTGAAGACAGTTATGTTGTACATTTCCAAGAGGTCAGGGAGAAAGGAAACTGGATGTCCTTGGGAATCATAAGGGAAATCCAGCTGCTTGCAGGCAGTGAGGAGGGTATGGACTTAGAAAATAACCCCACCAGCCAAAAGCAAACATTTGCATGCACTCTCCGTGAATTAACCTGTCAAGTGAAAGAAAACCCTGCGCTGTTATTCACTTGCTTAACAAAGAAACAAACAAAACATCCTTTTATGGATTTTGAGAAACAGGATTAAGTGAGAAGCCACACACACTGGAATCATAGCAGGAGATGAAAACATTCTCCGTTTCCCTTCCTTTCACAGACCATGGTCCTCTGCCAACATATCATACAAACCACAGAAAACAGTTGCCATTGTACATAACACCAGATCCACCTAAGACAATCAGAACTAAAAACATAATTGTTTTTGTTTGTACTAAGAGCACAGGACCTAAAGCCAAAAGCTGATACAAACTTGCATTTTTGCAGATTTTCATCAGGGCAGACAAAATATATATTATTCTGTATCATATGTAAGCACCAAGTCTGAGAAAAGGAGCAGCAGAAGCCTGAAAAGGGGTACTTGGGGAATGTATGAGGAGCTTTTTGTTGTGATCTGTACTGTTTCATAAAACTATTCCAATCAGATTATATCAATCCTGAATACAGTCAGCTAAGAGCCCATCAATGTATCTTGTTTCACACATGCATTGCTTTGCTCCTAAGGTGAATTCATCCATCATCTTATTCCCTGTTTCATAAGATCTCCTGATTAGTCAGCCATCACCTTCAACACCATCAACAGATGAGTATTATCAGAAAGTTTTATCAGCTCCCTTTTCACACTTTTTTTCAGACCAGCATCTATTCTGAACAGTATAAAGTACCAAACAAACTTCTGGAATGTCAGGGACCCCCCACTTTGGAAATGAACCTTGTGCTTCTGATTCTGAGGCAGCTTCAAGTGACTGGCTGGATACGATATCTAAATTATTTTAATAAATCCTGATAAACTACTCACCTCAAGCTTTTAGGATCATCCATCTTTTCTTAGTAATTTTTTTGTATTGATTTCCCTCGTTTGATCTACATTTTTATCTCTTGATGTTTGAGTTTTTGAAAGATCAGCTGATATGTGCACCAAAGTCCACAGCCTGAGAACTGCCTTAAACCCTTCCTTAAACAAAGATTATCATTATTTTACCACTATCTCATTTTCTGACCACTATTTTTAAACCTGGATTGTTGTTTGACCCCAAGAGGCCTCCTGCTCCTAGAAGTTTGGCCAACTCAGTTTTAGACGGCTCCAGTTAGGTGAGAAAAATCTCATATTCATTTCCCATATGAGTGCAATTTTTAACTTGGCCACCATTGTGCTTGTTAAGAAATCTGACTTACACAGATGTGTGCTCTAGCATCCATAATCTGCTGAGTTCAAATTTATGAATACAAAAAGGAAGAGAGACTGTATCAAGAGAATAACTTTCACTTTACATTAGGAAGACAGAAAGCACACATTTAGAAGGTCTGTGGCCCAAGACACGGGTGTGAAATTACTTTATTTTGATTCCTAGTAGATTTTATGTCCAGAAATGTGCCCCAAGGTTTCTTGTGATCATTTAAAAGGTCATGAACCTCCCTCAGTTCATTTCCAACTGGAAGATGACACACATCCAGGGCACCTAAAACTGAAACAAGAGCAAGATGGACAGTAACAGTGGATACAAACTTAGAATATAATTTTGAACATCCATGGTCAATGTTGAGCTACAGTTTTTCACATCTTTGTGAATTTCTACATTCCAAACAATACTCCTCCTTAAGGCAAAACAAGATTAAGATTATTAGGCTTATTACCAAAATGATTATTTTTTATCCTGTAAGCTTGGCTTTTGCCCTAATATCTAAATAAAATTTAAAGAAAAATTTAAAAAATTGCTTGAAGATAGCTAAGTGATCCTAGAAACTGATACATACATCTGAAGTACAAATAGTATGCTTCTTGTGACTTCAGAAAATAAACCTCTGGTGGGAAGAAAAGAGAAAGTAAGAATGGCAACAGGATGCATTCTCTCACACACTTGTAATATTCTTTAGAGAAGGTGGCATGACACAGAGAATAACCAACTAAAGACGAGAAAAAAAAACCCCAAAGGTGATGCTGTAAAAGGACGGTTATGACACTATCACAGAGCAACATAAATTACCAGAATATTTTTTGTAAATCTATCTGCACTAAGAGCAGGATTTCAGAAAGTATGTTTTAATAGATCATCTCAGATATACATTTGGGTCAAGTTCCAGCATCAGCAGGTCTCCACAGGAGAAACAGAGCACTATGGAAATCGCATGTTTGTTAGAAAATACATGGTAATCACACGTTTATTAGCAAAAAAAGGTCCTGAGACTGATGCTGCGTGAAGCTCAAACCACCATATCAACTCAATCTCTATCCTTAAAGCAAAACAAGAAGTGGACACTAAAATCCACACAGTTGAGTGTTTCCAAGGACCACGCCAAGACGGCCCTAAGAACCCAAGAGCTAGCTCATTTAACCTATTGGTTTTCCTCGCAGCCGCGTCCCCGCGGCTTTGCCCCGGCGCTCTCGGGGGCTCCCTGTCCGCGGTGCTGAAGGCCAGGAGCCGATCCCGGCGCGGGAGGGTCCCTGACCGTGGTGCTGCAGGCACGGAGGGAAGGCTGTGGCACATCGCACTGAGGGAGGGCTGTGGCACATCGCACTGAGGGCCGCGGCACATTGCACTGAGGGCTGTGGCACATCGCACTGAGGGCTGCGGCACATCGCACTGAGGGAGGGCCGTGGCACATCGCACTGAGGGAGGGCTGTGGCACATCGCACTGAGGGCCGCGGCACATCGCACTGAGGGCTGTGGCACATCGCACTGAGGGAGGGCTGTGGCACATCGCACTGAGGGCCGCGGCACATCGCACTGAGGGCTGTGGCACATCGCACTGAGGGAGGGCTGTGGCACATCGCACTGAGGGCTGTGGCACATCGCACTGAGGGCTGTGGCACATCATCGGCCACGGACCCACGGGGCCCTCCCTGGGCAGCTTCGCCTCCCAGTTTTGGCAAGCGTGCTTCCGGACATGATGCAACGCATCGGCTCGGCTGTCAGAAAGGACAATCGACCCGTTTTATCGCTCGTCCATGACGGCAGCTCTCCGGCATTCCGGAGTTTCACAAAATCACTTTTTCCCATTTATAACTGGGGGGAAAAATCATGTTATTAAGTCAAAACCTTCAAGGGAATATGACAGACTACTAAACACTTTAGTTTGTACTGTTTCTAATTACAAAACAGATTATCAAATCTAAACAAAGAAGGCCCATAATAGTCCTGAAGTTCTGACACTGTCATGGGATGTGAAGTTAAAAATCTTGCACAGCTTCCCGCAAAGATGGCCTTTACAATTTTCTTTCCACCTTTCCTTTTCAGCTCTCTGTGTATGCAAAGAAACCAGATGAGGAAAAGAGCGCCTTCATTCTCCCAGCTTTTTTTTTTGCTCTTTCATGGTTTCCTAAACGGAACCAACACAAGAAAGGTTCTGCTCAGGGTACTTCCCATTTGTATGTTTTCCTTCTCCTAGAAGTTTTTCCCGACATGGTTATGTCAAATGTTTAGGTCTGTCAACCTAAATTTTAGAGAGGATGAAGTGCTCCTCTCCTGCAAGAAGCAACTTGTGTTCCACAAAAAAGCATAAAAGCTTGTCTGAAAATGGAGAGGATCTGATAAATATACGAAAAATACCAAAATTCATAACAGAATATAAAATGAATAAGGAAAAATGTGCATCCTTTTCAGATATCACTGATATCCCGGGTATCATTCAGGCTGGCTTTAATACCTCTAACACTGTTTCTTGAGATATCCAAAATTCTAGAAAATTTAATGGTCCAACTCGTAAGTATCAAGGATCCCACAACAAATTTTGAAATATTTTATTTCCTGTAACGTCCTGTTTTAAGCAGGGATTCACATCAAGCACCCTGAGGGGAAAAATATTTGTCCCTTCCTGCTGAGGTTATCCTGTCTGACTTGGGAATACTTTTTAAATAAGCAGTATCTTTTGTCACAGATACAAATGACAAATTTCCTACCTGAAATGCCAGTGACAAGGCAGCCAGGACAGGCGCTGAGCCCAGCAGCGCCAAGCCTCAAAAATTTTCACGCCTAAATTCCAGATGTAATTGCCTTTCAAAATAAGTCAGTGCCATTGCACCCACTCTTGTTATTTCTCACACAGTTCCTCTCATCCTCCTTTAATGTCCAATTTTTAAACACTCTTTACGTCTAGAAGGGCACTGAGTCCTGGTGAGTTCATCAATTTTAACTGCACTCCTTTTGTGTGTATTCAGCATGAGCTGAACAAAATTCAATTTACATTTCCTGCATGAAAACAGTTGATTCACAGAGCATCTGTACAAGTTTTAATGCCTCTCTAGACCAAAAAAAGACTTTTAAAAATTTGCAAAACTCTAACACGTTCACATGCAACCATTTTAAGTTTCTCTCTCTTTGCCAAGAGATAAGTAACTAAGCAAATTTCACATCCATTCCAATCTGTTTCCACACGAGGGAAAATATGAAGCACAAGTTTTATATGCAGTGCATTTGTTCTCCTGAAATGGGCAGCCTGAAACAGAATTCAGGCTGGCATGCTGAAGAACACCCAACAGCGAAGTTCACATCAGAACAACAAAACTACTCTAATTTTTCACAGTAAAAAAATCTATTACTTCTCTTCTGTCAAGGTGTGTTTTATATTAGCGGCTCCCACATACCAATTAAACAGCTCACTTCACTGAAGGTGAGAACTATTTGTTGCTTTTGTACACTTGACTGGAAAAGAAGTCATTACATACATAACGGCCTCCATAAAATTGATGATGATTTAGCAAATATTGCATGGAATAGATAAAAATATGAATAAAAGTATTATTACGTACACATGTAGCTATAGTGCAGAGAAAAGAAGATTTAAGAGTAACATAAATTTCTTTTTCCAGTAGTGTTAGTTTATGATCCTACACAAATGTTGTGCCTTACAAAAGCAGAATTATCAACAGCTCCTTGCACACAGCAAGACCTTGTAACAAACTTTTAAGAGTACAAAGTCATGCTTCCATATCTCAGTATTTGCCATGTATTTTTACTTCTATTTTCTTTCCTTATCCAAGTTCAGAAATACAATGCAATTTATTGCTTCCACTGAATAAGGAAAAGAATGTGCTTATGAATAACATAAGTAATGCAGAAAAAGCCACATGTTCTGGTGGGAAACCGTGCCTGTTGTATAAATAAAATATATACTGCTATAAATATAATATGTAATACTCATTCCAAGCCATAGTCACCTCTTAAGGAATAAACACTTGAGTCAAAGCAGGGTAACAGACTGGCAGTGCACTCCTGGCATTTGTCATGAGCGTTCCTCAGGCTGACAGTAATATTAACCACAATCCATTTCAGTTGCTTTGGTTTATCATTGTGTGACTGATGTTCAAAACAGCGCCGTAAGAAGCTGCTTACACAAAGTGTTGATTTAACCTACACTCTGCAGCTCTTTAAATCTGCTCTAACTGTGGACTCCTAGCTGACACATTAAAAAAACTGTTACTTAGATTTGATACTTAAATTGCAATTTCTAAATAACTTTTAAAAAGTAAATTCTTCACTGTCTTAGGCGGCAAAAAAAAAGGAAAAAACATTGACCTGACTTCTGTTCTGCCAGATCAAAATCAAAGTTTTCCTTTTCCTTACACAGTGGAAGCACTAAACTGTGATGAGTTTCTGGGCATGCATAAGGAAAGGAAATAAATGACTGTTAAAACCATGTAGACATTTAAGTGAAATATCTTTAAATATTTTAAATCCTTGAGCAGTGCAAAAGCATAGACACGCTACAATACATAATTAGCACATATTTGGAAGCATTATCCCCAAGATAACAGTGCTGCAATGAAAATATCACAATATACATGACATTCACAAATTTTCACAGCAGAATACTAGCAAGGTCTTCCACATACTTGTCACAAAGGCATCATCTGACACAAAGTTTAACATTTAAGCTACATGGAGTTGGTACTGCCAGAAATGCCAAAGCAGTGACCAAAACTTGAACTGCTTTATTTGAAACAGGTATGGCATAAAGACTCTCACTGTGTGTGTATAGATGTATAGATATATACATACACAATAATTACGTGCTGTTCGAAGTCCCCAGTTTTCCAGCAAATGCTTGAGAAGGTTGAATGTAGATAGAGATGCAATCTAAGTAATGCCCTCTCTCAGCACCAGCAATGGAAAGATTCCCTCAGAACAGAAAGCACACTTAGCAATGCTCCTCCAAGACTACTTCCATGAACAGAGAAACCACGTAACCAGTCAACGTTAATAAAAAAACACATAGAAATAGAGCAGGTTTGCTATCCAATCTCTCAAACGGAGGTAAGTGCAGTACCTAACTTAAAATGAGAAAAAAATGTTCTGTTTCAGGGAGGAAGACCAGAACTACAGTCCTGATTGAATTGTCTCTTTACAAATGAAAATACAATTAAAAGGAGACTCCTCAGAAATACAGCACCTGGAGAATCCTTTTCCTTGTCTTCAGTTATTTCAGCAATGACATGACCTATGCAGAAGCATCACATAACGAAAGTTAATGGAAAATGAGGTTGCAAAAATCATGTCATTACCAAGGAATTCATTCATGATTAGTACATTTAATTTATGTACAAACTCAAGCTACACAGGGCTGATGTTACTTTCAAGTTTTCAATGTTGATTTGAGTGCAATTCACAAGAGTGCTCTAGCTTGGTGATAGATGCTTTTTGCTGTAAACTACCTTCAGATACTTTCTGGCCAGGGGATTATTAAATAGCATTTATTGAAGTCCACAAAAAATTATTTTAAAATAAATACATGTCTAACTTCTAAAGATTTGTTAAAATATAAAATATGTGCAGGTTTACCCATGAATCTGTATATTGAATCTGCAAATGGGGGCGAGTGTTGAAAAAACCCACAAGGCTACTCTGCCAGAAAGGAATTGTTTGGAAAAGTTGTTCAAACCTGCCAATGTCTGCCTGACAAAGGACAGCTGCATTACTCCAGCATACCTGAAGGGGTACACAGAGGAAGTGATAAAATAAAGTTTCTACTCATTGAAATACAGGCAGTGATTTAAAAGTACCTAAATTACAATGGTGTGACAGGGTTTGCTACTAAAAAACCCACAATTCTCATCAGAAAAAAAAACACAAACAAGAAGAGGCTAATTTTTAATCTTTAACAGCCTCAGCATGTCTAACTTCATTAAAATTTGAAATGAAATGTGATGTCTATATTCCAACTAGGAGCACCTTCCAATAACAATGATGAAGTTGATACAATCAGAAGCAATAAGAATACATTAATAATTCATTCTTACACAATCTGATCCCTATTATCAGTATACCCATGAAGAAATGAAACACTGTTAATAGTTATCCAAGTAACTTACATTAAACACAGCAGAAAATGTTTGTAAGACTGCAAACTACTATGATAAAAATATAAAGGTATATTTGACAAATACCTTTGACAAATCCCTGAAGTTGCTCGGAAGTGTAAGGTCCAACTCCTCTGACTCATAGTTGGTGATAACCCAAGGGAAGACAGGGTACTGATTCAAATCATTGTAAGTTCGACCTGACAAACAACAAAAAATCCCCCACTGTGAATCAAGAATTATATTTAACTATAATACCACTCTCTAAAGATACAACAATATAACTTTATGAGCTGTTTGAAAGAACTGCAGCTTATTTCAGATCTGTTATCATTCCAATATTTTACTTTGCTTTATTGAAAGGATAATGGAAAAGTTGACAATATGCTAGTATTTAATCTAAAACATTTCAGCCCATTTCATTTTAATTGCAAACTCTTTTGCATATAGAAAGATGGACCATTAAATTCACTTATTTACTACACATTTCTCCGTTCCTTGTTTACATCATCTTGCCTCCCATTTCCTTAAGGTGGAACACTTCAAAAATTAGAGGGGCAGTGATTTTTGTTGATACTGAAAATTAAAACATTCTTTTTACATACTGTCTTAAATACAATATGTGAAAGAAGAATGAAGTAGCTCAGGAATTTAGACTGAAGAATTTTTCAGTTAATAACTGTTTCATCTAGAGAAATCACTTTGAGGGGTATTTATCCTTGCCCATTGTCTTATCTATGGATATGCCAGCATTTACTAGGACAGAAAATTTGGTCTGGATGCACATTCACGCGTGTATCTTCATGTATCTAAGATGGAAACAATACACCTCTTCCAGTAAAACTGAAATACGCAACTAGCATAAGCACATACCATGCACACATACACACCCCAAAGCCCCGTTTCTAAGTTTAAAATGCAGTTTTTACATTGATCCTGTCTCCTTTTATTATATTGTTGTAGAGGCTCATTTATTCATATCATCTTCAATCAGCATGTTCTTGAGATTTTTTTCAGCTTGGTTTCAAAAGTCTCCAAAGACAGGCTTTAACCTCTTCCCCAGGAATATTATTTTACAATCCAGCCCGTAAGGTTTTCAGAAAACATTTTCTAAACCTCCACCAAAGTTCTTCTTCTTCCAGTTTTCTTACACCACTCAGTATTTTTCCATCCTGGTTTGCAGTATTTTTAAATGGTAGAGTCAGTCTTTCCCTAATCATTTGGCCGTACTGCACATTATCTCGTATTGAGGATTAAGGCTACTTACATGACACTGGGATAACTATCTTTCCTTTAATTCCCTATCATGAGCAACTCAACTTTCCCTCTTTCCATAACGTTATCTTTTTGCTTCTTTTAACCTCCAACACCAAGCAGATAAGAATTCAATTTATTATTTCAATAGCATATTAAAGCTGAAAGGGTCATTCATTAGAGCCACAGAAAACAGTGTCATGATGTGCCTCATTCAGCTTGGGCAGTAACAAGGCAAGCAGATCGACTCCTACTTTTAAAAATCTGCCAGCATCCTGGCACCTCTGACTTGATGACTGATTACAGAAAGCACCAAAACTGACCATTTGTATAAAATGCAATTAGAGCAAGCACAGGCATTTGTTATATCAATCGTGTTAGCAAGAGCCAAGCCTGAAAGGGAATTAACAGACCTTTCACCACTGTCAATACCACAGAAAACAGCTGAAAATTGAGAAATTTTCTAACTTGCTCAGAGGAGAGAATAAGTTGGAAAATAAAAGGGATGTCAGGAGACCCAACAGCCGGCCTCAGCTTAGTAAACTGAAGCCCAGCTGGTTAGAAGCTGATGGGTTAAGTTGGGGTGAACAAAACATAGCTTAGTATTTACAGAATGAATGGTTAGGACAAAAATAAGTGGATACAAATTAGGGTTGAGTTTGGATTAATGATGTCCTGGAACAGCAGCACTGGCAATCCAGGTACAGCACCCGTTTTTGAGACCAACCATGCATCCTGTAGTGGTGTTTATTGGCTCCAGGAGTATCCTACAATGTGGCTGAGATTTTCCAGCCCTACAGAGAACTTCTTGCAACTATGATATTTAGGGAGGATAGTACTTATGAAAATTAAAACTTCAAATACTGAAAATAGAGAAGTTACTATTTCTGAAGCTTTCCTAAATAGTTGACAGCCTATATTGTTCCTGTCCCACACAACAGTTATGATATTCTGATTTTAAGTGCAGCTCAGTGCAGCGTTATGAATACCTCTCTAGTTTTACATTAACATAAAATATGAATAAAGTAAATTGAGGAGGATCTTTGTGAAGTTCTTCAGGACAAAACCATACACAGAAAAAAACACTCATTAAAAGAGCAAAATCTAGTTGTGCCCTGTGCTGTTGAGACTGTGCCATGATTAACTCCTTTTCTGTGTAATTACAGTAATTAGCAATACCTGCTATAGTGTTTAGAAACATCAAGTATTCAAAGTTGGAAATTTCTCGGTGTTGCCACCGCTGGGTCATATTGGAAGCTTTGAAGATCTGTCGTGGACTAGCCAAAGAAATGCGTCTGAAAAGAAAAGAAATTGAAAAAAAAAATAATGAGAAAACCTGGTGGGTTTTCCTTTTTTTACATATCTGATTTTCAGTGGCAGTAATATATGTTCTTTCTACCAGGCCTATGCTAGATTTCTCTGGAGATCAAACTGCCACTTGGATACTTGAAGTTCATTTTTAAAGTTTTATAATCTAATAAGAATAAAAGAATTAAAGCATCTGACAGCTGGATATGTCAAGATTTGAAAAATTTCCAACAGAAACCTTTACAGCTGTGCAAATTCAGCTGCTCCATGACTGCTTGATGAATTACAGAAATATGTTACTGGAGATTTAGAGAAATGGAATATCATTAAATAAGAAAATTACAATACTTTTAGAATTTCACATAAGAATAAAGTCATCTTTAAGGAGAGGTTTTTTAAATCCCTCAAGAACAAAGGAAAACAATGATAAGATGATAGAATTTCATTATGAATTCCATCCTCTTGAGATTTAAATTCAGGGCAGTGCTGAGGATTTAGTCATAAATAACTCAAACTTTCAGAATTTGATGCCAGATTTCCTGATGTTTGTGAAAGAAGACTGTAGAGTCATTCCTTGGAGTGATAAATCAAAGAGAGAAGAGTTTATCATAAAATTCCCAAGACTGTTTTGTTCGTGATGAAAACATCTGTAAATACCAAACCCACATCACTTAGGAAGGAAAAAGAAATCTAAATGTAGTTTTAGTTAACAATTCTTTACAGGTATTAGTGAACAATTCAGGCAAACTGTAACTGATTTCTTTTTTAACAACCTCCACTATGTTGTAAATAAATTGATCAGTACAAATGGATGTGAAATTTTGAGCAAATGTGTCTTCAATGTACATTTAAAATTTTTCACATATAATTTGCTTCTGTAAATAGAAATTCTAATATTCTTACAGAGTGGCTATAATTGCAACCCAAGAGATTTTTTGGTTTTGGTGTCCATAAAAAAACCTAAAAAACACAACAGAAAACATCCCAAACTAGTTCCCATTTCTGTGCACAGAAATCTTATCAAAAATAAAAATCTGAAGTAACAACAATCAAGATACTCCCTAAGGGTTTCCTGCTGCATGTTCTGTAAACCAGTAGGTATAAATGCTTCAAACCATGTNAAAAAAGCCCCAGAAAAACACCTCTTAGAACTGACAGATAAAATTAATTCAAATGGTAAAATACCTGGTCTGGGGCAGTCCAAAGATGGTACCAATACCAACCCGAGGTAGAAAGTTAACAACTTTCTTCACTGTTGCTTGGTCAGGGAAGTTGAACATGACACCCACTGTGAGTACAAGAGTTGAAATACAGCATGATTTTACACAATTTAGGCTTTCTCAACCAACACAATGCAACCCTAAGCTCAGGTGTTCAACAGAGCAGACAAGTTTCCTTTAGGTTGCTAGAGATGTGTATTTTTTTTTATTTACAGAACTCCTTTTATATATCACTAACAGGAATCTCAGCAGAAGTTGTCACTGTTGCACATCTTACAAGGTCTACATTTGTTTTCCTTTATGAATAGAAATTAAACCTATATGCACAAATTGACTGTCTAGAACTAATTAAAAAATGTATGTAATGTATGTATTAAGTGGTTCACGCATTTACTAATTTACTTTCTAGATATTTTCTAGAAATAGTCTTCAAAATACTATCTTTCTATTTTGTCTGCAACATGTGAATGACACTTATGAAACAGCAACCTAAGAATTTAAATAACAATCTAATTATGGTATCACCAGTGGCCATTTATGACTTCAGAGAGATTCTGTTGGACAATATCATTACCAGAACAATGTTTTACATTTTAAATAAAGCATGAAGGCACAGCAGTCACTGGTCTAATCCAGTAGTGACATTTTTTCATTTTGTTGTTCTTGGTGTGTACAACTAACAACTATCAACCCTCCAAGGGGACACAAAAAATCCTTCATGAATAACAGATCAGAGGTAGGACTGTCTTGAACAGGAATCATCAGAGAATGCCAAATAAACACATGGATATAAATGAAAGTGAGGCACTGATAATGCACAATTTTCATACTTGATAATAATTTATCATTGAAAAAAGAATTGGAAGGAGCAACTAAATTACAAAAGAATACTAACCTCAACACTGATACATTTAGTCTAAGCCCTTCCTCCAGCTACACAAATGCATGTTAGAACAGACCAGACTAAACATCCAAACAGAATGCACACGTCCCCACATCCACACTTGTCGTTTCTTTAAGCTCACTGTACCTCTATTTGCCATGAATATCTCCAGCGCTGTATTTTGCAAGAGGTAACGTCGAGAAAAGATAGATCGAATCTCTGAGAAGAGCCATTTTCCATGGAGTCCTTCTGTGTATGCCAGAATCTAGGGAGAAACAGACGGAGAGGATGTTTAAAATATGTTAGCTGGACAAGTAATACCTTGCAAAAGAGAAACTCTTTGACCCACAGACATGGATTCTACCAATTACACGCAAAACCTGCAGCAAAATTAAAATATGCTCAAACTTCAAATCATGCTATGAATCTCTAATGCATTTTTTTTACTCCTGAATTCAACTAGTTATGTCAAATATTTTAAACATTTGCTTGCATTTTTTCCTTTAAAGACAACTGTATATTTTTCATAACAGTTTCAGAGTTTTGAGAACATTATTAAATGTTCAGCACATCAGCAGAGCACAAAACCATATTCTGAAATGTATTTGTAGTAGCATTAGATGTGTCTGCACTCCCTTCAGCATTTTAATAACAGGCCTGTAACAAATAAGCAAGAAAAAAATGTCTTTAAGGAAAATAAAAGGTTCCTTAGGTTTATCGTTCAGGCAGCATTCATTAATTCTGGAACTGGAAAGGTTGGCTGTATAAGAGGTTAAGTATCATTTTGTCAGCTAAGGTTAAACACAAACCTGCAAATGAACTCAGCATAATCTCTCTATGGAGTAAGCGGCTGTCAAAGTAACTTGTTACAATTCCTGTCATCCCATCTGACAGACACAGATGCTTGGTCTGCCTTCACAATTCAAACTAATCCCATTTTCAGTCCTCAGCCACTTTGTTTCTTTGTTGCTTCACTTTTTCCTTTTCGTTTCAAAGCTTAATTATGTAAGTGTTATAGGACAGAGAGACTGGACACTTCTCTACCTCAGATTAACAAATTATAGAAGAAGGAAAATCTGAGATATGTCAATTTTACCAAACACAAAAGCACTTAATAGAAACCCATCACAGAAAAGGAAAATCAGATGCAAACCTTGTTAACATCACTCTTACCACAATTTCACTTGAGCAATATATTGTGTATAAAAACAAAAAAGTGAAATTCAAGTCCTTAACATCGCAAAGACTGTTAATGAAACCAATCATTTGTTTACAGGTTTTTAACAAAGGAGGATTTTGCCTCACACGTAGCGTGTATTGACAATTAAAACCTGCATTTTTGTAGCACAGAGAGCAGAAGCACAATTATATAATAATACAGCATAAAATATTGCACCAGTTTTGTGAATTAAAAGCAAACAAGACTGGCAAACCAAAAGCTGGTAGCAGAGCTATCAGAACATACAAAGCAAATCATCTCCCACACCTTCTTTCTTTTTACTTAATCCCTCATCTTCACCTCAATACAAGTGGCACAGTCAACTTCTCTCCCAGCAAACACACACAAACACATAGAAAGAGAAGGAATAAAACTATGTAATTATTGCAGTACAAAATTCTCAAAATGTGATGAAAGGACCAGAGGTTGTCAGTGGTTGCTAAACATTTCTGGAACTGGGGAACTAACAGACTTGGGCCAAGCTGACACTCGCCATAGCACACCCATAATCCATCCACACTAACTGGCAGATTTGTATAATTCTGTGGTGCCATTCAGAGCCACTGCAGTTGGCTTTTGTCACACGCATATAACTATCCTCTAAGAATACAACATCAGAAGAGGTAACAAAGGAGACAAAGTTGCACCGCTCGTGCACAGAATCTCTTAGTACTTTTTGCTGGTATTCATCCATCTTATGATCTTGAAATTGGAGCTTCTAACTGCATTGATTGATTTTTTTGAGACAGACTGCTATGTGGTAACCTCCACTTTCCTTTAACAAAACACTACAGCCTCTTTGTCTCCACTGGTCTGTGCACGGGAAATTCGAAGACTGACTGTATGGACACTGTGAATAAAAACAGCACATTAAATAATTATTACTTTTACCCTGTGAAGTGAACGTTTTCCGTGAGAGTGGGAATCCTGCATGAGGCCCAAAGCTTGCTGCTTCCAACCTCCTCAAAACTGGAAGGAAAAGCACCACCTCGAAAAGAGCAGAGGTGGGTTGCATTGTGCACCTCGTAGAGCCACGATGAAGCTCCTGAGTTGAGTGAGAGCGGCGTACAGCAGGAACTGGAAGCGCAGCACAGAAACACCACCAGCCCTCGCTGTAGCCATCCTCTGAAGCACTCATTAACAAAAGTGATCAGGAGACACAAGCAGCTGAGGCTGGGCTGAGTAAGGCCTTCATTGCGGGCTGGAGTAGGGTCTGCCTGCTCTGCGGCCTCACTTCAAAGCCTCCGGAGTTCAATTAAAACTGGATTAGGTGGGAGCAGACCTTCTTTGGGACACTGCTCTCTGACACTCCGGGCACACTGACAGCACCCTGGATAGACAGAGGTCCAGCCTGCCAGTGAACCAGTTGCCATGGAAACCACAGCATTGTCCCCTGCTCATCACTCCACCTAGAGCAGATGAAAGCTCCAGAAGATAAACACATTTCTTTCATGTGTATTGCTATGTGCTCCTCACGGAAATCCAGCACAACCTTTTATTCCTGAGAAAATACTATTAGAAACTCCTAGCAGCAGAAGCTGACTTGTTCTTTAAATTAAATTTGAAGAAGCATTTTTATTCTGGCAAACAAAATTTTTAATTTTTTTAATCACTTCTGACATCAGAATTACAGCTTTCAAAAACTATTTTTGCATTTGCCTCTTTTTAACCAATAAGCCACACAATACAGAGCTCCACTTCAGAATTTAAGAACAACTATCTTCTTCATACTATTGTACAATATTTTGATGTTAAAAACGAATTCATTTCTGCCTTTCATCACCACCAGTTTTGGAACAAGTTGTGGAACAAAGACTAATGAGAGTGTCTAATTTAATTTAATCTGTGCAAATAGTACTGCCTTCCCCGTGTGAGAAAGTATTCACAGAATTTCAGTTGATTCCACACATAGACTGAAGTTCAATCTACTGCACATTTCATTTGTTTCAAAAGACACAGCACTTAACAGGAGAAAAGACAATTTATACTGTTTACCATTTCATTTAAAAATACATAAACAAATGAGGCAATTGTAAAGTTCTACAGTTCCAAAAATCTCGTCAGACAAACTGTTCTGTAATTAGACTTTGGCAACACCAGATGAACAGGCATCATGACAACATTACTAAAAATACAAAATTACTTTCCCTTTGGCTTGAAGTCCCTTTTACTTCAAGTATTAGAAATTAAGGTCTAAACTGGTACTCATGGTGATGGCCCTGACGCTGCACAGCTGCAGGAAACTCCCCAAGAAGTTACTGAGTAAAGAACAGCCAGATTCAAATTCTACTTGGAGGAAATTCTGAAATCAGAGTTGCATTAAAAACTCAGGTAGCACAGTGCTGACCACAGATTAAGATCATACATAAATAAATGCTCATGATTTACAGTCATGTATCAGCTAATTTCCCAACATTAAAATGCTCATTTACTTGGAAGCTATCCTGTCATTTTACAGTTTTTAATGCAAATGCCCCATTCTACCTTTACTTCAAAACCCTCCTTGAATGCTGATCATAAACAATGGCTACTGTAAAAGGCTTCATGCAATAGTTAAAAAAACACCCCATCACTACAGCTGCCTCCTGAATTAGAAAAGCAGTATTTTACTGAAGACTAAATGAACATTTCACTTCACCTGTTAAGCAAACTGATCAGCTATCATATATTTTATTTTATTTCATAGAAATGTACTATTGATCTTGAAAATGTGAATAGGCTAGAAGTAATTAAGTCTGTAAATGGGTTATAGAACTGAAACAGTAATTGAATAATTATATTACTTTAATATGCCAGCCAACTTAACTGCCATGAGTAAAATAAAAGCTAAATAGCTTATTTAAAAAGCTGATGCACATTTGTTTAATTTTAAACAAGTTTTAGTATAACAGAAAGAAAAAAAAAACAACAAAGCACTGAATAAAAATATAGAGCATTTAATTTACATTCTAATTTGATTATAGTTGAGAGGTAAAATTTATAAATACATTCTAGCAGCATTCCAGGTCATTTGGGGTCATTTTTACTCAGGAAGGCAAAATTACTCAGAGCATTTCTAGCACGCAGAAGCTACAAAAGCTGACACTCAGTTCACAAGAAACCTGGATTTCTACCTTAACATCAGCCTTGCAACTGAGAATCGTTGGGTTCTACTGTCCAGGTATTATTTAGTTCCTGGCCGCAGGATTCACAGTGAAAGGGTCTTATTCTGCCCTTTGTTTAAATACATCTAAGTAAAACTGAATTAACAGGGAATTAGATCAGACTATTAATAATCTTAAATATCAACATGCTCTCCAATAAATCACAGTTGTTTATCAGTTTATTTTCGATTTCTCAAAGAAACAACAAATAAGATGTTTGCTTTAAATCTCAGATATTTACAAAATCAGCCACTGAAATCCACAGGCAACGAGCGGCAGCCTCCCAACCAGTCCCTCTGTGAGCATGCACAGTCTGTTACACAATCCTGTTCAGCATTTTCATGGGTGACAAACTCAATTAAACATATTCATTACTTTAATGTTCCACTAGACAGTTTTACCCAGCATTAAATAAATAAATAAATAAATAAATACTCAGTGACCTCTGTATTGATCAGAGCAAAATGGCTTATGCCTGGGTGTGGGTGGTGAGGGGATTGGGGAGGGGGGTGGTAAAAGACTCTTATGTTTTCTCTTCCAATTACTGAAGGAGATGATAAAACCACAGCAAATGATGTATCAGCTCATTTTATCTTATCGCTTTGGGGCTAGGTGACAATGAAGTTCATATTTCACCGGTTCCCATTGAAGATTGTGAAAATTACTTGCCCTTATGACCTGAAATTTCACTGGAAGACAGAAATTTCTCTTCTGCAAAGTAATGCAATTTTTCAGGTGTCAACCTTTAGCCCAGCTTTAAAAATTAATTTCATTTATATTAACCAATGATATTGATATTTTCACAGAATGCTCTTTGATACATGAACCACTGACTAGCAAATTGATGTGCTCAAGAAGGATAGAATTATTTTATCTGAAGCTGTTGGGGACAGACAGATTTACCACAAACTGAAATTCCTATTTCACATTATGCTGTTTATATTAGCCTCAAATACCTTAAATCTCTGGACCTGTAAATAGTTGATTCTTTTGTTAAGATTTAGGTCTGCTTCTAGATCCATTCAGTTTTGAAATAATTTCTCTCTACACAATAAACAAATAAAAACACCATGTGTTTGGAAATAATAGGAATAATAAGAATAAAGTCTGTCACAGACCACAGATCAGTACACATACGATGGCATGAAAAATGCTTCCCAAATTATTAAAATAGCGGAATGCACAACTATATATTCTCCCTTTATCCTGTCACTTATGCTATATTTCAGTGTGAAAAAAGCACACAATGTAGATTTTCTGAAGTGGTCTTCTGCTAACTACAGGTAACCTTCTTCCCCAATTATCTCAATCTAACTTGGAAATAAAATTACTGAGGGAGCCTGTATTTCAGAACTTTTCTGGTTTGACTATGTGGTTCCAAACACCTCACACAGACTAAAATATCTGCATACAATGTTAGCAAATTTAGTACCAACTCTTACTTCTTACAACTGGGTCTCACGAACAATTTTTTTTCCTTCTTGATTAACCCTGGCTTTTAGAGAGCAGGGGTTCATTACCACTATCAGAAAACATTTAATTAACTCAAGGAACAGAAATACCCGCTTGCTAAAGACAGTTATGCAAGGCAAATTATGCAGTCTCAGATAGTGGAAGTTCAAAAAGAAGAAAACTATGGGTTTTATATAGGTTTGGGTGACTGTCCAAGCCCTGCAAGATTATGGACATAAAGTTATACCTGTGTTTGGAAAATATGACAGCAGGCTTATTTACAATAAAAAGGAGTGAGAATTGCAGGAATTCACAGATTCTTGTAGGAGTAGACTGATATCTTGATTTAGTTACATTCTGATTTAAGAGCTAGATGGATTTGCTTTTCAAGAGGAAGATACAAAAGGCTCATACAGATGTTTACATCACCTGGAGAAGGGCAACCTTTTTTCCTCTACCAGGGCGACCTGTTTATGCTATTTGCTACAGCACTGATGTTCATACATATACACACTTCATATACCTAGCATGTCAAACGATTGAGACAACAAATCATAACCAAGAATCTTTTAATCATTTAGAAATAACTCAGCATAGTCTTTGTGGATTGCATTAAATCATACAACTTCATGATTTCATGTGTCAACGAATTCCATCAGTTAAACAGACACAGTGCAAATACTAAAAAAAGCTTGTTTCGATTTTATTTTGTATACATTGAAAAAATGACATTACCTGCAAAAGCTCAAGAAGAGAGCTTAAGCATCAGTGAGCAGAATTCCATGAAATGATTTCTCACTGTGTAGAAGCTGTCAAAAGAAGCTGATGATATTAAAAAGTGGAATTTGCATCAAAAAAATGCTGAAATGAAGTATTATCAGTATTAAGACTTCGTAGTAATGAATGGTGGAGTGGTGCATTCCATGATCGTTACCCTGTGTGAGACGGAATTTTGGAAAACTAGGTGGGAAAACTCTCTTTGTCATCGCTTCATCTATCCAGCTGAGAAGCAGGTGTCTAGATGGCTTTAAAAAGTCCTTCACAACTCTCTTACTTAGGTGCATTACTTTGTATCACCATAACTGTTGCTATCTTGTTTGCTAGCTCATCTTGAAGTTTATTAATGCAGAAAACGAAAAGACAAAGAACATGAAGCTTTAGATGTTCCTAATTTTCACTCCGCAAAAACTGATCAATAATTTGTCTTCTCACCTCCTTGTGAGCTAACAAAAAAGGAAATACAAATTCAGACTGAATTCATTATGGAAATGTTTTATTATTGAAAGGAGGTAATAAAATAAAAATTCTTCTAAATTTTAACCTCAAAGCTTTTAGCACACTCCCTAGAATCTGGTATTCTCATTAAGAAAAAAAAAAAAATGTATGTTTTTGAGGTGATAAGTATGACCATGATCCGTATTTTGAAAAAATAAATCATACAGAAAGTTTCCTAGTAGAAGTAAGACAACATAGGACTAGTGGCTAAAAACCATGCCATGATGTTGTAACACTACTGCAATTAAAAAAAAGGATTTCAAAACAAGCCCTAAAAAGCTTTCCCTTGTTCAAAGATGGAAGTGCCAGAAAAACAGTGAAAAGGAATCAAGTAGAGATTTTTTTATATATATAATGACAAAAAGGTTGTAGATTTGGGTTTTTCTTAAGTTTAAAGTTTTTTTAAGTTTAAAGTCTGGTTGGTCCTGCTCCTTTTATAAAATTCTTGTGCAGAAAAGTCTTGGAGGATAGTCTTTATCAGACTATTGGTTGATCGTTAACAAGTACAGTGTCTGAAGATTAGGACAATTGCCAGAATCACAGCAGCTCACATCCACAGCAGTATTATTTACTATGTATGGTGAAATGTAAGGAGCAGGAGCAAGCACTTCAAAGGCAGGGCACAGAAAACAATGCAGAAGCCATCTTGGTTTTGCTGTCTCTGAAAGGTATTTAGACATTGATTTTCCTTTTTCTTTTTTTTTAATCATAGGATATCCTGGGTTGGAAGAGAGCCACAAGAACCACTGAAGTCCTTTTCTCAGCCCAGGACAGGCTATCCCCAAGAGTCACACCCTGTGCCTGAGAGTGTTGTATAAACACTTCTTGAGCTCTGTCAGGCTGGTGCTGTGATCACTGGACTGGGGAGCCTCTGTTTTAGAAAAATAAGGCTCATGTTTGCTGTAAATGTCTCTTCAAATTCATATTTGGAACAGAAAATGAGAACAGTCATGTCAGATTTCCACTGCTGTGCCCTGCACCTGCCTATTTCACCACTTTCAGGATATGACTTCTCCCATGGGCTGCTTCTCCACGTATCCAGCAAAGGTCTCTCCAGTCAGAACACGTGCAAGGGGAAGCAGCAACTACAACCAAGAAGGAACCACTACACCTGCAACACTGGCAGCTGTCCAGTGTCTGCTGTTTCCATCTGATCTTGCAGAAGGAGGAGCAGAAAGCAAATGGGCAATGAATAAATAAGTTTCAATGCCAAAAAAGGATTTTTTTTTTTTAATCAGTGACCTGTAAGATGACTTTCATATCCCTTCATCAGAAACAAAACAAAAACAAAAACTCCCCCACACATCTGGCAGGAAGCTAGAATACCAGTCATCAAGAAAGACTGCATCTGATCAGCTCATTAATGGGAAGCAAGCCCATACATAGAAGAACAGATGTGCCTCTCAAAGGCAAGGAGAAAAGTCAAGACTCCAGAGCTGCCAAGCCAGCCGTTCACATTAGAAGACTCTATGCTGTGTTTTTCGTGAGAGATATGGCACAGAAGGTGCCCCTTGCAAAGCGATGTGGATGCAAAAATGGCTTAATGCCACCTTTGTGCTGCAGAGACTCTCAAGGGCTGCCGGAACCAAATCCCCTTCAAGTAAAGTGGGGCAGCTGTAGGGGCTGACATAAACAAACTGAAGTTCATTAGCCTCATTTGGGATGCCCAGGACTGTATATAATACTCAACAAATCTTCCCTCTTGCCCTCAGAAGCTGGGAAACAAAATAGCACAGAACTGCTGTAACACCCTTCACTGCTCAAGCCCTTCTTCACTCACTGCAAGTTCATCTACTGTTAACCAAAGCCAAATACAGATATGACAACAAAATAGAGAAATTGTTCTTAGTTATTTAAGGACATGTCTTCTGTGTGCTCTTTTTATGAACATATAGAGTGTACTTCATATTTTGTATCTGTATTCTTACATTTGTCTTATATTCCTGTAAAAGTCTACAAATTTCTCAGAAGAAAGAACTAACTGAAATCAGTCACCGACCAAGGTTTTGTTATGGCCTATGACTGAAAGGGATAACCCCTTAGGAAGACCCATAGAAATAATTTGTCCAATTAAAACTTACCACATATTTTTAAAGAAGAAAAAAAAAAGCCATGTGAATAGGAGGTTTTATACAATAACTGCTGATATTCATCTTAGTACCTGCTAAACTGAAGTAATATAAATTCAGCTTTAAAGCATCCCTACAAGCAAAGACCCTTTTCCAAGATAAGGCAAGCCAGAAGCACAGCAAATGTGAGGTCTACAACCACATCTATGATTCTTGGGTAACAAAACAAGAATATAACCCTTATTTCAGTTTAAAAATACAATAGAAAATTAAACTGCATTTCTAGTCCAAATGATTGATAAGAAAGGCTTGAAAATGTGATTCAAGTGTAACAGATACACAGACAGCAGTCTGGGGATAGCTGAACAATTGATCCAACAACATGATTTGCCTTGCCATTCCCCCTGGGGTATTAAATCTAAAACTTGCTACTCCTGAGGGCCCAATAAAAAATAAGTCTATCAAAAATTCTGCAGATGACAGGAGGAGAGAGGGCAGTAAGTCTATGTGAAAATATTAGCTCTTGTGAAGAATTTTAATCTGGGCTGTGTTATGCATTTATCAAACCCATGATGCTGTTTTGCACAACTGGAAGTTTTCCTAAGAGCCAGAAAAAGCCAAGTCTAATGTGGGAGTATTGACAAAGGCCCAGTTTCCAGCCAATATCTAACGGTGTTTCATAAATGCTGAAGTCAAAAGGGAAAAGTATTTTCAACTGCTTCTCTTTAGAAAATCCTAACCCCATTGCAATATCCTATCCATTCTGGCCTATGTGCTGCCAAGAACTAAGTTCCTTGCAAAAATACAGCAATTTATCCTGCTCGTGCATGTTTCATTTACAAAACTAACTTAAGGCAGCCTTTTAATACGCAATTCTTACCAAATAAATTTACCACATTTGAAAGAACAATGTGGGAGCCCTTCTTAAATCTTTTCTCAAGTAAGGAAAAAACCCTAACTGGATAGCAGCTCCCCTCCTAGTACGCTCCACATTTTGAAAAAGGTGTACTGTTTTTTAAAAGGAGCAGGAAACTGAATGCATTAGAAAAAATAATTTTCCAGTGGGGTTTGCAGCTTTTAAGTGATTTTTAGTGTGGAACTCAATGTTCTTTCCTTCTTTAAAAAAAAAAAAAAATAAGGCAGAAGATCTACTTTTGGGGTTTTCTCTAGCTGAAGTACTTATAAGTAAAACACCTGTAATCAATTCTTCCCATAACATGCTAGCATTATAGATATTCGAGAGGGTAACAATTTTAAGATATGTGTTAGAGGAAAGAAGATTTGAGATATGAAGTATAAAATAGCTCACCCTACAAAGGGGAACACATTTACAGCTAGAAACTTTAGTAGATTTATCACTACAAGATAATCAATTTTCTATTTGAGGAGTTGGAAGTTGAAATCTTGTGGATTTTCATGTTTGAGAACTTATTACAGGGCAAGGAAAGCATTTCTCACTCTTCCTTGAGCAGATGAAAACCAGTCACTGAAATGCTGAAATGACTAGGATGCAAAACTTGAGGCAGCAGTACAGACTAAAAATAACTCATCCAGACACATCTGGCAGCACCAGTGAAGAACTGATAAACTGATCAATAAAACATCCTTCCTGCTTGACAAAAGTTGTATTTACTTATCCTCCTTTAATAACCATATAGGGGGTTTTAATGTGAATTTTAAATTTAGCAATAGACTTAACAACTTTAATTTGTTACATTAATTGTTGAAGCTTCAAACATACAGTAGTAATTGAACCCACCAAAAAAATAACTAAAATTGCCAAGTATCTGCTTCTTAGCATTCCACCCAAACAAAATGTCGGTGTTGATAAAATCCACTTTTAAAAACATGTATCCTTGCAAATCTTAAGTACTGTCATCTCATCACCCTGTTGGAGTTTGATGGATTACGCCTTTTCCTTATGTTCATTAATCTCATCACCTTATCTTTTACACCACTTCATTTTAGCAGAAAGGCAATAATAAAACCCTCATCCATTATCCTTTTACGCATCTAGTCAAGCGGAAATGGTTAATAACATGCTACAAATTGAACTTCAATCACCTCATTTTCTCCTTTGTCGAATGCACATTAAAGTATATTCCAAAAGTGCAATTTGTTTTACAGGGGAATTTGTGTTATATTGCTACAGACAACTAAAATTAAGTGTTTCTCAGTTTGGTTATTAAATATATCCAACTGTCCTTTTATCTCTGATACTAAAACATTAACTCATTTTATTAGGGTGTAATAATACAAGAGCCTTATCTCCCAGAACACAGGGACATCTAGTCTGCCTAATACTAAGTGTTATACAATGGGTCATTTATCTTTTTCTTTTTTTTAAAATATGCTTCTGATAGTTTATGAATTGGTATATTATTGCAGATGAAATGGCTCTCCATTTAAGAAAAGTTAATTTGTTTACATGCAGGCTTATCTTCAAATGCAAGCCCTATTAGAGAAACGGTCTATAACTGTCAGAGCGAGCGAAGAAGGAAAAGAGGTGGATGTAGAAAAATTTAGAGCCCAGTAATTTAACTCTGATCACCAGCCTCTTGTTTGAATATTACCTGTGCTCCATATGCACTTCACAAATATTCCATCATATGATTCTATAAAATTGAAATAAGAGGCAAAGAACTTGTTTCCATAAACTCTCCCATCATTCCAAATACATACAGGCATATATTAGTAAATTAAAATAAATGACATTTCTAAAAGACCCCATCTAGTATAAAGAAGTTCCCAAATATGATGCATTTGGAGCTGTTCCCTCAA
>WBMY01014847.1:248729-254137 GCA_013397315.1 Donacobius atricapilla | reverse complement strand
GGGTGGGTGAAAGTCTAACTCTATTTAATTCAGTGACAGTAATCTCTTTTACAGAAAGGATGCAAGTTCTCCTGCACTTTGTTCACCTCCTCAATGAAACAAGACTGAGTGAGTAAAACTGCATATCCAAATAAATATAACCACAAATATTGTGCAATTGTTAAAATGACAGGGTATTTTCCCATGCTTGGCCTCATTTCAATTCTACAGAAACTTATTATTAACTTAGTATTAACTTCGTATTAACCTTACAAGAAGCCCAAGAACATCATCGATCCAAACTGTAGGCCACGAAGATTCAACAGGGGAAACTGTTTTTTATTACCAAAAAAGCTTGCAACAGTTAGTGTTACAGTGTATATATAAATGCACAGTAATGAATTTTAAAAATGAAGTAATTGCTTACCTTTATTTTAAACAAAGCACAAACACAGCTCTAGTTAACTTACAGTAAGTTGTAAAATCACTTTTACAGTTCCCTCAGTGGCCTACCTTTCTTCCCATCTCTCTTGTCCATTAAAAGTTTGCCTTATTTCCCAAACAATTCCAATACTATTTCCTCTCTCCTGCTCTACCACCTTCCATTCAGCCTGTAGTTTCAGAAGGATTTTTGCAGGTGGCTGCCCTGCAAACATTGCACCTCATCCACCCCCGGTCACTTCCTACTGCTACCCCAATCCCTCCTTTCTCCAAGGACTATGTTTGAGGCCATGGGATAAAGCTGGAGTTGCACAGGTATTCAGACAGAAAGTCACCTAGGGGCAGGGAAGAGGGCAATAATGCAGGGGTGAAGGAGATGGAATGGTTTTAGTCCGACTCACTACCGTAGTTGCTAGCTCCAGGTTGCAAATTTCCTCTTTGATCTTTGACAGTGTACTGGGTTTTATTTTTTTGTAGTTTGGCCAACACGTAGCCAACTGTTGCTTCTGGTCCTGCATTTAGAGAAAAAGATTTCTGGCCTGTGTTTGCAAACTGTGGTTCTCCAATACTGACAAAACCCAGGAGGAGGCTTGTTTTGCACCCCCGTAATACAAAAAGCATTCTGCTTCACCAAAGCATAGGGAATCTTCACACCACTTTGTGCTCATGGCACATTCAGCCCTGGAAGTGCAAATGCAATTCACACCAAAATAAATGATTTAGCCACTCAAGAATTCAGGCTTCATCTTCACAAAGTTTGAAATACTCCACTGTTTCTTGAGCTATCCCAAACTGAATTTGATCTCGACTCAAAATTACATAGATGAGTTAATATGCTTTTCATCCACTCAAATGCAGAGTCACTGAATTCAACTGAAATTTTATTATTTGCTGAACCCTGCATGCTTAAATTTTCTTTTCTAGTTTCACATATGACCACCAAAGTAGTGTCTGACATCCCAAGCCTGCACACATTCAGCACCTTAAAATCTTAGAGGCATATTAACATATTAAACTGTAAAAATACAAATTTCTAAATTTCTAAACTTTGAATACGTGGAATTTGATCTAAATCATTGACTGATTTTTTTCCATTTTGATATTTCTGAAATCTACCTTTCAGAAAAATGCTTTAAGTATCCATGCTTAACAACATCTCCCTCTTGTGAATGTGTTAACAGAGGACGTTTTCTACTTGTTTCCCTTTTGTTATTTAATTTACATTAAACCAGATGTTCGAGAGAGCCGTTTAGGTTCTTACGAGAAAGTCTAGTACCCAAGTGAAACAAACAGGGAATTGCTGCAGGCAATAAACCTACAAAGCTCCTAAACTGCTATCTGCAGTTGACTGACAGAGGTGCAAGTTCACACAATGTAAGTTCAACCCTTTAGCTGATGCCACACTTCTGCAAAATGTAAATTACTGTTGCTCTAGTGCTCGAACGCAGCAGTTTATTGCAGAAACAAATGAACAACTGAATACTAACAAAGTCAACGAGAGTCTTGATTCCAGTCCCTAACCACCATTCCTGTACCACATAACATGTCATCATCCATAAGTAAATGAGTTAATCAAATTAATGAGGATTCAGACAAATCGCCTGCCTAATGAGCACTCAAACTGATGTGGCAAGGGTTATGCTCCAGTGCTGACAAAATCAGTTTGATGAAACTGTGACAAAAGCAGCAAAGCACTGTTCCTTCAGCACATTTTCCTGCATCTTATTAACATGAAATTATAATAGCTATTTGCAAACTGTATGGGGAGACCATTTATTGCCAAAGTCATGTAAACATATGCTTTATCTACTCTTCTCTCCTGCACAGGTTTCTGTGCATATTGTTGGAATTCAGGATAATAACTATTCAGTTCTTTTTGAAAATGGCAATCAGATAGAGTTGTTTTAAGTAATTCAGATGGAATACGCCAAGAGAATTTCCAGAGGTGCTACACTGTATGATTTTGCATTTTATGAACATGACACTTGGCAATAAATATAAAATAAAACAAACAAAATAAATCAAACTACTATGCAGCTTTGCAAACAGTTCAGAAAATTAACCCTAGAATCTCTTCAAAAGCAAATAGAAAAAATCTGGCTCCAGTTTTTAGATGAGTGATAATGCTTATATGATGATTTCCAAATTCCATAATGCTAAGAAGCAACAAACACAGGCCAAAGAAAGAAATTAACCTAACTAGTATTTTAATTACTTTATCTAAATCCTTTAATCAGGGCTCATGTAAGACTTTTCTAGCTGTAATAACTAGATATGTCTAGGTTAAAAGTGCAGGGCCAAGGAATGGAACACTAGATCTGAAAATACTTAAAAATGAAAAATCTGAAAGTTAAAAAAAAAACCCATAATTTTAAAAAAATGAAAATTAACTCTTAGTTTCCAAGTGTTATCTGTCCAGAACACTTTCTCAAGAGAAGAAAAAACATCTCTGCACCATGTTGCTTAAATGCGAGAGATACAAAAACATAAAAGAAAACTTTTTACACATAATAGGCATAATTAAAGCAGTTTTTATATAGCACTGGTGCACCTGCATAGAGATCATATAGCCCTTCACTAAGATTACAGGAATGAAGTTCTGGATGCTATCACAGACCCAGTAAAAAGTCAAATATTTACACACTAATGCCTTTCCTTTCTCTAGGGGGAAGTGTCATACTGGTAATATCTAATTATTATCCTGTGAGAATAATCACAGGATACAAGGAGTGAGTTGGGAAGTGGTAGAAGGCACAACTTTTGCCAAGGAACATGGGACAGAGCAGCTTTAACATTTCAGCATTAAATTAAGAGGAACAACTGACTTCTACATAAGGACACAATTTGAGATACCAATGAGCTTGTATTCTCTGGAGTAGGAGTCCTTGGCTTTAGGATCTGTGTTTGAAAAGCAATCCAGAGGCAACGTATAAATGATGTTGCATCCAACATATACAGAATGATGTCAAACTGCCAAAAGAGTAATTAGGATCATTACCAAAACAACAAATACGTATATGCATTAAAAAAAAAAAAAAAAAAAACCAACAAAAATATTACATTAAAATGGCAGTAGAAATCAGTAGCAGTTAACAGGATTATATATATACATCTTACTCTATTTTAACACTAGACGTTTTCTTCCCGAAGGACACTGTCCTTGATAACAAGGTTATCTATCTCTGAAAGGACTGAACTCTCCACTTCCATGATTCTTGTCACAACATACTCCATTTAAGTTTCCAACGGATTTAAAGGCTCTCAAAAACCTAATCCAGCAGTTAATATTTGACTACAGGTGGAGTTTATGGCTATGGCTCCACAGCAGGTGGCAGCCACAAGAATGGCATGGCCTGCTCCAAACTCTATGGTCCTGCTGCCTTCTTTCTCCTGCCATTAACATTCCTATGGGCCCAGAGGTAGTTGGCTCAGGGAATCACCCTTGCAAAAATTCATGTAAGAAAAGGTCATCTCCTGTTAGGTGAGTTCCCTAACTTGACTCCTCAGATAAATGACAGAATGCCTTGGGTTGGAAAGCACCTTTATGGACTTGGCAGTCGGTGCCATGCTCTAGTTGACAAAAGCGATGACCAGCCAAAGGTTGGATTTGGTGATCTTAGAGGTTCCTTCCAACCTAAAAGATTCTGTAATTTTGTGATTAAAGATCATTGGTTTCCAACCTCAGTGTTGGCAGGGATTTCACCCTAGATCAGTTTGCTCAGGGCCCCATCCAGCCTTGCCTTGAACACCTCTAGGGATGGGCATCCACAGCTTCTCTGGGCAACCTGTTCAAGTGCCTCACTATGCTCTGAGTAAAGAATTTTTTCCTAGCATCTAATCCATAGCTTTCCTCTTCTCATTTAAAATTGGTCCTCATTCTCTCATTCTCCCTTCTTTTTTAAGTCCCCTTTAGGTGCAGGAAGGTTGCTCTAAAGTTTCCCTGAAACATTCTCTCCAGGCTGAACAGCTCCAAATCTCAGCCTGTTTTCCTCTGTCTCTCTGATCCTTGCCACAGCCCTCCTCTGGACCTGCTCCCAAAGATTCACATCCTTCCTATGTTGAGGACTCCACACCTGGACACAGTACTCCAGGCGGGGTCTCACAAGGGCAGAGCAGACAGGGAGAATCACCTCCCTCAACCTGCTGGTCACAATTTTTTTTAATGCAGCCCAGGATGTTGCAAGAAAGTACTAAAGAGCCCCAAATAATTCTTTCTGTGTCAGACCCCACCAGCATTAATGGGGTGGTGGAACCCTCCTCTTCTGTTTCAGGAACGACTGTGTGCTTTTGTGCCTCTGAAAATATCTTGTCATTGCCACTGCACAGGTGTTTTCCAGCAGAGTTGCTCTTTGCCAGCTATAGGAACACACTGCAGAAGAAACAACTCAACTGGTTAGTTCTGCTTCATAATAATTTCCAAGAATCATCCAACTCCAAAGATTACACATCTCTGGGATAAAAAACACCCCAAATAACACAGATTCTAATACAATAAAACGTGTATTCCAAGACAGCTGCGTTCTTTAGTGACAAAAAGAATATAAATGGCAAATTCAAGTGCCTCTGCAACGTCTTTCACAACATCTACCGAAGTAGGTAACTTCTCTCATACTAGAAGCAGACAGCATCCATTCTTAGGTCCAAAGCTACATTTTTAAACAACAGATTTCATGCTGGTTTTCTACCTGCAGCAAATGGATATGACTGTGATTTGCTGAAAAGCTACAAATATTACCAAAATCCTAGTTATTCAAATATTTTGGTTACACATCCCAGTAGACAGATTTTGTGAAAGCAGTAATTCTAATTACTCTTCAACATGCTTAACTATTAGAGAAAAAGCACAAAATAAAAAAGAGAGATGTCTTACATGTGATGCTTGGAAAAAAACTTTTGTTTCCTGACAAAACAAATTGAGACTGTTGGCCTAATTCCACAATAATAAAATAAAGTATTCAAAACCAAATACACCAAAATCCAACAAATGC
>WBMY01014847.1:236229-243729 GCA_013397315.1 Donacobius atricapilla | reverse complement strand
TCCAAAAAGCTGCAGGGGTTGAAAGCTTGTGTCAGAGGGGTCAAAGGAAGAAGAACAATCTTTTAATAACTCAGAAGGACTAAGAAGAATGCAGCAAAACGGCAGAGCGTTTTGCTTTCATCCAAACATGAAAGATCCTCATTGTCATTTGTAACATGAGCCAATTAAAAAAAAATTATATCCAAAGTCTCATGTCTATGAAATGTCTGCGGGAAAGATGGCTTTACCATTCCAAGTGAAAAATCTGTACCACTTCCTACAATCCAGAGGATGCATAAGAGAGCAACACTTGTGAAAAGCAGGCTGAGAGTATGACTTCAACAGCTATTTAAGCAATCAGAAATCCAGGCTGCTGCAGCCCCACACTCCCTACTACCCCAAAACATTTCTTCCACTAGTACAAGTACCAGGGAATGACAGACAGAAAACTATTTCAGGGAGCTCGGGAGATGAAAACTAGCTCTGTTAGGGTGGGGGGATTCTTTTTTCAAAGGGAACAGCCACTCTGCGTGCACTGCAGAGCTCAAACAATGCCAGTCAGAGCAGGGAGGGCAGGGTCACAGCAGCTCACACCAAACTTGCTCCATGCTACCTGAGGGAGCATGTAGCTGTACATTGAATTTTACTACCCCCAGACATAATGTCACACAAATGAAACAGGGTACTCCAGCAACTTGATATGTCTCAATCATTTCTTCCTCACCCGGTATAGCAACTTTTTTTAAGAAGTTTCTGAAAGTTGCAGTAAGACCAAAAAAAACCAATATTCCATAAAAAAACTGCAAAGATCTCCCATTACTGAGACTATTTAGATTAAATACTCACAATAATAATTAGGGAAATAACTGCTAATACTACACATTAAGAAACTAATTGTATAACCACGTATGTACAAGAGTAAGTTGAGTGATAACAAAGTATATCAAAGTGTAGAATTTTCACACATTCCAAAATCATTTCTTGAATTTTTCCTCTCCATCATGAGGAATGCTTTTGTTCCCTCATGCAATTGAAAACCGCATAGCAAAGTACACATGCCTTCTTTTTAAATGGCATAAGAACCTGATATTTAATTCTGAAGAGTGAAAAAGCATAAAGAGCATTACAAAAAAAAAAAGCTTTACACAGCTCCTAAGGCATTGAAAATACCTGTTTTGTACTGCTGACTAATATTTTAACCACTGCAAGGTGGAAGTGCAAGCTTAAGGAGCATGGAAGGTTACGCATGGTACATTAACTGTATTTTTCTGTGCAACCTACAATGCACCCATACAAATAAAAAATGCTTTCTTGGTGACATAATCACTGCCCTTTCAACAGCATTAGGCAGGTAACTCCCATGCAGGCTGCTTCCCTACTGGAGTCAATCACAGCTGCAGGAACTTCCTGTCATTCCCTAGAGACCAGAATAAGTTTTCTTAGGTATCATAATGAAGGAAAACACAAGTAGTTTACAAAAAAAATGATCAAATCAGTCTTCTCTGTGGAAAATGACCTGGCTTGAGTTTCTGTGGCTCATCCTTACTCAAACACTGAGTTAGTGTAACAATCCAGCCCTTCTGCCTAGGAAATGCTGCCGGGTCCAGAAGAAATGGGATAGGAAGGGAATGATGTAGCCAAAGACTGCCAAGACATGCCTCATAAAGACAATCACTATTCCTTCAGAAAAGTGTCCAGGGTCTCCAGTAAGGTCTTCCAGGTACTACTGTAAACTGAAAAATGGACTGCTTTAAAGCAGAATTAAAAGCTCATCCTATGATCCAGAGTGTGCCGTATGTGAACACACACCAAGTTCCTGTGTTTAGACAATGAGAAAAGACATGCCTGTGCCCCACCTGTGTATGCATAAATAAGTATTTATGGATTTTATTAAAACTGAGGCTAGAATGAGTACTATTTGCTCCCAGCAGAAATTTATAGGAGGAAATTCCTTGCAAATACTTGTCAGATTTGGATAAATGTTTGAGATCCACCCTTGCATTTTTTCACTAGCCTATCTTCCTTCTGCAGTGAGGCATAAATTTTATTTTAAATATACTGCACAGTAGTAAACACTGCTCGTGAAAATAAGATTTACAGCACATTAATAAAATCATATAGGCCCACTGGCCCTAAATATATGAGGCACACAATTTAAGTTTTCATGACTACCTCAAAAGAGACCTAGAGTTGCCATGCAGCATGCTTAAATCTACAGAGTATTTACACCTACACATCCATTCACCTCTTACCTATCTCTAATTATTTATTTTCTGCAGCAAAGGACAAACTTCTGAGAGATTAATACAATACACCAGGTGTGATATTTATTAGTTTAGGATTCTTGAAAAAACCAAAGCAACACCTACAAGTGACAGAGCATGGGATCTTAGCATTTGTTTCACATGAAAGAGAAATAAAAAATTTTAAGGTTAAACATCATGCTTTAAAATAATGATAGCTCGGAGGCAGAACAACAAAAATATCTAGAATCCAGACTCCAACGAACAACAGAAAAGTATCTGCAAGTAGCTTGGCAGATGCCCTTGAAAAACATATACCTTAGACACAATATTTAAGTGCTAAAGTGTAGAGAGAGTAAAAAAATATCTGAAATTCAATTTCCATATATATATATATATTCATTCACTACTGGAATTTTGTATCAATTTTTGTGTATCAACTCAAGGAGAAATTACTCATGAGAAATATTACTGATTATTTTATTACTCAGACACAACACTGTGTGAAGGAAAAGTTTCAAATCTATTCTCAAAATGAATGAAAAGTTTATAATTTCGAACAAAACAAGCATTTTGCTTCCAAAAACGCCTTGGTTTTGTCTGCTTCGTTACATTTTGGAGGCCAGTGATTATTGCTTTCTCTTATTATCATCCCCTCCAAAAGTGCTAGGTGATTGATACTTAGAGCCAACAGGTCAAAAAAAACCAAAAAAAAGTTCATTAACTTGACTCTTTCTATTTTTTTCTTTTTTTCTTAATACCTCTAGTTCACATACATTTTTTTGAAATTTTAACATTGATTCCAGGGGTAGCAACAATGGCAACAAAAAAATCTCAAAACTGACATTACAGGAAAATAGTTTCTTCCTGACTCTGTTGGGATCTTCTTTGTTTTTCTAACAGTGTCATATAAATCAGTTAAATGAGTTATTGTGGATTTAGATCAGCACAGGTAAGATTAGAAGCCAGACCAAAAGTAACAGGAGGCAGATCTTTAATCCTTTCACGGTTTCCTCTGAGTGCCAGAACTTCATAAGTTCACTTCACTTCAGTCTTCCCTAAATGGGCAACTGTTGGAACAGTTGTGAAGACACCTGGATACAAGGAAAATCTTAGACAAAGCCAACACAATCACATTTTTTCCAGCTTTTCCTCCGCCTGCCTCAAGCATAAGACTCATCAGGGATATTTTGGGGATGGATAAGGTAAGTAGGACAAGGTGGTCCGACAAACTCTGTTTTGTAATAATCATCACAAAAGCCAGCAAAAAGTTCATGCAGCCACCCAGCTGCTCTCACTTGCACTGAATTCTAAGTTTCCTGCACTGAAGAGTAATTTCCCATTTCCGTCTGTCTCCCAAATCAGGAGATTGATTTATACCTACTGTCATAAGCAAGTCAACTCTATTCTGCAAGCCTAAGGCAAAAATCAGCAAATTCTGGAATCCCAAACACAGCTCCTCTCACCTAAAAAGCTGTCTCCCAAATATAACAACATACAAGATATCTTACATATGTACACAAATACACAGAGCAACGGGAAAACAAAATTCAGTCCTGGGGATCCTACACGCCTCAATTTTTATTTGCATCATTTATACAAGTTCCAAGCAGCTACAGCTCCATGTGGTATTTTACATAGAAGCACCAACAATGCCTTCAGATCTATATAAGATAACAAAGGGATAGCAACAGATGCCCCAAATACACAAAAAGCTGATCCATGCTGGCACAATTTTGTATGAATTTTACCAGTGATTTCATAACAAAATGACAGAGCTGTACACTCCTAAAAAACACAATCTGAAAGTTGTATGTTCATCTTAATACATATGAGGATTTCTTCCAATATTACAACAACATACACACACACACATATATATATATAATCACATATACATAATCACTACATATTTAAATCCATTGCTTTAAAATAATAATTCTTTGGAAGAATGAGAATTAATTTTGTACATTTGTACATCACCTAACAAATTCAGTCTCGACTTTCACTGGCACAAGCCTGATGCAAATATTAAAGTGATCATAATGCAACTTTCTGTGCAGTAAAATTATATGATGTACATAATGTATTGAATGCTATTGATTCTGAAATGATATTGTGGAAGAGACTCATACTTAAGTGTGCCAGAGTCTCCAAAAGATCTTGCACTTAATTATTTATCAGAGCCAAAATGCAGCCATTTCCAGAATTTACTTATCAGCATTCTTTATCTTAACATTATACTCTAAACTGTATACAATACTTTCACATCTGCAGTATTTAATGCAATATGCTTTGTTGCAAGAGGCAAAAGAAAAGGATTTTGATTCTTAGTAGGCCCCTTGAAGTATTTCTGTACACTTTCAAAATAGAAATAACAGAAGAGTTAAAGTAATTGAGATTTCTAGTGTGAACGGGCAAACCATTGTTAAATAGCACAACAGTCTAACACATGCTTTTTGTCAAGTGATGCTTCAATTTTGTTCCAAATGGTTTAAGGGGTGAATAAGAGGGTGGAGGGAGGTTTCTTACTTTTACATTAGTATGCTTGCAACTAATTTTTGAAATATTTTTTTCTTTGTAGCCTTCTGGAGGGGTTTCAGTCAAAATGCTAAACTGATTGTAATCTATCACTAACATCTGTAACATATTGATGATTTTACTCCCAAATCCTTCAAACATTTGCTGATCCACAACTGCTTCCAGACTGGGCCTAAGCAATTTAGTACAAAATTACATTTAGAAAAGTATTTTTTGTGCTCTACTATTATCATACAATTAAATTCAGAAGTCTCTGCATAATCTGCATTTCAGTATTCAGAATTTGGGTATTTTTTTCTTTTTTTACAGCTATACACAGTGTCTTCATAAAAATAAACTGATTTAAAATCACTACTCTGCTAGTCTATATTTTGTTAAAGCTTTCAGAAGCTCCATTGTATGTTGCCTCTCTGAATTAACCTTCCTACTACAAGAAATTGTCTTTCAGGTTCTACACCTGTCTTCTTCCACTTACAGATTATGGCTGGCTTAAAATCCAGTGTGCTTCAAAATTAAAATGAAAGTATTGAGTCTCAAGCAGATATTTTTAAACCCCAAATTACCACAGTAAACTTGAATAGATACAAGCCTATATTCGCATGCTTTGCATCTTTGGCTTTCATTGTACTCAGCATATTACAATGTAACATGCTTCCTCCAATGACTCACATTAGCGAGAGGATAGAACAACTTTGAAGTGTATTTGCAGTATATGTGCCATCCTCACAGGGGGTTTTATTCAGGTATATCTAACATGGCAAACTTCAACTCTTTATGCCCATTTCACAACCCAGCAAACCCTACCCCTTAAGACCTTTATTTGCTAATGCCGTTTGTTCCTGAACTGCTTGAAAATAACTTGACAAAGCTGACGTTCCAAACAAAGACCACACTTCCTGTTCTTGCAGGGAATCTGGAACACCATCAATGTTTTGTTCAGCTTGCATAAGTCACAACTGATTGGCCACAGTCCCTGCGGGCATGCCATTTCATCCAGACTGGATGGTTCATTAGTCATAATTACTATAACTGTACAGCAGAGACTGCAGTTTTATCTCATCATACATCTTTGATAAAGCTGCTTCTATTTCTGCTTCATCAGCATGTGAAGTTACATTATTGGAGCTTTCATTTTCCAATCTGTGATTAACATCGGTTGTTCTGCTTATAAAATGGGCACCAAAATTCAAGATAACACACAAAGTAAGGCCACGGCATGACCACTGCTTGAACTTTGCGTCAGAAATCCTGCAGCAGTTATTGCTGCAGAGGAAGAAGAGGCTCTGAAATGATAGAGTCCCTAAGAAAATTTAACCAAGGAAGTACCAACAACGCATTTTGTGAGAGAACAAAATAAGGCTGTTGGTTTCTAATGTGAACCGTGACAGAAAAATCTCTGGTACAAAGGTTAGAGGCAGGAAATCTCTGACAACTGCTGGGTCCATCAGCATTTTTCAGGTAGTGTTCATGCAATTGCAGAAAACTAAAGCCTGCAACATAAAGAACCATGATGAACACTGACAGCCACCGCGCTGCACTCCAGTTAGCAAACAGATGCTAAAACACTTAAATCTAATAAGGACTGTGAATGCAATCTTTAGCAAAATGCATGTAGAAGTCTCCCATTAAGGCATTTCCTCGTCGTGATGCTTGTTGCTGATTTTTCCATCTTATTGTGTGATAATAGGGGACACAAAGGCTGGTGGCACCATCTGAATGTGCATCGTGTACCCATGATGGGCCACATAAACAGTCATAATCGACAGCTACACACAGGCACTGAGGCTGCAAAAATCCCAGAGTAATTAGTGTTGTCTGAATGCAATGACATCTGTTTTCTCATGGTCCTCTAGACTTGTCAGGCCAATAAGATGTATATGAAAATATATGACAAGCATTGCAAATGCCCTTCTGAAAGGTCTCACTTTGGGAAAAGCTGAAGGAATGACACGTGCCACCTCTTTTTTGCCAATATACCTAAAACCCAAAGCTTGAAGATCCGAAAAAGGCCTTTTGAGTCATTTTACATTTGACTACAGAAGGTTTATTCAGAACAGAGAGCAGTGCTTAGGTAAGAATATATTGCAGCAGCTTTTGTTCTTTTAGAAAAGCAAGCTTAGTTAACAGCAAAGGAGTAAATGCAACTGTTTATTTCTGACCAGTGTGCTTGCACATCCGTGTCATCACCGTCTCCCTTTTTAATTAAAGCAGCAGACACCCTGTATACCACAACAGTGTAAGTCTATATGCATTTTAAAATATTATTATTATTTTGCTTTAAGAGTGCAACAAGAGCAGTTCCACAGCCGTGCCTTCTGACACTGCAAAAACACTGTACCCTTTTCATCTGAAGACCTAAGCTTTTGTTTTAGGATTCACAGTCTTTTTCCTTAATATGCCTATTCCCTCCATTCTTTTTCTGGACTGTGGCATGTCTGAGCATTCGTTTTCTCCAAGGAAGACATTAGTCATCATTAACAGAAGCCCTGACACCAAGTCTAAGTGCCTCTCCACAATGACCAAGTGGCAATCATCTTTCTCTTACCCTGTCACTGCTGATTAGGGGGTTCTTTCATGAAAATTTAATTTGCCGCCTTTCTACAGCTCCTTTTTACAATTCTGCAATAACACAGCATGCCAGCAACACCAAAGATACAGTAAAGGAGGCTGGACTTGTTTATAAGAAAAGGTAAGATTCAGACTGGATGGCTGTACTTTTTACCTAGTTTAACAAAAA
>WBMY01014847.1:222171-236205 GCA_013397315.1 Donacobius atricapilla | reverse complement strand
AAAAAAAAAAAAAAAGGCCCTGCAGGATAAAGAAAGCAACTGACAGAAGAACAACTCTGTGCCAGACACAAGAATTAAATACAGAAGGACTCAAACAACATGGCACACTTTTGATCCAGCTAAATGAAAAATTTTTTCCTCTGGAAGACAGCTAGCCAGGCCCTCTTCCAAAGCTTTGTTCAATAGGCAAATAGGTAAATGAGATATCTAAACAGATTTTTACAACTAATTGATTTCATAACTCCTCCAAATACACAGGTACTCAGGTTTTTAGCTTATATAAATATTTATTAAAGGATTTCACAATCCGGTGATAAATTTCAACCTCACTTCTTGAGTCTGTGACAACATTACCCTTGCAGTTAGAGAGTCGGTTGTGAAGAAAACAGCTTTAGCTGCTGCAGACAGATGAAAGTTTCAGTCAGATGATACTCCGCAGCTATTCAGCACACACAGTCTCGGATTCCTGCTCTGTGTAACATTACAAACATTGCTGAACAAGATACCATAGCAATGAGTTATTTTAAGGAAGTTTTTCAAAACATTTACTATTCTGCTTTATTTCAATTTGTCTAAAGATTTTTTTAATTATAAGCATATGCTATTTTGTTAACATCTGTGCACAGCATAAAACCTGACTGAATTCCAACTTCTGAAAAAATGCAGATAACTTACATCACTCAAATAAAGTAACAACATTAGAAAACTTCATGAAATTCAGATTAAGATTCGTGAGTTCATTTAACTGATTTTCCATACAGGTATACTTTAAAAAAAAGAAAAAAAACAACACACCATCACTTATTACAATTTTTATGTTCTCCCAATATCTTTCAGAATTTAATTAAGTGCAAAGCTAAAATCTGGATCTACCTCTATTAAATTCAGAAACCACACCTAGTAAAATCCAAGTCATAAAAACTTTATTCAGCTTCCTAAAGTATTGGTCCTCCCCTGCTGACCCAAACCAGCATTGGTAGTCAGAACAGAAACTGTATTGCTAACACTTTGGATTTATAAGAAACCTCCAATGTCTTTAAACAGTCTCCATATATGAAATTTAAGAAGAGGAAACTAGGAATTAAAAGCGGATTTTGAATGGCAGACTGTGATTGTTGTACTGCTACGGCAGTATAACCTTGATTAAATGCAGAGCAATACTAAAGTAAAAACAAAGCCTTGCCATGGCAACCTAAATTAACTACTGAACCAGATCATGCTGATACAGAAAGCTGGTGTTTTAAGCTATTTCAGTCGAGCTCGAGAAAATCTTTGACTTTCTAGAGGGCACAAAATAAACCTTCCCTGGCCGCACAGCTCCCATTGTTCTGTTCCCCGCGTTCTCCTCGGCTCCTCGCCTGCCGAGCCAGGAACACGGACGTGGAGATCCTGGCTCTGCATCCATGTCAAGTTCAAGTCCGGGAAGTTTAGCTCTTTGACTCCCCCCAGCCCCCACCTCCAAGTCGCTTGTCAGTAAAAGGTTGGGCGATTTATTGACCAGTGCAGGACGCCTACTGTCAGTGCTGAAGGAAATATGAGCGGGGGCTGTCGCTACTGTTCTGGAGCTCATTGATAATGACATACCTGCCTCTGTCACCCATTACCCATACTACAAACTACTTAGACCTAACTGAAAAATCAATAGCCTACTTGCACCGGTTCCTGTGGCTGCCTCCTTTGATTGTCAGCGCCTGTCTAGGGTCAGCACTTACATGAAAGGGGCTGTGACTGCCTGATGCTTTCAGGACAACCTAACGATATGAAACTAGCCAACAGAACAGTAAATTCTGTCCCCCTGCCCTCCTCATCAATTAGGCTTTGACTAGGCTTGCCTGTAGAAACCTGACCTTTTAAGTTTAGGTGAATATGGAACTAGCTGAACATGCCATTGCCCTCAGCACTGAGCCAGGAAATCCACTGACAAGTTAAACAAAACAGAAGGTTGTAACTGTCATAATTTGCATTGCACTTTCACGCCAACAAGGGTGTTATCAGTGGGGGCAAGCCCTGGAACACACAAACGCAAGCACCCTAAGTCACTCTCCTCATAAATTTTCAAGTGAAGGGAGATAAAACATAAATTCACAAATGACCGCACATTTCAAGCCCCACTTTCTTTCAAGTTCGCACTCTGGAAGCCCCCAAAGTACACAAACAATTCCCCTTAGGAGGCGTGCTGGCATGCAGATGCCAGTCAGAATGAACCTCCAGGACAGATGATGGATGGGGAAAAGCCACCTGCCTGCGTCTCTAAAGGACTCCTGTATTAGGTTTATTCTCTGCTGAGTATTTATGTGCATCAATACGAAACATTAATGGAAAATACACAGGCACACACCTGTATTTCGGAGCAGCAGGTAGCCATAAATTATGTAAAAATCCCCAGAGAGTCCTAACTGGCACTTCTGAGTAGTATCCACTTGTACATCCTGCATCTTGGAAGTCCATTAGCAACTTCTAAATATCCCTGTGACTCCAACTAAATGATAAATGTTACATTTTAATCCATGTGCCCTCCTCAAAAGGATATTGACAACCATGATGCAAAAAACTAAAGCAAGAAATCTCAGATCTGAAGTAAAGGCTGAACTATAATCTGAAGCTTAATACAACAGTTTTTGTAAATATATACAGACTTTTTAAAAAGTTAATAGCTGAATGCCTTGTTCCCCTTTCTTCCAAAATAAATAAATATTCAAACCAAATGAAAATATTTTTAAAGTCTCTGATTAGTGCTCCTTTCTTATGTATTAATTTTCAATCAAAAATTATTTTATGTCCTTTTATGCTCCTGCTTCCATGGGTCTGCCATGCACAATATAAGCATTACTGAAAAATGCAGACAGCATGAGTGATCCAAAGAATTTATACAATTTGAACACCCAAGCTTCTTCATACCATGAAAGGACTGGCTACATCTACAAACTGTAGTCAATACGAATTTTTTGAAACTCTGAGAAGGCTAGGAATTTTCAGCAGACTTTATTCAGTGCATACAGTTAACAACAGTTAATGTAAATATACAAACTACTCCTAGAAAACCCAGGCAAGATTCAGAATAATCGTTTAAGTAATGCTTTTTACCCTACAGCTGGACCTTTTTAACTCCTGCACACTTAATATCATTCTCGCACAAAACCGTGCAGTGCCAGACACAAGAATGAGCTCTTGGTAAATAAGTGAGAGGAAAATTGCTGCCACTTGGTTTTCAGCATTTAAGACTCAGTTCCAAAACTCCAGATCCCCTTGTAAGCTTTACTTCTGAATGTTGCCTCAATATATGCCAGCTGCTCCCTTTAGGTTATTTCAAATGCGCTTCTTGAAATTGGAATTGAGAAGGGAAAACGGCTGAATTACAAAAAGACAAAAATCTCTTTCATTAAAGCTTCAGATAATATGTTACACTGCAATATTTGTTGCACTGTAACAAATACACAATGTTCTAAATAGACACAAAACAGCACAAACGCGGAGAAGACTCCTCAAAAATGAAAGCATAGAACTGCGTCAAATGCCTTTTAGATAAACAGTATGGCAGTTAGAATTAATATTGTACTCCAAACAAACTACAGAGCAAACACTAGTTAAAAATGGTAGACCTAATTGAGTCTGGATGGTCCCCTTTACAGACCTAATGCAATGATTAACTATGCATCTGGTAGCATGTCAAGTCCTTTTTGTGTGCCTATCTGATAGCGAAGTGAAAGGGCATGGACAGTGTCCAGTCCCAGCAAGCAAATCATTTGGAAGCAGTCATAGCCATAGATCAAAGATTTTTCACTCTACCCAGAGTCTATTTAAACACACCAACCCAGCCCCTTGTTGCAGACAAAACCAGTTAGAAAATAAGAAAGACTCCTTGGGATACAAAG
The DNA here is from genome assembly GCA_013397315.1 of Donacobius atricapilla. NCBI lineage: Eukaryota > Metazoa > Chordata > Aves > Passeriformes > Mimidae > Donacobius > Donacobius atricapilla. The sequence continues at coordinate 232,333 of WBMY01014847.1, read as the reverse complement.
ATAATAAAGGAAGATAGAAGTAGAAAATGAAGAAAAGAAACAGACTGGCAGAACCTTGATTTCCATAGGCCAAGACAGCTGGTTTACATCCTAGTTTTATTTCAGACGGTTAAAGAAAAGGAACAATTTCCATCTCTTAGATCACCAAATATTATTTCAATTAAGCTATGCAGATGGCTTCTATACATTATTTGAGCCAATGCAGTTTCCCTTTTCCAGCAGTGGGAGAGGGTACCTTGAACTATTTTGCAGGTTTTACCTAATTCATAAGAAAATTAAAAAGAGAGCAGCATATGAACTTGGAGAAGTTATTCTGAAATAAGATATGCACAGCAAGATATAAAATAGGATTAGCTATGATTTGATTCTCTCGTTAGAAGGAGCAACAAAACCCCTGCAATGGTTTTAAAAGTTGTTGTTTGCTCCTTTTATGCCCCCATAGTACTTTCAAAGGATAAAAATTCAAAACTATGAACTGCAATGCACAGAAGAGTAGATAGTTCTAACTGTGCATTTAATTTGAATGAGAGAACAGTTAGGAGACTGTTCAAACAGGATTTCTTTTAAATTAAATAAAAATTGCATGCTGTTTCTATCAGACCCAAAGTCAAAACAAAATCACCTCAAAATACAGGGAGGAGAGAAGAGAGAGAGAGAGACTCAATATAGTCCGCGCTGGTCACCAGTGCTACTGAGAAGATTGAGCCGCCTCCATTCCCTCCACCCACAACACCCTTTCTCTTTATAAAATGCCCTCACAGAAACTCACTGAAAGGTTGTAACTTGTACAGTGGCTGGTGAGGAGCAGAGGATTTCACACTACTACTATGTTGTACTTGAGAAAGCATTTTTTTAAGCATAAGCTTATGAACAAGGAGCTTTTGCCTCTAGACCTAGAAAGTGACATTTTAAAAGTGTGTAACTCAGACAATTTTAAGTTAACTCATACATATGCTTTGTCTTGACAAGGCTGCATGAAGATTTTGATCTCTAAAATACCTCTCTAACCAGTAAAACCACACAGGCTATTGTTTGCTGGCATCATTATGTGTACACATAGACACATCAACATCTAAGGCAAAAAACAAAGCAATCACCTGCAGCTACTTACAAAAAAAGCCAAAAGCCTACAAATTGATTTTTTTTTCATTTCCAAAACTTTGATTTTGCTTAAAACAACTTAGTATTTTTTGTACTTTTGAAAGGAGTGCTGACTGAGACTCACAGCATTTTAAGAACCAAACATTATCTCTGTAGCCCACCTCATATTTTTTCTCAAGCAAGTAAGTGTTAATGCATTCAACTGGAGGTGAAGCTGAGAAAATCCTGGCATGTTACGTGCTCTTAAAAGTGACGTAATGAATATAATTAATCAGTTATTATAAATAAAGACCAGCCAAGACACATGAATTTGGTTTTTTCTAATGGATGAAACAGCATACACCCAGCCCAACTGCATCCAAACAAAAGGCCCACGTGAAGTTTCAACAAGAAAAAGAATTTACAAAACTGCTAGAATTGTTCCTTTTCAGTGCATGTCTGATTTTTCCCTGATTGCCAACTTATTAAACTTACAAAACAATATTTAGCATTCAAACCAGTCTATAGCTAAAGAAGTCACCATTAGTCATCCTGAGAAAAGAGAAGATGATACCTTTAACACAAAGTTCAAAGGATTAGAGAAAGTCCCTCAGCAGCAGAATGCTTATGTTTAAACACCAGATTATGAGCACATTCACATTTAAGACCCAACAGGAAAGCAGAAAAAAGCTACTTAAAGGAGTAGCTGGAACCAACCCCTTTCCCACTGAAGAAATGAAAGCTAGAAGAGACTTAGAATCCTGCATAAATTCTTTAATTTCCATACCACTCAATCTTCACAGGAAAAAAAAAAAGTACATGATTTATACAACATTTTAGGCTGATGAGATACATTAATGACATTTGTAAAAATGAAACCATCCTTTCTCCTCCAGTGTGTGCCATCAACTAACTTCATATACACAGACCTTAAAGCAGATCAGCAGATACTAAAGCCAAGCCATGGCTCCCAAAAAGAGGTACACACTGTACACCATCGAATGCAAAAGGAATTTTATCCCTCAGACCCAGCGCAGCGTTGGCTGTAACTCTTAACCTGGTTCTGCTGTGGAGAAACACAACGTGCATTACTGAATCATTTCTTTTCAAATCCATACATTCCCTGCAGCAGTTCAAGCTTCATCAGCAGTGCAGGAATGTACGAAAATGACAGGCAAAGGGCACTAGCTCTTTTCCCATACAGTTCTTCTATAAATGGAAGCAGAGTCCTACAAAGCACTTAAAGCTGAGAATGTTTGAAGACTGATCTCCAGGAAAAAAATAACACAATGGTAGGTTCCACAAGCAGATTACTTATTCCGTTTTCGGCAAAACTTTTTCCATTACATGAAAGGACAGAGAGGAAACCCAACTACTAGAAAATAATGGAAAGCTAGCTGGGTCTCATCTGCAAAGCTGTCATGAACAAAGCATGTACAAACACATACATATTTCATATGCTATTCTTAAAAATACTTCTCAGCCCTTTTGAGAGCACCTGCTCCTTAATTCACTTTTCCCTCTGCTTCTCAGCAAGGGAGAGAAAAAGGACAGGCTTGGTAGAAATCCTTTAATAGCCTTAAGTCACTTTGAATAAACTTTGATTTACCTTAAAAATTACATCTTATATCAGCAGCATGTTATAGAAACATTAAAATACACCAGTCATGATTAAAAGACTTGAAATATTTAACATATGCCACGTTGATAAGCTGGTTAGGCAATCAAATGAAAGTACGCTATATCGTAACGCAGCAAGAAACTCGCATGATTATTGCTAAAACTCCGAGCTGCTTTCCAGCTTTGCTGCTTCTGTTGTTGTAGCGGTTAGCATAAATACATTCCTTTCTCTTGAAGTGGAAAAAAATTAATAGTCTTAACGGCAGCCCTTCGCTGCTGCTTTGCCATCCTCACTGCGAAGAAAACAGGGTGGCACATCCCTTGCCTGGCTTTACACCCGCCCGAGCTCCCTGCCGTACGAGCGGGAGGGGGCAGGAGGAGCCAAGGCAAGAGCAAACACTGCACACCGCGTCCCCTGCCCCGTATCTTTTTACAGAAGCCCTCGCTAACAAAACACTATAGCTCCAGGCAGCGGCATGCTGATGTTGGCACTGCTTAAACCAAACAAACACGATGTTTAACAGTCAAATAAAATGTCCCGCAGCCTCCCTAATGAATTTGTCAAGGACCATCAGATCACCCCCGCCCCTGCCTCATTAACTCAAGTATGATGAGACGGATTATAACGAGAGAATACAGATCAATCGGTCTGAAGACTTCAAGTGGCTTTTAGCCCTGAGAGTTTCCCTCTCTGCGGCACACACACGCACACGGTCTTTTTTAATGGAATACAGTATCTCCTGCTGCTGGAGGGGATGCCACTTCGTTTTATACACCATCAAGGAGCTGCTGATGGACTTCTACACTAACATACATAAAAGCAGAGGTGACAAGGGCTCTTCAATTATAGCCTCCTCGGATCCTGTTCCCCCTTCAATTACTCATCCGGGCGAGAGCAAATTCCGCCACAGATGAAGCTGGTCTTAATGCAGTGCGGCCACAAACACCCAGACACGGGAGAGAAGGGTTTCACGTGCATTATTTGCTGGAAGTGTTTAAGTTTATTGCCCAAATGATGTTTCTAATTAGCGCTGGAGCAATAAATTAAAGTCAGCTTTTGTTTAGCTGATTTATTATTTACTAGGGCTTCAACCTCAGGCAGGAGAATTGGTAATGAATTGTTTTAAATCTGAACACTGGTAACGCTACATCATTAGGCACCTTTTCGGGGGAGCGGGAAGGGAATCGCCCCCTCCTCCTGCTTTCCCCCTGGAAAAAGGAATGCGTGTGCCCCCGCCATTGCCCGCCTGAAGGCTGCGGCAATCTCCCCCGCGCCCAGGACACGGTAACCCCTCGGCTGGGCGCTCTCTCCGGGATGCGCGACCCCGCCGAGCCCTCCCTTCCCACCTCTGCTCGGAAGGCGGCTGTGCCGAGCCCTGGCTGGAGCGGAGAGCGGTGCCAAGCCCGGCAGCGAGTACGCTCCGGGCCGCCGCGGGGACCTGTGCCGGCGGCGTGTGGAAGGGACCCCCAGCCCTGGCTAACTCTTCCCTTTGCCGGGAAGCAGCGGGAGGCGAGGCGTGGGCCCCTGGCTGCTCCGCCGGGCCAGCCGAGCCGCGCAGAGAAGCTCCGCGCCAGCGAAGCGCAGCGATGCCCGCCCGGCCCCGCCGCCCGCGCCCACGGGAGCCTCCGAGCCCCTCGGGCAAGGGGGCAGCTCCGCAGGCACTTACCCGCGCCCCGGGGCGGAGAGCCCCGCTCCAGCCCGCGCATCCCCGGCACGCCCAGAGACCGTGCGAGCAGCGGCGCCAGCGCCCTAGCGAGCCGGCGACTCTGCCCTCGTGGCAGCCTGCCCCCTCTCCCCCACCCCTGCGAAGCTGCTCGCCTCGGAGCCTTCCCTGCGCTCCTCTCCCTCCCGACGGGGCCGGGCCCGGCGGGGACACCTGACACCGCCGCCAGCACCGGGCACGGCGGTCCGCCGCGCCAGCCCCCCCATGCCCGGCGCAGAGTGCCCCGGCGGCAGGCGGGGAAGCAGGCAGGGAAGCAGGCAGGGAAGCAGGCAGGGAAGCAGGCAGCCGATCCCCTCTCTCCTCGCGGAGGACGGAGCCGCACCGGCGCCGGGCAACGTCCGTACTTCTTGCAGCGGTACGGTCGGCACCAGACGTGTTTCTAATTTAAACGCAACACAGAAAACAGACGGCGGTATTTTCTTAATTAAAATCAGCCAGCTGCAGCGAAAGGAGGAATGCGCAAGGAACCGAGCCCCGCCGCTGCGAGCGGGTTACCGGGACGCTCCGCACGGAGCAGCGCACCGCGTCTCCGCACGGGCACGGCCACGGCCACGGCCCCGGCGGGGCTCCCGGGCGGCCAGAGCCGCCCCGCACCGAGGGAATGCACAGCCCAGGGAAGGGCAAAGCAGCTAGGCACCCTTGCCCCGAGCACTGGAGGTGTGGAAATTGCCCTCCCTTCCATCCTAAGTCCCCGCAGGAGAAGCAGATCTGGCCGCTCTGCAGCAGGTACTGCCCCGGGGCTCCCTCCAACCTGACACCTCGGAGCTACGGCTTTATGTCCAAACCATTCCACATTCTTATTAATACAAACTCGCATAAAATATCGTTTCCTTTCGAATAACTCAATCCTGCGCTTTAGGAGGATGAAAAGAACTTTATGGCACAAGATTTATCTAAATTAAGGTGACTGGAGGCAGTAAAACAAGGTGTGCCACGCTACTCCGGTGACGGTCTCACTTTCACTGCTGCAGCCCGGCATTAAGCGAAATAAGATTTATGCCTGCGGTGAAGCCCCGGCTCGCCTCTCCCTTTTCCACGCACACACCGGCACCGCTGCCGGCTCCCCTCCGCAGCGAGCAGAGGGAGCAGCGCGCTCGGCTCGCCCTTCACCGGCCGCCACGGCGAAGTTACGGGGATCTGGGGTTTTCTCGCCCCCCACGCCGCGCCGGGGCGCCCCGAGCCTCCCCTGCCGGCTCTCCCGCCGCCCCATCCCGGTTCTCCCGCAGCCCCATCCCGGCTCNGGCAGGAGCGGAGCGAGAGGCGCGGACAGCGGGAGCCTCGGCGCGCACTTCCAGGGCTGGGGAGGGGGAGGAGAAGCCATCCCGGGCACGGCAGCTACGCCCTCCTCCCGGCTCAGGATAAAACACAGTCTGTGCAAAGAAAACAAAACAAAACAAACCAAAAAAAAAAAGCAACAGCTCCTCTCCATACAGTCTGTCTCACAACAATCCATGTAGAGCTGCAGGACGGGAATGAGAGATCACAGACCGAGTGCACCCGTCTGCGCGTAAAGATAGAGACAGCCACAGAGCCGGGTTCAGCCAACGCCTCCAGCAGGAAAAGGGAAATCAACAACACCCCCTGACAGTCTGAGCGAGCGGCAGCCAAACTCATGCACATCTCTGGCGGTGCCACGGATTGAAAGAGAGAGAGAGAGAGAGAGGCAGACAGACAGACACAGAGTTCACTCTTCCGCTGAGGGCATTGCTCGCATTCTTCTCCTCCTCTCGTACCGTGTGCGGTTTTAAACTTCGCCGCCGACCGGCTTCTCTGCGGGGACCTTCTGCAAGTCCTGGGGAAGTTTGTTGTTTTGGGGTTTCTTTTTCCATGAACTATTGAAACGGCATTTTTGCCGCTGCGCGGGGGGGTGGGCGCCTAAGCGCAGAGGCAGCCCAGACTTCCCTGCCCCCATCGCCATCCAAAACTTTGCGCTCCGGGAGCCCGCGGGGGCTGCCCGCCGCTCCTGCACCGGCTCCGGCATCACCGGCTCCGGCATCACCAGCACCGCCGCGCCCGCTCCGGGCCGCTCCTCCTCCTCCTCCTCCTCGCCGGGGCAGCGCCGGGCTTCGCTCCTTTGTGCTTCGCCGCCCTCCCCGATTTCTTTAATTGCCCTCGCTGGAGCGCCGCTGCCGCCTTCTCGCCGGAGGCGGTGGGGGTCTGCGATTCGGCCGGTGCCCTCCGCAAAGCTGCAGCCACCGCTAAAGCATTGGATCCCTCAACGTACTGCGAGAGCCCGGTGTACAGCCCGGACCTGTGCCCCAACATGATCGCCGCGCAGGCCAAGCTGGTCTACCAGCTCAACAAATACTACACGGAGCGCTGCCAGGCGCGCAAGGCGGCCATCGCCAAGACCATCCGGGAGGTGTGCAAGGTCGTGTCGGACGTGCTGAAGGAGGTGGAGGTGCAGGAGCCGCGTTTCATCAGCTCCCTGAGCGAGATCGACGCCCGCTACGAGGGGCTGGAGGTGATCTCGCCCACCGAGTTCGAGGTGGTGCTCTACCTCAACCAGATGGGCGTCTTCAACTTCGTGGACGACGGCTCCCTGCCGGGCTGCGCCGTGCTCAAGCTGAGCGACGGCCGCAAGCGCAGCATGTCCCTCTGGGTGGAGTTCATCACCGCCTCGGGCTACCTGTCCGCCCGCAAGATCCGCTCCCGCTTCCAGACGCTGGTGGCCCAGGCCGTGGACAAGTGCAGCTACCGGGACGTGGTGAAGATGATCGCGGACACGAGCGAGGTGAAGCTCCGCATCCGGGAGCGGTACGTGGTGCAGATCACGCCCGCCTTCAAGTGCACCGGGATCTGGCCGCGCAGCGCGGCGCAGTGGCCCATGCCCCACATCCCCTGGCCCGGCCCCAACCGCGTGGCCGAGGTGAAGGCGGAGGGCTTCAACCTGCTCTCCAAGGAGTGCTACTCGCTGACGGGCAAGCAGAGCTCGGCCGAGAGCGACGCCTGGGTGCTGCAGTTCGGCGAGGCCGAGAACCGGCTGCTGATGGGCGGCTGCCGGAACAAGTGCCTGTCGGTGCTGAAGACGCTGCGCGACCGGCACCTGGAGCTGCCCGGGCAGCCCCTCAACAACTACCACATGAAGACGCTGCTGCTGTACGAGTGCGAGAAGCACCCGCGGGAGACCGACTGGGACGAGGCGTGCCTGGGCGACCGGCTGAACGGCATCCTCCTGCAGCTCATCTCCTGCCTGCAGTGCCGGCGCTGCCCCCACTACTTCCTGCCCAACCTAGACCTCTTTCAGGGCAAACCCCACTCGGCCCTGGAAAGCGCTGCCAAACAGACCTGGAGGCTAGCCAGAGAAATCCTCACCAATCCCAAAAGCCTCGACAAGCTATAGGGTTAACACCCCCCCCGCGCGCAAAAACTCGCCCTCCGTAAACAACAACAGCGCCTAAAAAACTTTTTATTTAACGCGAACGACGACGGAAAGAGGCGGCGAAAGACACGGGCCCCGCCACCCCCCACCCACCTGCAGTTCGGCCTTTAAAAACTTGCCGACGGTTTTCCCGGTATAAACTCTCACCGCCTTGCACGGAAGAAGGGAAGAGCCTCTCTCCTCCTGTCCTCCAATGTGAATTTTTAAAAGGTCACAAAAAGAAGCGATCGGACTTTTGCAACTTCAAAACGAAACCCGAAAGGTACATTTTCCAATCCATGTATAGTCCTTTTCTTATGCTCTCTCGTTTGCCTGAATGTTGTCACCAAGTGAAAAAAAATTATTTAACTATATGTACAAATCTCCCTTTAAAAAAGTTTTACTGATGTTAAATGTATTTCGGTGCCAAGGTCAGATTATGTGCCCCACAACTGACTTGTTGCAAATAGTAATAAAAATATTACTTTAACTTTACGCTTTTTGTGAATGGTTCTTAAATTCAGGCAAGTAGATTCTTTCTGAACCTCAGAAGGAATTTTTTTTTTAAAGAAACGAAACCACGAGATGTAAAGATAGGCTAAATGCAACACCTAGCCCAGCCTTAGTTCAGCATCGACTGATGTTTTTTCTAAACCTCCTTCTAATTTTCATTTTAAAAAAAGTGCATCTAAGAAAAAAAAATCTTATATATTCTGTAGTTCAGCATGTGACAACATTTGCTATATTTCTATTACTCTAAGATCCCGTTCTAAATCTTGGAATGTATATGGAGCGTTACACAGCAGCTCCCCACACTTTAGTCAGAATTACAGCATACCTTTTCCTACCCTATAGCCTTTTCTTTTCCCTTTATTTTTCTTTTCCTTATCGTATTCCTTGCTTTTATTTTCCCCCGGTAAATCTCGAACACTGCCTTTTGTTTTAAAAAACCATCGCTGTTTGCTTTCTTTTCCCAAAGCAAGCGCGCTATCCATTTGACTTTGACACGAAGGAAGTATAGATCTACCCTGAATAATTAATGCGATTTAGAGCAACCGGTCGATATTTTTTTTAAACAAACATTTGTTTTTGCCCAGATTTTTAAGTACAGCATAAAATCGCACCGCAGCCTAGTCAGACGAGGAGATAAGCAGGAACCCGTCAAGGAAACCATCCGATCCTACACCGGCACCCGGGCGCTCTCTGCCGATCTCCTGCCCTGCCCGAGCCCCCTCTCTCCCAAAGCGAAGCTCTCCCTGATTCCCCGTAGCCATTTCGCTTTAAGCTTGCTCGGGACGACTGAGAAATGCTGGCAGGATTTTTATCGGGGACGCACTCCTAAGATTTAAAAACTTCAGCGTTACCCGCTCGAGCTGCCCGAAAGATTGCCAAGCCGGCTCGGAGCATTTNCCGCCGGCCCCGGCCGAGCCCCGCAAGTCTTCTGCGGAGCCACCTGAGCGCTTTCCGCAGCGCTGCTCACCTGGCAGAACGGGCTCAGCCCGCGGGGCTGCCCTTTCCTTCCCCAAACAGCCCGCGGATAAACTCTGATCGTATCGCTCCTGATGCTATCGCTACCTTAGGCAGGTTTCCCTTCAGGAACCTGTCACAATGTTTTCTTTTCAGTAGTTTAGACAAATATACAGGGAACTTAAATTTATCAAACAGATGAAGCCTCATTAATTAAGCCGGCCTGCTGAGCTTACAGCGGATTAGTTGTGGGAGCTTTTTTTTCTTTCTTTTTTTTTTTTTTTCTCCAAGGGGCATTTTCTACAGCAGCTCGTCCTCGCTATCAAGGTACACTGACTTCAGCACAGGGTGGGGCAGGGAGGCGTAAATGCTTTAAAAGATGCTGTTTGTAAGACTACTTAGTTTTTAAATTAAAATCATTCCGATCTGATTTTTAGCTCCCCCCACCCCTGAGACATTATAAAAGTTTTGGTTTGGTTTTGTTGTTTTTTTTTTTTTATTTTAAGACCTCCCACTAAAGTAACATCACAAGCAGAATGTAAGAGGTGCAGCCAGTATCTCATGTAACCAACCTCTCCTGTGATAAGAACTCTTAAGAAAATCTCGCAGATACAGAGTAAAAGCTAGAGTCAAACCAAACCAGAATGCCTGCTCACAGTTAAGAAAACAACCTCTACCACATACTGGGAAGCNCGGAGGTGGGAGGTTAAAAAAAAAAAAAAAACCAGCGAAGTTCTTTCCCCAAAGGACTACTTTCGTTTCTTTTTGGACGGAGGTGGAAAGAAGTAAGCATTCCCACTTGAGCTGCTTTTGCTCCTAAGTTTAAGAACGAAATGCTCGCTGGCGGCGGCAGCCGGGGCGATGGAGCGGGGGGCGCGGGGCCGCCCTGCCCGCCCGGGCGGCCGCACCC